>JACYXH010000363.1:1195000-1445000 GCA_026745465.1 Lota lota | reverse complement strand
GGCACCGCACTAGTTGTCATTGAATGGTATTGTATCGTCATGAATTGAAGATATCGACTTATTGTGACTCAGTTTTATAGTCTGAAATAATTTCAATGAGAAAATAAAAATTCTAAAGATTTGATTCATAAGCATATTTAGATATTTATCTATACTTTCCTACGATCAATGATGCTAATACATTTTTCTAAATCTCCGAGCCCTATAATGTAAGTACACTGGACTATGTTGTAACTCTACAATACAATGGCGATATGATAAAACACAAAGTTCACATAACGTTAACAACAATAGTAACAACTAGGTACAACTCAGGTTATCTTTGTGTATTCTAAAAACTTAGAGCCTTTGTTTATTCTGAATTATGTTTCAAAATTAATTCACAATCGGTAGACACCCCATGCATTTATTAAACAGTTCTGGGCCACTTTTATATTTATTTTAACTCTCAAATGAATGAATTATGAATAAATGATGTGGGCGTGTGTGTGTGTGTGCTAGCTGTTTTCTCATGGTTTTGTGAGGACGTGAAAAAGACACTTGAAGGATGTATTTGCATTATTTTGTGTATTTGAATAAATCATGAATATGGGGGAGGAGAGCAGAAGTTTTCTATTGACCTTAGTCTGTAGCCGAGAACGACTAGTTCTCCACTTCTTCATACAACTAGGAGTGTGCGGGCTTGCTAAGTATGTGTGTGTGTGTGTGTGCGTGCACGTATGTGCGTGTGTGTGTGTGTGTGTGTGTGTGTGCGGTGAGTCTTTACGCTGTGGTGTGTGTGTATAAATGTTATGTAAAATAAATGTGAATGATGGTAGGCAGTAAGCATTAATGTTTGTTCGGATGTTGTATTGTGTGTGTTTAAAGTATTAAAGCATATAGAAATGCAGGCAAGGAGAGGGGAGGGTCAGAGGAGAGGAGGATAGAGAGTAAGGAAGGGAGAGGGACGAGAGGAGAGGAAAAGAGCAGAGATGAGGAGGAAACCGAGATGGATGAATATTTAATAGGAGATTAATGATTACTATCTGGAGGATTCTTGAAACTACATTCCAATTCGTCTCTTGACCGTTTCTGTTTCTCTAAAACTAAATCACTTCACAACACTCAGGTCAGCTGTTCTCTGTGTCTGCGTGGATGAATGTTTTACTTCTACGGAGTCTGAAGACGGGCTTCAGATCAGCAAGGATGAACGCCCTCGTGCACGGACACTGTGCATGAGAGCAGGCTCATTGAGGGGATGTGAGGACCAGATCTACCTAGAACCTCCTGAGAGGACCTGGGAACCAATACTGGAACTGGCACTGGTGAACACACACACACACACACACACACACACACACACACACAAGTACGCGCACACACGCATAATTAAACTCAAAGACAAGCACACACACACACACGCACACACACAACTGCACAATTACATTCACACACACACAGAGGAAGATTACAGAGCACAGACACATAGGCATGCATACATATGTTTAGATGAACATGGAAAACAACCCCCACACACACACAAGAGAGCATCACTGTGAAGCCAGTGCTCCTTAAACCTTGGCACCATTACCCATGAGTCTTCGTGCCTGTACCCGTAATCCTCTGCTTCAGTCTCAAGGTTCGAAAAAGGGAGGAGAGGAAAGGAGATGAGAGGAGAAGAGAGAGGAAAGATGAGGGGGGAGAGGAAAGGAGAGGAGAGGAGAGGAGAGGAGAGGAGAGGAGAGGAGAGGAGAGGAGAGGAAAGGAGAGGAGAGGAGAGGAGAGGAGAGGAGAGGAGAGGAGAGGAGAAGAAAGCTATACAGCAACAACAATATATAGCAACAGTTAGCTACAGCTGACTACAGCCATCTACATACAACTACAGCAAACTACATTCAACAACAATCAACAACAGCTATGGCTACAGCGAACTACAGATAATTACCGCTAGCTACATCTAACTACATTCAACTCACAGAGAAAGAGAGAGAGAGAGAGAGAGAGAGAGAGAGAGAGAGAGAGAGAGAGAGAGAGAGAGAGAGAAGCAAATAAAGAAAGGGTAAATGTTTTATAACAGTCTTCACTGTCCGATTTGGAAGAATCGGAGACTCTATTATCTTAGAAATAGCAGAGTGGGCCGGACTTTCCTTGAACCTGAACCGCTATCCTACACCTACTGTAGACCCTGTGGCCTGCTGGATTATCTCAACGGAAGACACACCTCGACCATCTCCACCATGGAAGACAGGACGGACCGCAGGCCTCCAACACCTTCAAGCATCAAGCACATGGAGGAAAAAACGGCCAGATTAGCATTTTAATGGGTAACTACGGCAACACAGCATCCCACCCCCCTATCGGCAGCAGCAGACGTGCGAGAGGATTCTTTTGGGAGGAACCAGGGGCTATCATCACCGGACCTGATGGTCTGCCCGGCTCAGAGATGGCCCACATCTGCTGCTGCTGGGGTGGCCATGCCGCTAGGAAGACCACTGTTAACGTTGGAATGAACTGATTACTATCACTATATACCTGGATGTGTGTTAACAGTGTGTGTGGGTGTGTGTGTGTGTGTGTGTGGGGGGGGGGGGGGGGTGCAGGTATCTGCATTCAGATGTTTTTTGTTCAATGATGAAGAAAATGTGAAGGAAAGGAAAAGTATATGAGAGATCCACGTGGTTATGATCCAGTAATTTAATATGTATTTTATATTATTATAACAATGTCATGGCCGTAGTGATTGACAACGCATACGTGTGTGTGTGTGTGTGTGTGTGTGTGTGTGTGTGTGTGTGTGTGTGTGTGTGTGTGTGTGTGTGTGTGTGTGTGTGTGTGTGTGTGTGTGTGTGTATGTGTTAGTGTGAGCGAGATAGAGAGAGTGAGGGAGACTGACAGAGAGGGACAGAGAGGGAAAGATAGGGGGGAGAATGGGAACCAATATTAATTTGTCTGTATTTATGTATAAATACACACAGAAGTAAAGAGAAGGAAGTAAGGGGGAGAGAGAGAGTGAGAGAGAAAGAGAGAGAGTGAGAGAAAGACAGTCTTCTCTCCAAAAAAACTCCTTCTGGAGTTACGTCATTCATTATACACATAAATCACACACACACACACACACATAGACACACACACACACACAGAGGCTAACACACACACACCAACACACACACACACACACATGCTCGGACAAACACAAATGCATGCAAACACACACCAACACAAACACAAACAAATGAACCTTTCTCCTAGGGTCAGCGTATGTTCTATGTCACGTTGACCCTTAACCTGAGTGTTACGTTCTCAACTCAATGTCTCCCTCAAATTATACATTCATCAAATTGTGTGTGTGTGTGTGTGTGTGTGTGTGTGTGTGTGTGGGTATGTGATTGATCATTGCTGGTCCCTGAAGGACCCCCATTAGAGACACATCATCATTCTAGTCGGGCATGTCAGCGGGCAGCTTGGCAGGCAGCTCGGGTCCTTTAGTCACCACAAGCCTGGAGCAATAGACCTCATCGCATTTTAACACACACACCCGCACATACACACACACACACATTATGTGCACGCACACCCTCACACATACATACACACACCCACACAAATACATTATGTATACATACACACACACAGTTTGTACACACACACACACACACATTCGCACACAGACTGCCCACATTGTATGATGTCACTATCCTCGAGCTACGTCTCTCACCTCTCAACATATTGCTTGATCATCTCTTTCTCTCGTTCCTCTCTCTTTTCACCACACCTGCTAAGCCTCACTTGTCCCTCTCTCTCCTTTCTTTATCATAAGGCTACACACAACAAGACTCCATCGTAGATGTACGCGTAAACATCTGAATGTCTCTCTATCTCTCTCTCCCCTCTCTCTCCCTCCCTCTCATTTTCTATCTCTCTCCTCTCCCTCTAGCCCTCCTCCTGTGTGTGTGTGTGTGTGTGTGTGTATGTGTGTGTGTGTGTGTGCGGACATGCATATGTGTGCTAAATGCGTGCCTGTGTGTGTGTGGGTGTGTGTGTGCGTATGTGTGCATGTGTGCATGTGTGCATGCGTGTGTATGCGTGTGTGTGTGTGTGTGTGTGTGTGTTTGTGCGTGCGCGCGCGTGTGTGTGTGTGTGTGTGTGTGTGTGTGTGTGTGTGTGTGTGTGTGTGTGTGTGTGTGTGTGTGTGTGTGTGTGTGTGTGTGTGTGTGTGTGTGTGTGTGTGTGTGTGTGTGTGTGTCAGATCAACATCTGTTCCTGTGCTGTTAACAGAAGGGTTCACCCAGGAGTCAGATCATTACATAATTTGTATTCAGATGATAACTCTCAACTCATCTGCATAAATACTATTTCCATAAATACAGTTCACAAGGACATCCCTTCTGTTGTCTGATTAAAAACATGACAGAAACGTCAATGAAATCATGATTAAAACAAATTAATGGTATTGTCCTACAGAGGGCGCTATAGTGTAGCATACAGCCAGCCTCTAGTCTAGTCAATCGCATCTGTTGTTTTGTTCTGTTCGGCTACGCTACATAATATAAAAACAATGGCGTAGATCGACGGACCATTAGGACCTGAATCTCGACTTACACGTTAAACCACACAAAATATGAAATTCCACAAAAAGGAATCGTAATATCAGAATATTCACAGAATCACAATATTTTTGGAATCACAATATCAGATTGGCAATCAAAAAACTTTGCAATATCGTATCTTGAGGTCCCTGCCAATTGCAGTCCCTATCATTTCACCCTTAATCAAGAGAGAGAGAGAGAGGGAGAGAAAGAGAGAGAGAGAAATAGATGTATGTAGTTGAATCATTAACTGTTCATTTGACAGTTAAACAATACCTTTCCTCTTCATGCAGAAAAACAAAAAGGTAGAAGTTACATTTTTATTTTATCTTCTGAATGGTCTGAACACAACTTCGTGGATGCTTTTCTTGTTTTCTACAGATTGTTTGCATAAGGCTCCACTATCGGAAGCTAACAGCAGCTAGCGAACACGGGAGCTAATCAAAAGTATTGAGTTTCATCAGAGGCCCAGTGTGATGCTAATGGGAGCGCGTGTTATCCATGTTGCGCAGAGAGATGACATGTGTTAGCATTAAAAGGGCTCCCTGTGAAGCCTGGAAGGTGACTCCTACCACGCACACACACACACACACACACACACACACACACACACACACACGTCATTAGACACAATACATTGATACACACGCACACACATAAACGTGTTTCTCAACTGAAACAAGTGTGGCTATTAAATTCCATGTTGTTTTTGTTGATTCTGTTCGGCTCTGTTCATAGACGCTTAACACACATGCATGTTGCCACACACACACACACACACACACACACACACACACACACACACACACACACACACACACACACACACACACACACACACACACACACACACACACACACACACACACACATACATACATACATACATACATACAAAGTGCACACAGTGAGCGGAAGACCATCCATCCATCTTTCTTTTAATGAGCCGCAAAGAAAAGAGAGAATAAAGAAAGAGAGAACGAAAGCTCAAGGACCTGCTGTAACTTAACAGAATAGGAACCTATTACTATTGACCCTCTACCTCTTTTTCTCCAGCTTTGCCTCTTCTCATCATTCTGTTTCAATCTCACAAACACACACACACACACAGAAACCCATACACACACACACACAAACACAGAGACACACACACAGAAGCAACGATATACATACACAAACACACACACACACAGACACACACATACACACACAAACATGCACGGAGACACACAAACACAGAGACACACACACACAAAGACATACAGAGACAAGCACAGACATATATACCTGGGGAGAGGGAGATAGAGTGGGGAGGAAGGAAGAGAGAAGGGGAGAGGGGGAGAGATAGAGGAAGGGAGAAGAGAGAGAGAGAAGATATCATATATTATGTTTCTGTTCTGGTCGCAGTGAAAGGAAAAAGAATGAGAAATAAAAGAATACAAAAATAAAATGGTAGAAAGAGAGGTAGAGAGATGGGAGATAGGAAAGCAAGAAAGAAAAATAGAGAGAGGGGTAATGTAGTTAAGAGAAGAGGGATGAGAGCGACAGAGAGAACAAGAGTGAGGAAAAAGAACGGGGGATGAGAAAGAGAGCCAGGGGAAATGTAGTAAAGAGATTCAGGGATGAGAGAGAAGGGACAACAGATGACATATGAGGTAAAGTTTCAGAGAGAATATAATATTGCATTCCATTCCCTGGAGATGGATTAAAACCTTATTGTGTAAAATGTATTATCTGTGTGAGTATTATTTAACTGTCCTGTGAATACATATGTGGTCGGGTGGGTGTGCGCATGTGTGTGTGTGTGTGTGTGTGTGTGTGTGTGTGTGTGTGTGTGTGTGTGTGTGTGTGTGTGTGTGTGTGTGTGTGTGTGTGTGTGTGTGTGTGTGTGTGTGTGTTGTGTGAGTGTGTGTACCAGCTGTTGTATCCAACAGCGGGACATATAGTGAATTGTTTTATATACATGTCATTAAGGGACTTAAAGTGAATTGTTTTATAAACATGCCATTAAGGGACGTCAGTGAATTGTTTTATAAACATGTCATTAAGGGACTTACAGTGAGTTGTTTTAACATATCATTAAGGGACTTACAGAGAATTATTTTATAGTCATGTCATTAAAGAGCAGGTAGGGGTTAGGGATCATCTTGCTTAAGGATGCCTACAGGTAGACAGTGGACATTGGGGATCGAACCCAGACCATTTCGAACCCAGACCAACCTCTCCTCTGTTCGCTCTATTTCATTTTCCCTTCCTCCATCCATCTCTCCATCCTATCTCCTCATTCTCCTGTCTAATTATAAACGATGTCCTCTGATTCCTCATCTTCTTATTGTTATCACTTTTCAGAAACAGACTGACCTCTCTCTCCCAGTAATATTTATTTTTCTCTCTTGCTCACGTACGCATGCACGCACACTTAAACACACATGCACACACGCACTCACACACACACACGCACACACACACACACACACACACACACACACACACACACACACACACACACACACACACACACACACACACACACACACACACACACACACACACACACACACACACACACACACATACAAACAACGGTTTTAACAAGGGACACAGGACTGACCAGTACAGACCGGTACGTGCGATCAAGATCAATACAGAACAGTGTTAAGGAACAGGTCTGAACTGAAAGCAGACAACTATCCTTAAGACCGTCAATGAAGAACTGATTAAAATTCTGAGGAGAGCGTAGGACAGGAGTAAAATAGCTAGAGTAGCAACGAGGCCATCTAGTGGCAAGGGTCAGAAAAGCAGAAGTGAAGACAGCGCTTTATACTAGCATTTTTGACTCACCTGCACGACTTCTTGGCAAATCTCCATGAGACAAACACATAATCACCCAAACTACAATTATCTTTAGCGAATTTAGCGAACATCCTTTATTTATAGAAGTACTTTAACATATTGTAGTCTCTGTTTTTCCGTAGTATTTGTTGAATGCGAAAGCTGTTCAAGTACCAAAGCGCCTTGAGTCATGGTTCGTGTTAAGCTAAGTAGGCGGCTGTATGCAAATAGGCAAACGAATATTAATACGTGAAAGAAAATACATAAATAAATCTGTCCATAAGACCATCTTCCTCCATGACCGTTAAGAAAGTTCACAATAAATAATATGCCAGCATTATAATAATAATAATAATAACAGTAATAATGAAATAATAGTGAATAATGTTTGTTTTATTGTAATGTCTTTAATTTACCAGCAGAGGGCAGCAGGACGATTTCATCGTGAGCCAAAACAAGTCTTTCAGATGATGAGCTTCATTCTAAAGAAGGAACGAATGGAATTTATGGAATATAAACTTTGTACAAGTTGTAAAAAGTTTAATTTACACACACACACACACACACACACACACACACACACACACACACACACAGGGGGGGACAGAGGGAGAAAAAAGGTGGGGAGGGGGTGAATGCATGGCAACGGCAGCCAAGTTCACTTCAGACGGTGACATCACCGGTTCTACTGATAACCAACATAACTTATAGTGCTCTACCTACTGAGCTACACAAGGACTATAACCTCTAACCCTGCAGGGTTAGGGCCTTACTCTACAGAGAAACACAGGGAACAGAACGAGTAACCCTGGCAGTTTTAGTGCCTTGCTCTACCCACTTGATTGTATGTGTGTGTAGGGGGGGGGGGGGGTGTCAAGGGTTGCATTTAAGACAGTTGGTGGGGTATCTGTGTGCACACGTGTTTTGCATGTGTGTGGTTGCATGAGTGTGTGTGTCTGTGTGCTGCACACACGTGTGTGTGCATAATATGTTACTTAGCATCAGTTAGGGCTGACGGTCCCCAATCTGAATATATTAACATGTTTTACCTAAAACTATTTTAAGCTGCAACGATGATGTCATGTCTTCTAAGTAGCACAGTCTGTGTTTGATTACAGAGCTAACCTTAAGATGTTAACTAATTCTGAATCTGGATCAGAGAGCAAGAATATATACTGTACACCAGTGGTCACCAACCTTTTTAAGCCCAAGATCCCTAACCTCAGCCTTGGTGAAAGGCAAGATCTACCTATTGAAGCATTGAGAGAAAAAGACAGATTTTACTTCCAACTTCAGGCCTTTTATTTGGCTAATTGTATTTGAATAACATGAAATGGTTTGGTCCAACTTTCAAATTGATGCAACCAAGAAAACACTAACTAGCATTTCAAACAGGTCATGGACCACAATTAAGCCATCTGTAAAAGGCTTCTTGTGTTTAGCCAAAAGGTGACTTATCCAAAATGATAAAAACTGAACATTAAGCAGGCTTAATGTTTTTGTGTATTTCGTTTTCTAAACTACTACTTTAGTGTTCGTGTTTCGTTTTTTTCCTGAGAGTGCTCTCCTGGTCGGACAGTGGTCCTTGGGAGGCCCCCGGTGTGTGGAGGTCTGGTTCATTAACTGTACCAGGTTGGATTTTTGAGAGCTACAGGGGAAGTCTCAAAGGTCTACCAGTCGATCGCGATCGACGGGTTGGCGACCACTGCTGTACACTCTGTCCAGACCCTTTTAAATGATCATTATAAATATTATGGTATTTATTACAATATGAGCATTGTACTGTAGAATGTGGTCATTTTTAATGTGTGTGTGTGTGTGTGTGTGTGTGTGTGTGTGTGTGTGTGTGTGTGTGTGTGTGTGTGTGTGTGTGTGTGTGTGTGTGTGTGTGTGTGTGTGTGTGTGTGTGTGTGTGAGCATCTGTCTCTTATTAAGCCTGTGGTCGTGGCCTTGTATTAATCTTATAATTGTTGTCACCCATTTCTCTTTTCTTATCACTCACTTGAACATCAGACTCCTGTCTGTCCGTCCATTTTTCATCCGTCTATTTATCGGTCCTTCTGTCTATCCAGCTGTCTCTCCGCCTGTCTATAATTATGTGTTTGTCTGTCTGTCTGTATCTTTCAGTCTGTCTCCTTTTCTTTTGTATTTTCATCCTGTCTGTTTGTTCGTCAGTCTTTCTGTCTGTCTGTCCATCTGTTGGGCCATTGTCTGTCCCATGGCCATGCAGAGAATATCTGCACCGCATAATATGAGAATGCACTTTTAAGACATATTTAGTTTTTATGACTTCCTAAAAGCAAGGTTTTATAGAAGTCTTTAACTACTTCTGGCTCTCCTGCTTCTTGCTGTTTACCTTTAAAACTGTGTTCTTGGCTCCTTTATGTGTCTCTTAATTTGGCAAATTCATAAAACAGATTCTTTCCATTATCACCATTCCTTCTGGAACATCCAGATTCACCGCACTTTACTTTGGCCTTATTCATTTTAATAGTCAAATTGAGCTTAAATACAATGGAATCCGATTTTTGTTAATACCATTAATGAGCTGGAAGGGATAGCAGTCATGCTCCAGACATCAAACCCAGAACATTTCGTCTGGGAGTTAAACACCTGAAACGCTGTCCTGCTCTCCCATGCGCTTTGCTTGTTCAATCATTATTTTCCTGTTTTGGTAAGAAGCTCTCTGTCACTTGTATTGAAACATGCTTTGTAAAGAAATGTATTGTGATACATTAACATTGAGTCATGTAGCAGATGCTTACAAGGTGCACACACAAGACTTACAAGGCTGAAAACAATCAAAATGATTTGGAGTAGCTACAAAAACTGATTAAGTACTGCAGTTTAAAAAAACAGGACAGAGCAGTGTAGCTGTAGGAATCAGAACACATCAAAAAGAATACCACTATAAACTATTGTAGACTGTTGTTGGAAGCATTTAGTAGAACGATACACAGATGCTAATGTCAACATTATGGCCTATACTCTATCGTTTATATTAGTCACTAACACACAGACCAGTCCCGCGGGGTCCTACTGACTCCGTGGGAGAGGTTTCTCCACTGACAAGCGGTATGTTGCATCTCTTTCAGACGATGGTAAAAATACACCAAGTCATGATTTTAGTTCAAGTTTGGCCTCGGTTCAGGCGCTAGCATGTCATTCTTTCATTGCCAGCATCAAGGAACTAGGACACCAGGAAGAAACCTACTCTCCTCTCCCCCATAGAGTGAAGGGAGCAAGGAGAAATCTCTCTAGCTTGAAGGTATATAGCACTTGTCTCCTAATCCGAGAGAGAGAGAGAGAGAGAGAGAGAGAGAGAGAGAGAGAGAGAGAGAGAGAGAGAGAGAGAGAGAGAGAGAGAGAGAGAGAGAGAGAGAGAGAGAGAGAGAGAGAGAGAGAGAGAGAGAGAGAGAGAGAGATTCTGCTGTCCAGTTAAAGGACAACCAGGAGCAGACTCCATTGTGGATCCCATGGTGGATCGAAACTTTCTTCTCCCCAGTTTGTCATGTTTCTCAGTATTTTGTCTGGATGTCATTCTTTAGTTAAGCTACTCATTAGTGTCAAAGGCTCTGCCAGGTATGAAAGATTTAAAACATAATTCTGCTCCTGGTGTCGGTTCAACACAGGGTCATTGGTGTGTTTGGATGCTGGTTGTGTTCTGGATTAAAAGTCTTAACAGGTCCAAGAGCAGTTCTGAGAAGGCGCAGGACGAGGAACGCTAATATGAGACGTCTTGTTTGGAAATTTTTTCTTGTCATTTATTTGCATTTCTTCAATTATAATTTTTTATAGATTATTATAAATACTTTCTGCTGCAAATCCCTGACGAGATCCTGTCTGGGGTTTATAAAGTGGCATCTCATTCTTGGCCTACTTAGGCTAGCATTTCTTCCTTCACATCGAAGCTGAAACTCCAGTAATCAACGCTTTCTCGCTCTGTCATGTAAATCTTTCATGTCATTAAATGTCAGTAAATAAAAAGCAGAAATACCACAACACAACGTGTAGTTTGTGCAGGAATACATTATGAAAATATACTTTTATTAAAACCATACCCCCATAGTGGGAAAGCAGGTCTCGGTTTCAGACCAGCGGCATCAGAGGAACACAAACCAAGCAGTTTCTCCTGAAGGCTGAGGACACGCGGTAGTTGTGTCGCGTTCACACACACCTTCACTGCTCTCAACATAATAAATACTGAAGAAATATGAATGGTTGCAGAACAGTAAGAAGATACATGATATCAACAGAACTTGTGTTGGGTCGGCGATGTGCAGAAGCTGGTGTTAATATGACCTTTGACCTCAGTATAACAATGTAACACCACTACATGGCAAATTGTGTTAAATAAGAGTTGATGAGCATGCCAGTATGTATGTACTTACCTATGGGATACATGTCTTTTATTATCTTTACTTTATCTGTGTATTATATACTTAATGTGGAGGCTGTATGTTACTAAACAACGTTTCACATAGTGTTTCCTTTCTCGCTCGGATATGTTTTCTCCTCATGTGGTGGTTTTCTTTTCGGCACTAAGTGAGCGGAGCCAGCCATGGCCGTTGTATCCCTGAATGTGATTGGTTACATGTTGCGGGACGAGCCCAAACACCACTTGAAGTGCTTGGACGATTTCTTGGGTTACATGATGCAAGTTCACAATTGACCAAGAGTCTGCTCAAGAGCTGACGTCTCAGAACATGCTATGAAGAACAATAAAGCACAGCTTTACACCCCAGACAGCTTGCATTTGTTAACAAAATATATTACTATGCGTTTCTCGAATGAAAGCAGGATCAGTCGCAGTGAACCATACCCAGCCTTGAATATTGGCATTACTGAGTATAGTATGAGTATATAGAATACCAACAGACCAGGAAATATAAACGATAAATACTGCATTGCCTCGCTGTAGCTCGTGTAACGTAGTTTAGGTGATCGTCTAATGAAGTCTAATAAATCAGCGCTGTCACTGTATTTGTATATCTGTATTAATACCTAATAGTAAAAACAAAATATAAGAATTTAAATGCTCTATGTATTAGGAGTTCCCACGGCTATTTCTCGGGAATCAGAAAAAGCAAAGTCTAAATGTGAAGGGTTAGAGCAACCAATCACGTTTAGGGATACAGTGGCCAATCACATTCTGGGATACAATGGCCATTGCTGGCTTCGCCTACTTAGTCCCAAAAATAAAACTACCCTGCGAGGAGAAAAAATATCAGAGCGAGGAGGGAAAAATATCAGAAAGTGCAGGAAAACACTTTGCAAGCACCAGCATTTGTGTGCACGGGGGCGTCAGTTACGTGCTGCTTCACTTTACGTGTGGGCTGAATTAATGGTTTTTTCCTCACAGGCTTTATGGTTGCGCTCGCGATCAGAGAATTACTGAGCGCGTAAAAATGATTTGTGTGCACGGATGTGTTCGTTTTTGCTCGCGATTTATGTGTGCGTGTACGTGTGAGCGTGTGCGCGTGTGTGTTTGAATATGAACAACCAATGAATTGCAATGCCTGCACGGAGCATCTATCTGTTTCCTGGCCACATAGAAACGGTCAATGAGGAGCTGTGGGCGTGTCCGTCTTTAGCCAGTCGTCTCTGTCGGGCTCTCCTGTCTGTCTCGCTCCGTTTGTGTTTCTCGCTCCGTTTGTGTCTCTCGCTCATTTTGTCTCTCGCCGTGTCTGTGTGTCTCTCTCTGGTCTAATTGAACTCCGCTGGACTGAAGCAGCAATCTCTTCCTCCCCAGTCCTGGTTTCCTTTCTGTCAGGAGACAAACGTTTTGAATGTAAATAATGGACTGCAGTCTGTCCTTTATCACAGCAACAGTCTGCCCTTTATCACAGCTATAGTCTTGTGTTTACCACAGTTACAGTCTGGGCTCATCACAGCTACAGTTTGTGCTTTATTACATAGACAGTTGGTCCAGCATCACAGCTACAGTCTGTCATTTATCACAGCCTCAGTATGTGCTTTTATCAGACCTTTCTGGCAGCTACAGTCTGTTCTTTATCACAGCTATAGTCTGGGCTTTATCACATCTACAGTTGGTCCTTTATCACATCTACTGTTGGTCCTTTATCACAGCTACAGTCTGGGCTTTATCACAGCTACAGTCTGGGCTTTATCACAGCTACAGTCTGGGATTTATCAAAGTATCAGAGGGCTTAACTCCCAGCCCAATAGAAGTAACTTCCAAGCCACAGTGGGGACAACTGAATCTTGAGTCAAAATAATTAAAATAATCAAAACAGGACACAAATCCTAAATCTGCCGTTTGACCGGTTTTAACTCGCTGAGATACATGACAAGTGTGTGTTTAATTACCTTGCAAATGGTAAATAACTACAGAAAGGGTTTAGACATAACTCTCAAACATCAAACACTATGCCAGGCGGCCAAATGTGTTCTTTCCAATCGTTCCTCTGTCTGGGATATGACCAGAGAGGGGTACCAGCGGGCTGGAATTTCGAAAGGTGGAAAAGCGTGTGTGTGTGTATGTGTACTGTACAGAGTCCAGTCCTGTTCTGAGAAAAACATCCAGAGTTTTCTTGGAAGACAAAGAAATAAAACACAAAAAACAATACAACGTAAATGTACGGAAAAGGATTAGGCCCACGTGATTTCCTTTGTTAGAATTCTGAGAATAAAGTCAGAATTCTGATTTTATTCGCATAGCAAACATAGCATGCTACATACATATGTGTGTGACATACCACGCTACTTAGATAGCATGTCATATATATAGCATGCAAGACAACACACTACATACCATGCTACACACAGCATGATACATAAATAGCATTGTACATACATAGACCTACTAGCTGGATACCTACAAGGAAGTCAGAGAAACAATTATGTTGTTTTCCATTCAACCTTGCCCCCCAGTTAAAAATATAACCGCATATGAACATATGCAGTGAATAAAATGTTTACAAGGCTGTTGTTAAGCGGCATCTCATGGGGTTCCTGTTGTTGGCGGGAGCTAATCATTAGCGCCACTGAGGTCTTGTCCCGCCGCCCAGCGCGCTAGCCGCTAGCTAGCAGTTGCTAAATGATTGCTGTCATTCTGAAGCCATTAGGTCCCAGTTGTTGTTGGTTAATTAGGAATGTAAACAAACTGTGTTTGATTTGAAGCTAACTGGTCCTTCGCCTGGGGTTTTAAAGGTTAGGGCTGCAGATTGCTACCAACATGACGGTTATTATGGGATAGTTTATTTATGATGTCAGAAACAGGAAACAAAAAGACCAAAGTTGTGTCTGCAAAATCTAAAAACATTTTATTTTTCCTCTCATGTCTCCTCTTCTCTGCTCCACTCCTCTAAATAAAGGAGGGCAAGAAAGAGAGTGAAAGAGAGAGAATGAGAGTGCTATTCTGATAGTTTAGAAAGGGTATAGGAGGGCACATCTGAACATGTGCCCAAAACGCGCCAACAACATGTGTCCACTCAACTAGAACATTTCAGAGAAACTATGATAAAAATAAGATGTGTACGTCTGTCCCTATCTCTCTCACCCTCCATCTTTGCTCCCACTCTACCTCCCTTCCCCTGCCTCTCCCCCGCTAACTTTCTCTCTCCCTCTCTCCCTCCTTCTTTCTCTGTCTCCACAGACAGAACCAGATGAGTGGCAACTCATCTTTCAGCCATTTTAAGTAAATCAAGATTTCTGTCGAAATACATCTAGCTCATTGGCCAACAAAACACACACACACACATGCAGGCATAGACATATGCACACACAGGCATGCAAGCATACACACACATGCATGCTCGCACACACACACACACATACAGGAAGTGCCCGCACACACACTAACACAGGTAGAGGGATGTTGATAAAACAATTGCATATAATTCAATCAATTACAGGATAAGTATGAGTGTCCTGAGATCAGAGAGTTAGTCGCTGGCTCTCCAGCTTGTTTTCATGCTTTTGGACAATAATAGAAACCTGACCGATCATCAATCTACCCTTCAACAGACTGGAAAAGTCTCTCTCTCTCTCTCTCTCTCTCTCTCTCTCTCTCTCTCTCTCTCTCTCTCTCTCTCTCTCTCTCTCTCTCTCTCTCTCTCTCTCTCTCTCTCTCTCTCTCTCTCTCTCTCTCTCTCTCTCTCTCTCTCTCTCTCTCTCTCTCTCTCTCTCTCTCTCTCTCTCTCTCTCTCTCTCTCTCTCTCTCTCTCTCTCTCTCTCAATACAGCTGCGTTTACATGGAGCCTAATAATCCATCATGTATCAGGCTATATGGAATGCCCCATTCCCATTGAAACTATTAGTTTGGAAGAGGTGGGTTTTTCCTAATGGATGCTTTGGGTGTTTCATAATCCTTTAGTTAGGAGAATACTTTATTCTAATTGTTACATAATGTTCCAAGGGTGTGCAATATCTTTCAATAATGGGATACCTCTGTTTTTAATCAGTTTGAAATACATTTTGCAACAGATCAAACATTAACAACAACAGTCAATTACAACATTGACCAGATGTTTCTGCAAAAACAATGTGATGATAATGTTATAGATGAAAGTAACTCATATCTAATCATTATTGGTAACTTTGGTAAAACTGGAATAAACCACTCAAGGCTGTCCCGTTATTGGAAATAATACACTAATGTATTCGTTTCCATTAACAGGACAGCCAGTCGTGGTTCATTCCTTACCTAATAGACATGTAAACAACAACCACCCGATGGCCCATTCAGTCAACAGAGAGCTGGTGTCTGCACATGTTGAGGTCAACTTCTCACGTCAGCCGGAGGACACTTAAATCGGCCTCCCTCCAACACGCAACTCAGAACCCACACATTTCCCTAATTTCCTACTTTGGAACATGTTTACGGCGCTGAACTGATCACCTCTGAAATAAAGTCAGTTACTTAAGTACTGATCTGCCTCAACACTTTAGACATTTCAAATCACCCTAAGCCATTATGTGACCTCCCTTCACACACAGTTGAGCTGCAACTAGACAGTTTATAACAGTAAATGTGGAAGTTCAACGGTATGTAATGCCGTATCTGAATGTTACCATGACTACCCATGATGTACTGCAAAAGTAAAAAACGAACTGAAAAACTCTGAATTTAACTTTAGCATGCGCACTAAAAAAAATACAAGAAACTGAGAGACACCGGGGGAGACAGAGAGAACATTAGAAACAGAGTGTGAGGGAGAGAGAGAGAGGAGGGAGAAGAGTGTGAGATGCAGAGAAAAAGAAATAGACAGCGAAAGAAAATAAGAGGGAGCGAAGAGAGAGAGGGAATGAGTGAGAGAGAGAGGGGGGTTCCCTGGTCCCCCTGCTGACTACAGCAGGTGCAGGGTTCGATGCTGTCAGCCGGTAGGTACTTCAGAAGAGAGGAGGAGATGCCTGCATAAGGTGCGTTTTGTGTTGACCTGACAACACGACACAGATTCCCCCCCCCCCCCCCCCCCCCTCCCCTCCACCTGTCCGATGCGTAGAAATACATCATCTAGACTAGTTCTGATCAGTTATAAGACATGGAACGTCCATCCAATGTGTGCTCAGTCCACAAGATTGTTGAGATTAAGAATTTCCAGCGACATTGTTTACACATTTTTAACCCAGGACAAGAAAGACGTGTTGGTGCAACAGTGTTTACAAGCACACAAGACTTCTGCAAGTCACCGCCCCAATTGAAAGGACGCCCTAAAGACTTTGATTGGTTCTGCAAGGCAGGTTGCTTTTTAACTCTCTAATTGTTTCCATCCAGTTTTAGCAACGAAACCTGGGAGAATGTCCTCAGTTTCAAGTTTAGCGAAGCATTTACTGTCCAACCACTTAATGATTAATGCTATGATATAATTTCCTGTTGACTTGTCTGGTTTCTATCAGTCCCCAGGAAAATATAAACGTTATATGTATCTATATATCTTTTGATCTATCGCTTCTTTCTATTTATCCATCTCTCTCTCTCTCTCTCTCTCTCTCTCTCTCTCTCTCTCTCTCTCTCTCTCTCTCTCTCTCTCTCTCTCTCTCTCTCTCTCTCTCTCTCTCTCTCTCTCTCTCTCTCTCTCTCTCTCTCTCTCTCTCTCTCTCTCTCTCTCTCTCTCTCTCTCTCTCTCTCTCTCTCTCTCTCTCTCTCTCTCTCTCTCTCGATGTTGAGCGTCACCAACATGGACATCTAGAGTGCATCTGCTTTTAATTCGCCCCCATGTTAATCAAAGTTCCACACTGCAGAGCTGAAGCGTCTTGCAGAGCGCAAACAGGTGAACATAAAGGAGCAGAAAAAGTCCTCTCCCGCTTGGCAGGCGCTCTGACTACATTTTGGCACTGTGATTGTTAGGCTACCTGTGATGCGCAGCTTGCGCAATTATATTATCAGCTGCTTCTGGCTGGGTAGTCTACGCGGAGGGTAACCAGTCAGTGGCGCAGCACAGGTAGCCTAATAATCACATGGCCGAAAATAGTGCCGCATTATCTGTGTGTTTTGCAGACAAACTACAATCTTGTTGTGTTGCCACTGGCACTCATTTTGAATAAGCAACTATTAAGAACGCATTGGAAATATTTGGTTAGTAATGTGTAATGTGTGTATAAAGTGCATTCCCCTTGAACTGTAAGGAGAAATAGCAAATACAAATGCTATTTGCTAACCCAGCTAACTCCCCTCCTGGACACGAAATGATGCATTTGGAATGAAACAACTGAATATGGGTAAAACAGCCCACCAGAGGAAGGGGCCTCTAAACATGGTGCGTTCACCATAGTGTTCAACGCGGTGTGACATCAACTTCACATTCTCTATAGTTTGATACACAGAAATGTGCCAATTATTTTATTTAAAATGAGACCCTCCCCAAACGTTCAAAATTAGCCGCGTGAGGCGCAAGAGAGAGAGGGACTTCTGATAGAGAGATATACTTTTCTGTTAGGCCTACATGTTTCAGATATTGCCATGTCAAATTATCGTATACTTCTCGCTCTGGGACTGTTAACTGGTGTACACAGCTCTTAGCAAGTAAGAGAACAGAAATTGCATTGCGGTTAGTCTGGGATAACACCTCTTTCAGCCGAGTACGTTGGTGTTCAGCGGTCTTCAGACATCAACAGGTCCCTGACAGCCAGATAGTCAGCCAACATAGTTGCCACTCTCCTCCCACTCTCAACCAGCCCAGGGAAATGTTTTTGAGTGTGATGGATACCAGCAGCTCTGAGTTACGGGCTGGGCAGCTTTTATACACTTCTTCTAAAACTGCGGGCATCGTGTGAATCATATATAATGTGTGCTAAACTATGCTCTCACCCTACAAGGAAACTTAAATCATATCTCTCTCCCTCCAAGGACTAGTAAATCAATCTCTCACTCTTATCTCTCTCCTTACCTCTCCCTCACTCCCACCATCTCTCCTTCCACACTCTCTCCCAATATCTCCTTCCTCTCTCCCTCCCTCTCTCTCTCACCATCTCTCCTTCCGCTCTCCCTCTCCTACCATCTCTCCTTCCTTTCCCTCTCCCCCGATGTGTTGTAAATCAGTGTGTGAGTGGGAGATTATCGCCACCATAAATACGTCTTAACAAAGCTTTTCAGCTAACTGCTAGCATGTGTCCCGTGTGAAGCATGTGGGCCCTGGGCTGCGGTGCTGGGGACGGGGCTACAGTGCACTGGGCGGGACTAGCTCTGGGCGCGGCGGGGTACGTACGCACAGCCCGGGGCTGGTGTGATCCGGCACAACAGAGCGGTGATTTTAGCGGTTACTCCTGGCCCGTCTAAAGAAGAAGACAATACTGAGAGATACGGCAGAGAGACGGATACATGGCAGATAGACAGCCAGACAAGCAGGGAGACATACAGACAGGCAGGGAGACAGACAGACAGAGGGGGAGAGAGAGAGAGAATCTAATGTTTGATCGGTAATGAGAGAGACAAGTAGCTAAGGTACAGCCAGTGTGTTCCAGAGAGAGAGAAAGGTAGGGCAGTGTGTTCCAGTCTGTTGGAGGGTAGATCGATCATCGGTCAGGTTTCTATCATTGTCCAAAACGATTAAAAACACCTTTATTTGTTTTACACACTGGTTATTTGACAGCTGTCAGTTAAGTATACGGAAAGAAATATGGATACAAAATTGAAGTAAATTTAACCAAAATAACTTCGTTTCATAGGCACTAAACACCCCAGTTGTTCGCCTTCCACAGGGCCCCCAAAGTCCTCCAAACCCAACTTCTCAGTAAAGGTGTTTATGTCTCCTATTGACCCAATGTTCGCCTTTGTAGCCCAGGTCTTTTTTCATTTTGATGAAACAGTTTTGAAATGTATGTGTCAGTAACAATGAAACAGCGTCTCGATCTCCCCTCAATGCAAACAAAGGCATTCAAATCTATGGCACACAGGCCATTCGTCAACTGCCAACCTCCACCGTTCCCTCCATACAGTGTCAGTCCTACTTCTCAGCTTATGCTGAAGAATTTTCCTCACACAGCCCATATACAAGGTCTTCCTGTGAACACTTTACAGTCTCAGTTTCGGGGTCCTGGTGTAAAGTAGTGGCCCTGTAAAGCTCTCCAGCTTAGGGACCATGCTCCATGATCCCCTTGGTCTGGCACCAGAGAACCACTGCTCTTTTAGCAGGTGTCTCTCCACCAAAAGGTATTGGGGTTCATTGCCATCAATTGCTGGTTCAACGAAATAAGACCAGTATCTTGGCCAAAATTGCTAGAGGTCCAAAACCTCCTGAATGAAGTGTACATTGTCTCTGATCAACCTGCCAGGCACGCACAATGTCTTGTCTTCATCCATCACCCCCCTCAGTCTGTTTGCTCGGGCTTTGGAAGGGTTATTATAATGAGTCCACAGGAGGGACTCTGGGTGCCAGTTCTTAATGTATTATTAATGTCTAACCCATCTTTGACAAGAGATACCACGGCCCTCCTACATGAGAGTGGAGATGAAGCGTAATTTTGATGCCTCAGGTATTGTGGTTTCGGGACTAGACATGACTTGAAGAGTGGTATAGGTTTAACATGACATTCAGAGATACAAGGTAAACGGACATGCACTCTGGAGGTGGTGCATGAAGCATCTGCCGGATTCAGGTATAAATTCTGTCTGTATTGGTAGGGGCGGAATGGTAAAGAATGCCTATAGGGTTAGATTAACCCAGGTAAATCTTCAATCTATATGTTATGGGCAGAATGGTAAAGAAGCCACGCCTACAGGGTCTGATTTATCTCAGACCCATAAAACTTTACATGGGGTTTTCTTGGCCACTGTGTAGGAGCAGAAACTAGTCAGAACTGGTGTTAGCACTATGAATGGGTGTCCCAATGAGATACTAATGAGCTTTAATATGGTGTGGTCTAAATAAGGTAATATAATAAATTAATTTACATCAGAGGCAACACCCCAACAGCCAGGCTCTCATTTCACACAGCCGGCTGGTCCTCCCAGATCACATCCCAGAAAGCTTTATAAAACTACAGTGAACCCGGTGCCTTCCTGCCCTGCATGCTCATTAGAGCCGAGTGGAGCTCCTGTAGAGTAAAAGGTTTTTCTAGACTGACGTTTGACTGCGCAGACACTTCAGGAAGGTTAGTAGATCAACCTACTTTAGTTCCTCTTCTTCTCCAGGCCAAAGAAGAAGCTGGTCGGGGTGTCCTAATTGATGTCCTGGAAACGAAATCTCATCAGAGCACCCTGTGCCTTTATGCCTAGCAGGTCCTTAAGGGCTACTTTTTAGGATGTAAGGGCTTCAATATCCACTATCTCACTCTCTAGTCACTCTCTAGTTCTTCATTGATCTCATGATGTCCCCAGTGACATTGAGAGTGTGCTGTTGGCACCACTGACTTACCTCCACTTTGCTGCAGGGCACATCTGATTCTTTCTGCCATATAGGCTGACTCTTCTTGGCTGGCAATGACTTTCAATTCTGACACATCACTAGCCTCATCAGTGTCGCGGTCACTGCTGCTGGTGTCTGACTGCGGGCTGGGTCAGGATCCTTCCCTTTCTCTGGGCAAGCCCTGGCTACATGTGTCTCTCGCCCACAGCCAGAATATTGAATTGTGTTGCTCCAAATAAAGCTGTGCAATGTGTGTGGTTGATGGCTGGTTTAAGCAGCCTCACCTGGTGCGAGTAGGACTGATTGGACCATGGGGCTGGGTGGGGCTGCACACCTGTTGTGCATTGAGTAATCAATGCACACAGGTTAAACCAGCCATCACCACACACTCCTACATGGCAGTACGGATCACCAGCTCTATGTACCATTGTCCTGCAAATGGTTCTCCAATATCATTAACAGTAACACTTTTAATGCACAAACCTTTTTTGCAACTGTTGATAGACTGACAAACCCACCAACAAAAATATCCACTGAACTCCACTCCGATAAATGCAATGAGTTTGCGTCCTTTTTCATTGACAAAATTGAAGGTATTAGACAAGCCATCAGTATTTCCATTTCAAACATAGATGTTGGATCACCACCATGTTTATTTAGAAGTAATGTGGCAGTGATGACACGATTGAATGCCCTAGACTACAAAACTCTTGTGGAAACAGCGACACAACTTAAGCCATCCACCTGCTGCCTTGATGCTTTACCTACCAGCTTCTATAAGAACATCCTAGACTGCCTGGCCCAAGACATTCTGTGAATAGTTAACAGCTCTCTCCAATCATGCAACTTTCCAAAAGCCTTGAAAAATGCAGTTATTAAACCCCTTCCAGTCAGGATTTCGACCCCTTCACAACACCGAAACTGCTCTTATTAAGGTGGTAAAGATATTAATCTTAACAAAGACAAAATAAATTAAATATTGATGCTATTGGACCTTAGTGCTGCATACCACACTGTTGACCACTCATTTATTTTGGACAGATTGGAAAATTGGGTTGGGCTTTCCGGCACAGTCTTAAATTGGTTCAGGTCATATCTACAAGACAGGTACTACTTTGTCTCCATTAGTAACTATGTATCTGAACTAACTAACGTGACGTGTGGAGTCCCCCCCGGTTGAATCCTAGGACCATCATTATTCAACCTCTACATGCTCCCACTAGGCCTAAGTATGTGAAATAACAACATTGCATTGTTATGCGGACTACACGTAACTCAACATAGCCCTATCACCAACTGATTATTGTTCTATAGATCTGCTGTGCCAGTGCATTGAGCACTGGATGGACTGGATGTGCCAGAATTCCCTACAACTAAATAAGGACAAAACTGAGATAATTGTTTTCAATGCCAAAGATGAGAGACTGAAAGTTAGCCTACACCTTGAGTCCCTTAAAAACCAAGCCGTGAAATCTTGGCGTTATTATGGATTCGGATCTAAACTTCAAGAGCCACATCAAATCAGTTATAAAATCGGCCTACCATCACCGGAAAAACATAGACTAAGAGGACTCATGTCAAAACAAGACTAAGAAAAACTTGTCCATGCATCTATTACTAGTAGGTACAATTATTGTAACGGTCTCTTTGCAGGCCTTCCAAAAAGTTCTAACTTTTAGTTAGAGTTCTAACAAAGACCAAAACATTTGAACACATTAAACCAATTCTCTAATCCCTGCATTGGCTCCCTCTATGTCAGAAGAGTGATTTCTAAATACTGCTGCTCACCTATAAATCACTAAACGGTTTAGGGCCAAAGTATATCACTGAAATGCTTTCGCTATATGAACCCTCTAGACCTTTGAGATCAACTGGGACAGGTCCGGTCAAAGGTCAGAGTCAAAACAAAACATGGAAGAGCAGGATTCAGCTACTATGCAACACATAGCTGAAATAAACGTCCTGAAGATTTGAGACATGCTCCAACCCTGACTACTTAAATCATGGTTAAAAAGTTGTATGATCACCTTTGCTTTCTGCTAAATTATAATGCAATTTTAACTTATTCTTTCATTCAATTGTCTTTAATGCATTAATTTTAATCATGTTTTAATTTGTCTTTTATTGATTCTTTTAAATTCAATTGTTAAATGTCTTTTACGCATTTTTTTAATCCTGTTTTATTTTATTGTATGATATGTTTTTATGTTTCTGCCTTGTGTATGAAATGTGTTATATAAATAAAGTTGACTTGACTTGGCATCAACCACACACACTCCGCAAATTCCTACACCTTCACATGGAATGCAAGCTCTCTGTCTTGATATTGTTTAAGTGTGACACAATGTGAGGGGATTGACAAAGAAGAATTTTCACAATTGCAGATACAATTTTCCCATGCGGCGATAATTCTCTGTGGAGAAAGTCATCGCTAATAAAAGGGGGCATGTTGGACAAAGCAACTGTTTTTGGCGGTCACCTGTCTCACATCTCTTCTTCATCCTACAGCTGCGTGTCTCTCTGTGCACTGGACATGGGGGCTCAGACTTCTCTTCAGGCCTATGGGGGGACAGCTCCGGCTGGCGGGTCCTCCTCTGCCGGCCCCAGCGAAAGCCGCAGGGTGCGCCGCCACGCAGACAAGGAGTCCACTCCCCCCACTCCCCCCCCGGGACCAACACACAGTCCTCTGGAGAGAGAGGGAGAGAGAGAGAGAGAGAGAGAGAGAGAGGTGGGGGATGGTAGAGAGAGGAAGGAGAGATGGTGGGAAAGAGGGATAAAGGAGGGAGATGGAGGAAGAGAGAAAGGGAGAAAGACAGAGAGGGGGAGGGGAGGGGGTAGAGAGAGAGAATATGGTGAGGGACAGATGAAAGAAATAGTAGAGAGACAAAAGAGAGACGGGGGAGGGCAAAGGGGAGGAAGAGAGGGTGGTGTGGAGGAGCCAGAGGAGAAAGGAATGGGGGAGGAGGAGGAGAGGAGAGGAGAGGAGAGGAGAGGAGAGGAGGGAGGTGGGGTTGGAGCTAATATGTGTATACAGTATGTGAAGGATGAGGTTGTGAAGACTTATGTAAGCGCTATCCGACCCTCTTACCCCAAGAGAAACAGTAGGAGGTTCTGACCGCTGAGAGATCAGGAGATAAATTAAGGGAGACCTGTAGAAGCCCCGCTAATCAGAATCATGTGTCTAAACTCTGCACACCAGATCCCAGATATATAGTCTCCTGTTATATTTTTCAATGTTCATAAGTTAGTCCACCCTGTTCAAAGAACTCTGAATATAAGTTGTTCAACTTGTTTAATAGAAAGATAGTTTACATTTTGTTTATGTAGCATTAAAGGGTTATTTCGGGATTTGGCCTTTTTCGCCTTGTGTGATCCTTACTGGGGTTGGACAAGAACAGTGAGACCACTTTTTCATCGAATGGTTCAATGATGTCTCCTGTTCTTACCCGGTACCCATGAGCATTAGCGCGCTAATGTTAAATCCCAGTTATTGTAGCATTAGCTCCATAACTCAACTTCATACACCTTCCAGATAATCCAAACATGAATCTGCTTACGTGTGTCTACGTGTAATAAACTATGTTAAAAGTGAGATGAGAAAAATGTTCGAATTCATCTTATTTTACAAGTAGTCACTACAGCACTATTTTATTACGAATAACCGTTTCTTCTTCCGCTGGGCTGTGCGCAATAATACAAGTAGACCTGACAATAACAACACAACCTATACAACTACCTGGGACCTTTGTGGGCGCTTCAAATCAGTTGTGTTGTTATTGTCAGGACCACCGGTATCGTTATGCACAGCCCAGCAGAAGAAAACAAAAGTTATTCGGAATGAAAAAGTGCTGTAATAACTGCTTGTAAAATAAACTGAATTCTCGTTTTTGGATTTTGCAGTTTAGCAGTTTGATTATTTGCTGTGTCGAATAACCGCCATAGCTTCGACTTGGGTCTTACACCGCTCTGTAAATGTAAAACTACACGTCAATGCAACGGACAGACATCTTCAGCAAACTAAAACGTTAAATGATACAAAAAGAAGCATATTTTTCAAATATTGTGGGAATAAGCATCCTTATTCCCTGACACAATCTTCACAATTTTCCTTCTCCCTGGTCTACCAGAGAGGAATCTGTGATCTTAAAAAAAAAAAACAGGCTTCAGGATTTCATTCCAGCAGCAGAATGTGTGAAGACTCAAAGCAAATCATATGCTGTACAGAACTGAAGAATAAAACACTTCCCATATGTGTCTTGTCAAGACGTTTAAAGAGCTCTCCTCACAGGGCTTCTGGATCTGGAGCTGAAGAGGACTTGTCCACAGGGGGACAAGCTAGGCTAATCGATCTCCAGCGCTAGTGAACTCACCAGGGCTTACAAGCTACTTACTGTGGTTGGCTAGTCAACCACTAACATCTACATGCAGATGGCTAGGCTAACATTCTGCAGGCTAATGCAAGTGATGCTAGTCGACTTCTCACCCAGGCAGCCTCCGTGCTAACATGTAAGGCTAATAGTCTCCATTCTAACATCCTATGCTAACAGGTTAACGCTAGTGATGCTAGTGGATCACTCTCCCAGTCAATAGCCATGCCAACACGCTGGGTTATTAGTCTCCAGGCTAGCACTAGCTCACTCACGGACCACTCACCAAGGCAGTCTCCATGGTGGTGGAAGGTGTGGGGGGGGCAGCGGGTCAGACACCGGCCCTTGTAGAGCTGCAGACCAGGACGACACCTGGTGCAGAAGTCCCTGTTGAAACACTGCTCACAGTCCAGAGACCTGCACCCTGGAAGGGCACAATTAAATGCACTTAATTGATGACGGACGGACAGACAGACACACTGACTGAATGACTGACATTATAATAAATATAAAATATAGTTTATATTATTACAGATTAAATAGATTATATTGTTTTATATTATAGATGATATTTTGATAGATAATAAATTATATTATGATATATTATAGATGACATCATCATATATTATAGATGATATTATTATATAGCTGATATTATGATAGATTATGGATATTAGTCCTGATTATAGATGATATTATTACAGATTATAGATTACATTAATAAATAGATGATATGATTATACATATTGTTATAGATTATTGATGATATAATATATTATATAGAATATTATGATAAATGATAGATTATATTATCATAGATTATAGATTATATTAAAGATGATATTACTCATGCAGATGTTGGCTTGCTTCCCTCTCTGTCCATAGTGCCCAGGGGGGCAGGCCTGCAGACACACACCATGGTGGGACATCCCATCCCTCTGCAGGAACAGGAAGAGTCGCTCGGGGCAACGCACACAGCCGTTGTCATGGGAACAATCCAGGCAGCTG
Organism: Lota lota; assembly: GCA_026745465.1. Classification (NCBI taxonomy): domain Eukaryota; kingdom Metazoa; phylum Chordata; class Actinopteri; order Gadiformes; family Lotidae; genus Lota; species Lota lota. The sequence goes on along the minus strand of JACYXH010000363.1, from coordinate 1,418,420 downwards.
CGGCAGTCCTCCAAGCTCTCTCTGTCACCTGGGGAGAGAGAGGCAGCGATCAGGAATGAATCAGACTGGTTATCAATTGGTAATCAATCAATTATCAATCAGGTATCAATCAGGAATTAACGGTTATCAATCGGTTATCAATTGGGTATCATTTGGGTATCAATCAGCTAGGCTGAGAGATGGTAATGAATTATAGCCTTATCCCGTCTACCACAACGCCATTTCCATTCTCTTACTTCCTGTGAGCTGTGTAGTTAGTTAACAGTCCCCAGAGCAAGGGAAGAAGAACATAAAGAGAATAACGACAAAAACGCCAAGGAGAATATAGAGGTTTATTTACAAATAAATTGACAAAGCAACATCCCAAACAGAGGTCCCGCCCTTCTCCTGCTAATAACGGTCATTCGGAGCACCAGGGCCAGAAACTGCAGGCTGAAGGTCTGATAGTTCAGTGTTCTCATGATGGATGATGCCAGCCAATAGGGTGAGTGCGCCACCCCACCTCTCATTGGCCACAGGTGACATAATATTCGATTACAATTAGAGGAGGACCAGAGAGAGGACCTGATATGTTCTGATTTGCTCGTCTGGAATCCTTCCTTATTTAACAGTTTGGTTAAACATGATGCTTCAAGGAATGAACTTATTAACAAATAAATACTGACAAGATACTAAACAATACTATGTTAACTCTTGTGTCAACAGGGGAAAGCTGAAGCTATATTTGGTAGGTTGGGGGACTAATCCAGTCTTTCCTGGCACTCATTCCCTCATTCCCCCCCCCCCCCCCCCCCCCCCCCCCCCCCGCCCCCACCCCATCCACATGTTGAGCTGAGGGTTCAGCAGACCTCCAGAGGAGCACGGCTTTAGGTAGCGGTAAACACTAATCTTTGACCTTGCATGCGATTGGGTTGTTTTTCTAACCAAAGCCAGGTGTAGCCCAGGCTCCTCCAGGCTTTCATGATGGTATGCTAGCATTTAGCCTACCTCCCCCTCCCCCAGAGGAGAGAGAGAGAGCGAGAGAGAGAGAGAGAGAGAGAGAGAGAGAGAGAGAGAGACAGACAGACAGAGAGACAGACAGACAGACAGACAGACAGACAGACAGACAGACAGACAGACAGACAGACAGACAGACAGACAGACAGACAGATAGAGAGAGGAGAGTTGATCGCCCCGCCTTAACAAACAGCAATAGTCGCAGAGTTCAGAGTTCACACACTGTTACACACAGTCCTACCCAAACTATAACATATGCACACAAACACTCACACATACACCACATACATGCTCACACACACACACACACACACACACACACACACACACACATTTACTGTGTTTGACATAAGGTGAGTGAGATCAACGTTGAGAGTAGTGGAATGAAAGGAGGAGAGGAAGATGATGATGATGCTACTGATGATGATTATGATGATGATTAAGAAGAGAGAGGAAGACAGTTCATCACTCGTCATTAACTCTGAGGAGAAGGTCAGATGTCAAAGCCCCTCGCCAACCACCTGGCTTGACCCCAGGAGCCGTAAAGTGGCGCCAGGCCCCTCACTCTCACAAGCGTTACCGTGACTACCTGCACACCACCAACCAGCTTCCACCTCTTTAAGAACAAACTCTAAATGTTTTAGGTTCTGGATTTTCTGTTTCGTTTCGGATCACAGACAGGACATCTTCTCGTAATGGATCAGAAAAACCTTCTTATTCAACCTTTATTTAACCAGCTGAGTCTCATGGAGATTCTCTTTCCCAAGAGCCACCCGCCCAAACACCAAACAAGTGCAACACCAACGACCCAGATGGCTGCGTCGCTGGTGTCCAACACTGACTGAAACACCGCGATCCCCACTGGGTCTCTGCGTTTCCTCCGGCGCAGTGGTTTGGTGTCGCTACAGATTGGTGTCATTATGGGTTAGCATAGCGTTAACCAGCTGTCACAACCGGTTAACGCTGGCACTGAGCGGGCCGTCTGACGCGTTTCTTTTTCTCTAATCATGGCAAAACACCTCTCTTGCCCGAAGGGAACGGTTCTAACACATCAATGCGTTGGAGGCGAGGAGGAGACGGACAGAGTGATCCTAACACACAGCAGGAAACATTTATCTGCTCTGGCGTCGCCTCGGTTTTTGGAGAACTTGAAGAGCTAAACTGAGCAGGTTTAGATTGTTACTGATCGCCTAGTTTCAGTGCTGTCAGCCTCACCTGAAAGTCACTTTGGATAAAAGCGCTAATAAATAAATGTATTCATCATTTTAGTAATGAGGCTTGATTCATTTTTTTATTTATGTATTATATTAAATATTTCTCTTTTTTTGTGCTTCATGCATTTGCCTTTTACTTTTCATTTAAAAAGAGGTAAAAAGGTTTGCTGCATGTTTTATCGAGTCAATTGAATTTATATTGTCAAATAGTAATAATAATCTATAGGAGAAAGGCAGTAATTAATTAATTAAGATGATAAAGTGTATTTATTATTGTTAATATTACCGATCAGATTATTTTAGCACACATTGAAAAATGTAATCAATTTGTAATCAATGCATTGTTGTATGTTTTATGACGTAATTAATATTATTAATCCCAGATTTATAATATTAATTGGATTAATCACATATTATTCCACACAGAGACAGCAACAGCAGCCTGGATGAATGGTTTGGTGTCTTGCTCAAAGACAAACCACCAAGTCTACTCTTTCTCAATAAGTGCCAATACATTTAGTTTCTAGTTTATTTGAGATCCTGCCTTGTGTCCAATCGATACAGACAGTAGATCCGGAGTGATCAATCAAGTGTATTACTTAGTAGAGAGAGAATGAATTTATAATTACGTGCTATTCTTAGTTTTTTTATTCCTTGTCATTGTTCCCACACGAGCCAACCATGAAAGTATTGAGGCTGTAGATATTTTATTTCTAAGGAAGAATAGTTAAATTTGTGTATTTATGAGAATTTACTTCTGGCTTGGATATTAAATTTTTTGTTTTACGTTTACACTTTTATTACAGCATTTTCCAGGTGAGGCTGAGAACAATAAAGACATATAATGAACTCCCAGAACTCCAAGTGCCGAGAAGCAATATAAATTATAAATAAATAAAAATAAAGAGTTGAACAAAGCCAACGTCTTGTTTTATAACAAAGAATTCTGAAAACCATCAAGCAATATTGGAACAATTGCATTGAGTTTCCAAATCTAACTCTTAATAACAAACTATAGAAGGATCAGAAACAAAGTTTTATTAGTATTATCTTCAATAAATAATAAATTATTCTTAGACAAAATATGGTATGAGTGTAGTTTAAATTCAAAATATTCCACATGTATTGAGAACATATATAAAATGCTTTATTATAATTTTCCATAATATTTAATGAAATAAAAATCATGAGGTTGCATATGAATCCTACGTAAAGCCTAGAACCACAAGTTCACCATCATCTACAAGTTTGATCGTAGCTCACCGGAGGGTTTGAGCGCGGAGGTGATGCGAGTGACGGTCCAGAGGATGCTCGTCACGGTGGAGAGCAACAGCAGATGCATCGGGACGGCTGGTCGAGCCTCCCGCCTCACACCCATGGGCAGGGCATCGGGCACACTCCAGGGTTGGTAGTCTGAAGAAGGTAATAATCCAGAGTCACTCTCGACAGACTGACAGAAAGGAGAGGAGTGTGAAAATACCAGAAGAGGTGGAGAGATAAAGGAGAGTCCAGGGAAACGAGGGAGAGGAGAAGAGAACTTCCCCTTTCACCCACGAGGAGAGGTTGAGGTGAGGAGAGGAGTGGTTTGCACAGGAGCAAGAGAGAGATTCCCCTCTGCCCCTGGCAGTATTTGGAAACATACGGTTTATGTGCCACCCACCTTAAAATTAGAGCCAAACAATCTGCACTTATCCGATTACTCACTTAACTCTTTAAGGCTGTTTTAACTATTTATGGGCTGGTTCAACTCTCTAAAGGCTGTTTTAACTTTTTATGGACTGTTTTAACTCTATAAGGGTCGTTTTAACTCTTTAAAGGCTGTTTTAACTCTTTATGGACTGTGTTTTAACTTATAATATACTCTGTTTTAACTTTTTATATGCTGCGTTTTTACTCTTTATGGATTGGTTTTAACTCTTAATGGACTGTGTTTTATCTCTTTATGGACTGGTTTGATTGTGTTGATATAACTCTTCATGGACAGTTTAACCTCTTCAGCTTCAGAAGTTCCTTAATCCATTTCTGTATTTTTGGACTGCATTTTAACTCTTCATGGACTGGTTTTCTTGGTTTTGAGCCTTTAAAATCTTTCTTAGTTTAAGTGGTCTTAAGTGATTCCACATTCCTGTTCTTCTTTTTACATTTTCTTTTTCATGAAGTGTCTTGACATCTTCATGTGAATGTCTTCAGGCTAGCACTTCCTGTATGAGCAGGAAAGAGGATGGTTGATTGACTGGTAGATTTCTGGAAGTGATGTATTCTAGGGATGTTGGAGGATTTCCAACTTGAAGTCTCCCAACGTAAAGCTCTCTTTACTTCCTCTCATCTGCTTTCTCTTTCCCTCTCTCTCTCTCTCTCTCTCTCGTTCCCTCTTAGATGTATGTCTATCAGAACTGCTTTTTAGTAATTCAATAGTATTTTATTGGATTATGTAAAGCCTAACCGTATTCTATGCAAGAATAGTTTAGTATGTAAACAGTTAGGCATTACCTCATCCAATAAGATACTCTTTAGGTCTTTATGTGCATTGCATCCCCATCTTAACTATAGAACATACAGCACAAAGTAAACTAAGGTGACAGGATTTGTGTAATCCCTAGCCGCTTCTACCACAAGATGGAAAAGACTTGTCTTTGCCCTCGACCTGCAATGGGTTTGGTAGTGGAAACAGAGGGGGGTACGGGGGGCTTCTTTCGGACATTAACTCTGGTAGTCATCCTAAGGCCACGAAAAACAACCATTAACATGTGTTTCCTGGCGGAGAGCCCTGGCCTGAGTCGGTCACTGCCCTCTATTGGCAACAAGAGGGATGGCTTCAATGGGCTCAGATGGGACCCTGTTCAGTGTCTTCTTATTGCCATGTTCTTAATTAGGGGGCCAAGCACGAAGTGCGAGGCAACCTATTGTAATTAGGAAGGCCAAGCACAAGGTGCGAGGCAACCTATTGTAATTGTTAGTTTTAGTATTATTATTCCGTTGAAATTGACTTACACAGCCTAAACCGCTGTGTCACTTTTTATGAAACTTTATACAGCTGTAAGGGGTGACTACACAAGATCTGTGAGAAAAGATTGCACTGATTGGCCCAAAGGTGGCGCTATTGCAATCGGACAAAATATGCAAAGCATATCTCCTGACCACTTTGACCTACAGTCATGAAAAGTTGCTCAAATATGCATCTCCACATGCTGAACAAATTTGCCTCAAAAACCTATGACTTCCGCCATGATAGATTTTCCGCCATTTTGAATTTTGTGAAAAGCACTAAAATCCCTAAGGATCCTAGGTTTTGTGACCTAGACAAAAATCCTTTTGCACACATCATCTGTTGACCAACATCTTCCATCTAACGAGAAGAGAAGTTTGTACACTAAAATAAAAAGCCAATAGGAGCCATTAACTTTAAAAAAAAAAAAAAAAGTGTGGCTTAGAAACGCGTAAAACTAAAATGCCCATATCGACATCAAGGTGAAGACCTATGATCTTGAGTCCAATACAAATGTTGTTTACCATCAAATTTTGAACAAGATGGCAACCATGTTTTTTTTCAATTGGGGCGTGGCATCAAAAAGGGCGTGGCTTGTGACTAAAATGACCACAGTTCCTAGAAGGATTGGTGAATTTGAGCGGGACCAACTGTCACACAATCACGGTTCAAAACCCCAAATGCTTAAGTAAGATTTAAGTTAATTGACAAAACAACATGGCCGCCAGACGAAAAAAAACGGAAAAATTGATTTAAATGCTTTTTTCGACATCAAGATGGACTCCTATGATCTTGAGTAAAATTGATGAGTTGTTGGGCATGAAATTCTGTACAAGATGACATTTTCACTTTTTCAATTTTGCTGAAAGAACATGGCCGCCAGAGGCAAAAAATGGTCCAAATGTACGTAAATGCGTTTTTCAACATCAGTATGGATTCCTATGATCTTGTGTCCAATATAAAAGTTGTTGGGCATGAAATTCTGAACAAGATGACATTTTGAAATTTTCAATTTTGGTGAAACATGGCCGCCAGAGGCTAAAAACGGTCAGAATGGATGTAAATGAGTTTTTTGATATCAGGATGGATTCCTACGATCTTGAGTCCAATATAGAAGTTGTTGGGCATGAAATTCTGAACAAGATGACATTTTCAAAGTCTCATTTTTGGGCGAAGCAACATGGCCGCCATAGGCTAAAAACTGTCCGAATGGACGTAAATGCGTTTTTCGACATCAACATGGACGCCTATGATCTTGAGTCCAATACAAAAGTTGTTGGGCATGAAATTCTGAACAAGATGTCCTTGTCTAAAAAAGGTCTTAATGGTCTGCGTTAGCCTTGGCCCCCGTTAATCGCTGCTTGCAGCTTTAATCGTTAGTTTTATTATTATTCAGCCAAAATTGACTTACACAGCCTAAACCGCTCGGTCACTTTTTATGAAACTTGCTACAGCTGTAGAGGAGGACTGCATAAGATCTGTGTGAAAAGATTGCACTGATTGGCCTAAAGTTGGCGCTATAGCAATCGTCTGAAAATGCAAACTTTAAACAAGCATATCTCCTGACCCCTTTGACCTACAGTCATGAAACTTTGACCATAGATGCATCTCCTAATGCTGAACAAATCTGTTGGATTTGAGCGGGACCAACTGTCACACAATCAGGGTTCAAATCCCCAAATGCTTAAGTAAGATTTAAGTATATTGACAAAACAACATGGCCGCCAGACGAATTTTCTTTTTATTTAAATGCTTTTTACGATATCAGGATGGATTTCTATGATCTTAAGTCCGATATAATGTTGTTGGGCATGCAATTCTGAACAAGATGACGTTTTCACTTTTTCTATTTTGGTAAAACAACATGGCCGCCAGAGGCTAAAAACGGTCAGAATGGACGTAAATGCGTTGTTCGATATCAGGATGGATTCCTATGATCTTGTGTCCAATACAAAAGTTGTTGGGCATGAAATTCTGAACAAGATGACATTTTCAGATTTTCCAATTTGGTGAAACAACATGGCCGCCAGAGGCTACAAACGGTCAGAATGGACGTAAATGCGTTTTTCGATATCAGGATGGATTCCTGTGATCTTGTGTCCAATACAAAAGTTGTTGGGCATGGAATTCTGAACAAGATTACATTTTCAGAGTTTAATTTTGGTAAAACAACATGGCCGCCAGAGGCAAAAAAAAACGTCAGAATGGGCTTAAAATGCGTTTTCAAACATCTATATGGACTCCTATCATCTCATCTTGAGTATAATAGAAAAGTTGTTCAGCATGAAATTCCGAACAAGATAGATATCTCACTTTTCCAATTATGCCCAAAAACATGGCTGCCAGAGGCTCAAAACGGTGAGAATGCCTTGATTCCAATCCCATTGAACCACTCTTACTATCATTATCTTCATACTGTATGACAATATACATTATAATACTTCCTTGATTTAAACTAAAAACAATACTTGTGTGTGTAAGTGTGTGTGTGTGTGTGTGTGTGTGTGTGTGTGTGTGTGTCTGAAGCTGTCATTACAAGAAAAACAACCCATTTACTATTATTATCTTCATACTGTATGACAATATATAATACTTTTCTCTCACTTTTCTAAACAGTGTTTGATCAAAGTAAACCTAAAGTGTGTGTGTGTGTCTGAAGCTATCATTTCTTTAAAAACTGTTTAAAATATAATCATAACTGGCATAGCTTGTAACACTATAGTGTGTGTGTGTGTGTGTGTGTGTGTGTGTGTGTGTGTGTGTGTGTGTGTGTGTGTGTGTGTGTGTGTGTGTGTGTGTGTGTGTGTGTGTGTGTGTGTGTGTGTGAAGCTGTCATTACATTAAAAACACCCCATTCAACTACTCTTACTATCATTATCTTCATGCTGTATGACAATATATAATACTTCCTCGATTTAAACCAAAAACAATACAGTACAATGTAAAGTCCATAAGAACTGACCAAACTGTTTGCAATGTTGATGCAATGCACTTGCCACTATCGTGTGTGTGTGTGTGTGTGTGTGTGTGTGTGTCTAAATGCTATGCCAGTTATGATTATATTTTAAAGCGTTAAACAAGCGTAACTGCTGAACCCTGACTTTGATACACTTTCATAAAACATTGAAAGCTAGTCACCACAAATAAGCTGAGGCTATTCCAACCTTATCAATTGTATAAAATCTATAATCGTCTTACTGGTCTGCCTTGTCTGCCTAAACCTCGACACCCGTTAATCGCTGCTTGCAGCTTTAATTATATTTATACTTATACACAAGGCTAGTAGTTTATAAAAACATTTGTCTATTCATTTGTTCCAAGTGATTCTGCGATTATAGCTAATACATTTATTGTAGCCTATTTTATGAGTTTGTGTTGCAAACTAGTAAGCACCACTTTAAAAGGTGAGGTTTTGTGTTAGTATTTAGTCTCAACAAATAGTTTTAATTGACATGAAACATCTAAAGCAGAGTTTAGTTCATTTAAGTTTGTGCGTTGTATTAATTAATTATTCCTGAGCCTTAGTATAATACCCCGGTCACATGTTTTAAGAATCGTTAGTTTATATTGAAAAAACACATTTGGATATAGCTACAAATTGATTAAATTTAAAATCAAACAACAGCCCTGCTGCTAGTTGTGTATCCTCTCGCTGGCCTGGGACGACCCATCCACAGCATTATCAAGTCTTTGAATCCATTACTTACAAGCCAATAACAAATTGTCTTTCAAGCATGAGCCTATTCTTAGCTATGTATTAGCCTTTAACAGGACAGTAGGTCAGAACCAAGAGATAAATGCATGCATAGCAGTCCTCGCTCAACATGTTTGTTACACTTGTATAAATTAGTATAGCTCTCAGATATACTCAGAAGCTGAGTCCACGTTGCACTAACTGATAGTTTGTGTATTTGTATCTATGCTCTGTATACCAAGAAGTCCAGGATGCTCAGCACGTTTTCTTTAGGGTTGACTGATTCTGTTACATCGTAATTATACATAAGCCTCCCTTAAAATGCAGTTTAAAAAGTTGTACTCGCTCTTAGTTATTAAAAAGAAAATTGCCATTCAATTCTAAACATTGTTCTTATTATATGCTTTCCAGTCTTCTAATTTATATGCCATATGCATACCAGGGCTTGTACATAGTGACATTGTGACGTAGAAATTGTGTTTTGGATTGATTCGTTTTTAATCATGAAATCATTTTTTGTAGGCCAGGGTGACCTTGTTGTTGTCATGTTCCTGCTTTTTGAGTCCGCCATTGTACCGTGATAGTTGTTTGACAGCATTTGTCATGCCAGACGTGGAAAAGTTATGATTAGGCTAGGTTACGGTATATTTAGGACGTTACATTAATACAACTCTCGAGTAATCATCAAATGGCGGAGTATTGCCCAAATAAAATCCCATGATGCATTCTGAGGTAGAAGCACTTTAGTGGTCCCGTTCCACAGGTTGGGAAACACTGCTAAATGCTAACCTGAAAATCTGTTTTACACAAACCTCCATCAAAGCATTAGGAACGATTCTGACAGGGTTGGTACCGAAAACCTAGAACAGAGACGCACAGGGCACATTTCAGATCAACAGACCAGGGACGTGTGAAGTACAAGTTGAAAGTAGTCTTTTATTGCACAATAAAAGATCACACATACGAAGTTGTGATGATGATATTGGTCCACATGGGGGAAACCGAGCTAGCGCTAGCTACAGAGCTAGCTACAAACAGAAAAATAAAACTGAATAACCCACCACAACAGTTTTTATTCACCATTGGAGGTTGTACGTCTGGATCAACCAGGTATCGTCGTGTAGCAGTGCTGTTGGGTCATTGTTACTAGCGGTTAGCAGAACGGTTTGGATGAGGTGGTTTACAGACATTAACTCAACTTGATACGGACACTTTGAAAAATAATAGTTCAACCACTTGCGGTGTGTTGGTGTCAAGTTTGGCAAGTGTTTTTATTTCTCTTGGTATATCATATAGTGTGATACGTGTGTCATACATGGTGTTTGCCTCTTTTACCATTATAACTGGTCGTTTCTGTTATGAAAAGTGAAACTTTGTCAGACTGTAGAGAGAAACTGCTTCGAATACCGTTACGGCCGCTTCTCGGTTACAGTTTGCTTAAATGAGACTACTGAATCCTATCGCGAAGTTGTCGCAGTTTGCGATCCGAACGCAGAAGTTGCATCGAAACCTACTTAAAACATGTAAAAAGTGCATCCGAGACGTTATGGACCTGGAGTGTTACTCCTTTGTTGCTGTGGAGGGAAATAATACGCTAAATATTATATATACAAGAAATAGTATTAATGAAGACATGTAGTTTCCCCTGCAACGGACTTTATGGGGTGGATCTTTCTAAGGTACAGCCCACTATTAGTAATACATGTAATACAGCTTGAGAAGGTTTAGCCCTGGGTCCTGGCAGTTTTGGATCAGCAGTTTTGGATTTTCCCTAACAATCAATTACTTTTTAAACTTGGAACTTGAAAAATATTTCACTTGCATGAACGACACCTGTTCTTGTTAAATACAAATCTTCCAATTAATGTGCATACAATAACAAAAACAAGCTTAATCTAATTCATTCATTTTGTACAATGTTAAATTGTATGTTTAATAACAGGCTAATTTAACCAACGCCTCCACCTATGTGCTATGTGGCACAAGTTAAGTTCATCAGTTTGACTGCTTGTCAGAACATGTAACAAGGATAAGTAAAACATTAGCAGACTTCATCTGCAATATTGCGCTTTTAAATCAGATTTGTGACCAGAGATACATCTGCATTACTTTATGCGTTGAGGCTGAAGTAGCATTTTAAGTGTCATGAAAGGAGTTACAAGAGAAGAGCCGACAACCAACACAGCCAAGACAAAGCAAAAGATAATATATGGCATAACAAGACTTAACATTACTAGAAAATCCTTAGACTGTTGTAACAAACTGTACCTGTGAATGTTATACTTGTTTTTTCACGCCAGAGCAAACCAGTAACAAAACATTGGGTGCGTGAGTGGACTGTGGGATTATGGAGGATGGTGTTTTTGTCCGTTAAAAACATACAAAACAAACTGAACTGTATTATAATAATCATTTTGTACTTTTGGAACATCGTTGCCAAATCTGTTGATATTTAGACACACAAGAACTCAAAAGATCCAATTCACAATTTGTATGCATCCAACGTGTGTGTGGTAGCTAGATGGTACTTGTAAAGACCTGGTTTGGTCATTAACAAACTGCAGATAAAACATGAAATCGTCTGCAAACAGTGCCATCCCAGCCAGGGAGATCCAACCTCCCACTAGTAGGAGCCACTGTGCCACTGCCAGGTTGTTACACAGGTGATAAAAGACTAAAGGGACTTCAGAGGCACTGCTGTTTCATGTTCTCCTTTGTGCTTCAAGCCCGATTGATTAGAATTCCAGATACAACTTTTAAAGGCAACGTGGGCAACACAAGAGTCCGTGAATGAAGAGACTTGGGACTCGGGTACCAGAATACTACCAGGTCACTTCTACCCCTCTGGCCGTTACCGCCCATGGGCAAGGCTGTGTATGCATGCACCTGATGGGTAACTCAGGATCAACTAAACGTAAGTCTTGATATAATAATTTCCAATATGAAGACGTAAAAAAGTGGCTATATAAAGCTAGCTAAATAAGGCATGTGACGTGGAGTATATGAAACAAATCTAAGAAACAAAAACCATTTGGTGAAGATTTGGCAAAGCAAAAAAATATATAAAGTGTACAATAAATTATATGTAGCCACAATATTGTGACAAGGCAACAATAATTGTGTCATGTTTTTTTTGTTTTTTGTTGAAGGTGTCCTTCGGGGGCGAGAGATAAAATACACAGTTCAGTAATAATAATAACAATAATAATAATGTCCAGGACAGAACTGTGTGTGTGCACGTGTGCACATGCAAGCACACAAGCACACAAACAGACAGGTGCGTAGACACGCACTCAAACTAAAAAAGGGGAAAGAACAGACAGTACATTGACAGGTAAACATTCATCAAAATATACTGTGCAAAAATGTATTCATTTACAGGTAACAGAAGAAAAAAACAGGCCGACATTGTTTAAAAAAGAACAACACTGACGTACACCCCCCATCCAAATACATACCCTGTCATGAAAGCAAATAAAGCCTGTGATTTGCCCCTTCTTAATGTAGAGTGTTGCGTCCAACAGAAGACAACATGATTCCTCACGGACACACCATGTAAGTCACACCATCGGTCGGTGGACAACCAAGACCAGCACACGCAGAGTGGATGAGGAGTATAGAAAGCGATATACAGCCATGGATGGAGATGGAGTGACACCTTTCGTCCTAGAGTGCTGATCTGGGGGAACTCGGGAGATTAATTATTACAATGATATTTTTCTTCCTCCTCTTCCTCTCCACTGGCTTCTCACACTCTTCCCTTTGATACGAACAGCTGAATACGGACACATCCGATTTTCCTAACAAACGATAGACGTGAAATACAACATTATATGTCTCTTGACAATGCTTCCGACTGCCTTTGCCTCTGGACCCAACCACCCAATAGAACCGCTTCTACTGGGAACCTTTCCCCTTACCCTGGCTGCTTATTGGACAGTGTGTGATTAAGGACAGCACTGTGGACCGCCCGTGTGTTGCCTTTCAAACACTACATTAATTAGGGTTAATTGGTAACAGGACCAACAGGGGTTCAAAGTGACTATGTGTTGCAAAAATGTACAAAAACATCTTTAGACAAACATCTCACAAAAATAATGAAACCAATTAATCTCAGGATTGTTCTCAGCTCCCATTTCTGATTTAATCATTCCAGGTAGTTTTTGGAGTCATATTTTAGTTTCGTAGTTTGGTTTCTTCCTTGATCTGTCCTGGTTCTGTGTCCTAGACAGGAGCTCAATGACCTTTTCTTTTAAACGTGGCCACACAGCAGCAAGGTGGCTTCAAATCAACAACATTGTGAAAGCAAAACTAAAGTGAAATCTGGATGACTGGCAGACAGCTTGGTTTAACGCAAGATACAACATTCATGCCCGGGATTATTTCATCCAACTTGAAGCATTCTAACACTGATACAACATGACCCTACTGTTAAAAGGTGGACAATACAAATACATAATCAATATCAAATGATAGTTATTCCCAATGTTAACATTGATATCGTCTCGGAAATTAAAAGGGGGCAAATTCTTAAGATTTAAGTTACATGACCGGAATATTTGGGAACTGATTAAATTGATGGACTCTCCATCGTGTTGTTTTCAGAACAAGAGAACACTAATCATATCGTATTGGCCACCAACCAACCAATAAAAATACTCCAAGTCCCAGTCACATGACCTAGAGGTCCTTAGCTCCTCCCACTCCAATAAAGCCTATGGATAGTTGTGGATGGCAACTTCTCTCAGACCACCAATGTGTGCAAGGGAGAGCAGCGTGAAATACTCTGAGCATCAGGACCTCTCTTTCTCCTGCAGTCCTACTCAAGACAGGTTCAATTTCTTCAGGGTGGACAAGTCATTCATGGCATCTATAGGGATCTACACATACCTCTTCATGTTTGTGTAGATTCCTGTATATGATGCATCATCCATAAGGAACTCATCTACGGAGATCTACAGATACCTCTCCGTCTGTAGGTATGTGTAGATGCCTGTATATGATGCACAATCATAGGGAACTCATCGATAGGGATCCACGAATACCACTTCATCTATAGTTATCAGTAGATATGTAAAGATAATGAGGTTTTTGTAGATTAAATCTAGATTCTTACAACCAATTCATTCAAGTCAATTTGGAGCACAGGATGAACGACAGAATAGTGTACTATATGGGAGGTTTGACTACAACTGCTCACAATCCTTCATCTACCTGTAGGCATCCGTGAGGAAGATGTCTACCCCCTACCTGTCTCTGTATCCCACTGTCTAACCCCGGCCTGCTCCATAATGACCTGTCTCTGTATTCACTATCTAACTCCTACCGGTTCCTTAATGACCTGTCTCTGTATTCACTGTCTAATCCCTACATGGTCCTTAATGAACTGTCTCTTTATTCACCGTACATGTATTTGTATGAAAGTGTCTCCAAAATGACTCAATTGTTGATTGTAACTATTCCACCCCTCACCCTGAGATACCAACACTGTTTGAGTAGGGCCACATGTTTGCGATCAGTTTCCCTCCCAACCAACAGTCTAGGTCTCCATGTCTGTGTAGAAGCTCAGTGTCCCACAATCGTGTGCCCGGTTGGAACATCCTAACCTCCCAAAGTAGATCAACAAGACAGCAGCTCACGTCACTACAATACTATTCACACACCAATACTGAAGAGCTCTTCCGATATGGAGAGGCAGGAGGAGGTGGGGAGGAGTTTGTTTACACTCTGCACCAAGAGAAAGACTGACAGACCAGTTTGTCCTCTGTGGGAGCACTAGAGAGGCGGGTTGTGGGGTACTTATAGGTGTACAAACATGTCATATAGAATCATACTGAGTCCTCATGGTCATCATTACAAAGTCTTTACATAAACATCGACGGACACGACACAAACTTTACACTGCAGTCAAGGAAGAGTGCCAAGAGAGGTGAAGGTGGAATCGCTTGTACTCCTTCGTTCCCTTCTCTTCTGTTCTCCACTAGCCCACCTCTCCTTCCATACGTCTGTCGGGCTCACACACCTCCTTCTCCACCTCCTCTCTGGTAACAACCGCTCCTGCCACCTCCTCTCCTCTTTCTAACTCCTCTCCTCTCCTCGTCTCCGCTCCTCTCTCCCCCTCCTCTCCTCCCTCTCCCACCTCCTCTCTCTGCTCATCAGAGCGGACCCCCGTTGGTGGGGGGTTTGGGGGTAGAGGTTCCCGGGTGTTAGGGTTCTGGTTGGCCGTGGGGGGGTCAGATAGCGAGGAGGAGGAGGAGGGGACTAACGAAGAGGAGGAGGAGCTGGATGGATGAAGGAGAGCTTCAACCTCTGCCGGCGCCATAGCGTCTCTCTCCTCGGCTCCTCTTGCCTCCCTCTCCTCCTCCCTCAACCTCTCCTCCTCCCTCACCCTCTTCCTCCTCCGCTTGGGGCTGCCAGTGGAGGGGCCGTTGGCGGGAGTGGGGGGCATGGCTGGCAGGGTCATGACCCCCCCGTGGGGGAGGAACATGTGGGGGTAGAGGAGACCGTGGGACATGCTGGGGATGAGGAAGGGGTTGAAGCCCAGGTGACCGCCCTGTGAGGTCATGTGACTCGAGGTTAGGTGACCGCCCTGCATGCTCAGGTGACCGCCCTGCGAGGTCAGGTGACTCGGGGTCAGGTGACCGCCACTGGTGGAGGTGATGATGGCTACGGTGTCCGCCCCCGATAACCTTTGACCTCCACCCCCATCGCCGCCCGCTCCTCCTCCTCCCTTCTCCTCCCGCCTGCGGTCCTTCCCCTCTCCTCCTCCTCCTGAGTGTGAAGAGGGGGAGGAGGCGTCCCGCTCTGCCGGGGTCATCGACCTCTGGGAGGGGGATGGGCTGAGATCGCCCGACACCGACTGCACCGTGGTCGTCGTGGTGACCATGGCGGTACCGGCGGAGGAGGAGCTGGGGTGGGGCGACATCAGCGCACCCACGCTGAACATGGCATGCTGTGGGTGGGACATGCCGTGGTGGAGCATCATTGGTAACATGCTCAGGCCGTTCTTGCGGTCCTCGGACGATGAGCCCCCCCCTCCCGCCGCCGACACTGCCGCGGCGAAGCCGTGTGGGAACCCGGCGGCCATAATGCCGGAGATAGGGATGCCCGGAAGGCCGGCGCGGAGGTTCTGCATGGCCACCATGGAGTCCATGCTGCCCATCAGACCCCCGTTTAGGAAGAGGGGTGGGGCCAGGCCCGACGCCTCCGACACAGAGAGGAGGGGCTTGGGCATCTCGCTGCGAGGCCGACGCCCACGCCGCCGTGACCCCGGGTCTCTGTGGATCGGCTCTGTCAGGATCCGCCCGAACTTCACCTCCGGGAGAAAACCCTGGCACAGGGAAAAGTATTGTTTTTTTTATACATTATGCAAGCACGGATGTTTGACAAATAGGTTACGGCGATGTTTACTCATGCAGTATTACCGTTACTCAACCACTGCCTCCTATGTTCGCTGATTGAGCAATATTCCAAATATCGATCATTTCAGCTGCTAGTCTCAAACAAATAGCAACTCTCCATAGAAAGCAAATCTACACCCTCAAAGCGGTGGTGTGTAAACCAATGGGTGACGTCACGGACACAATGTCCACATTTTTAACAGTTTAGTGTTTGCGTGCGCTACTCACAGATGTCTTGATGACGTCGGCCCAGTCCGGCGCTACGTAGTACTCAGAGTTAGCGTCCAGCCACTGGGACAACTCCTTGATAGCTGGAGCCATGGCACCCCCTAGCTGCAGCACAGGGAAGAACAGGAGAGAGATTACCAACACACCTGCACTTCGGCTTCCTACTGGATAGACAGAAAGTGGTCCTGGCCTATGAGTGTGCTCACTGTTAGGAGGTGTGGTCTAATGTGGGCAAGTGAAGCCATCTGAGGCTTAATATAATATTATTACCTGTCATAATACTGCTAATACTAATACTCCTCATTAATATTAAAATAAAAATAGTATAGTCTACTATTAGGATTTTATGTTATACTAATAATACAAATATACGATTATATTATATTAGTATTACTGTATAATACTAATAATATGTATTAACATAATGATAAAATATACTTATATTTTGGTAACATGTGAGTGACCAACAGTCACTGACTGCATGTGTGCGGGTGTGTGCGTGCTTGCAGATGAGTGTACCCTGCGCCCGGTCCCCCGGTGCACCACAGGGACCCTCTCCTCCCCGGTGAGGGAGCTGACGTCCAGCTTGCTGGGGTCTTTACAGCGATGTCTCCGCTGCTTGGGCCGCTCCACCAGGCCATGGAGCCCAGACTGAGGGGGACAGAGGGTAACATCTCAACTCAGCTAAATAGCTTGAATGAAAGGAAAAAATGTCACTAAGGTTCTATTAAGTCCAGAAGGAACTGCATCAAATCAGAGCTGCCTAACTCTATTTTCTTTCCATAATTTCTTCATTTATTGTAGAGAAATGTGTTCACACGCAGAGTACAGTAGGTAAGATACTGATTTTGTATTGGAACTGAAGCCCATGTAGTGTGCTCAAACAACACCCAACCCAATCGAACACAAGGTCAGCTGAACAGGAAGAAAATATGAAATAATGATTTTCTGGGATGTCACGGCAGAGCGATGGGGACTCACGTGGGTGAAGGCTGGCAGCTCCATGCTGTAGCCCGGGTTCTGCCTCAGCCAATCCAGAAGGCCCTTACTGGCTACCTGCCTATCAGAGGCCAACGTGTCGGTCTGGGGCGGGGTGGGGGTGGGGGCAGGGGTGGGGGTGGAGCAGGAGGAGGAGGGGGTTGGGGGGCCGGGGGGGCGGTCCGACGGAGAGGGAGAGGGAGAGGAGGTGGAGGTGGAGGAGGAGACAGAAGAGTGGCTGACTGCCTCCACCCTGCCCTGTATGGAGTGGGGGAGAGGAGAGAGTGTGAGAGAAGAGGGAGTGAGAGAAGAGAGAAAGAGAGATATAGACAGAGAAAGTGAAGGGAGGTAAATAGAGAATGAGGGAGAGAGGTGGATACCAGAGAAGGGAGGAAGGGAGACAGGGAAAGGGGAAGAGGAGGGAGGATAAAAAAGACAGGAAGAGAAATAGCTGTTATTAGTGTGGTAATCTAGTTGGATTCTAAAGAACATCATATTACATCTTATCCTCCCTCTCCCTCTCCCTCCTCCTCCTCTCCTCTCTCTCTCCCTCCACCTCTCCTCCTACCATGGCCTCCTGCAGCTGGAGTCCTCTGCTCTTGGCGAACTCCGAGTACAGCGCCTCCATGTTCCTCCTCCTCCCCCTCCTCCTCCTCAGCGAGTCATCTCCTCTCAAGTTGCCGTTGACGATCTGTCCCGTCACTGGGTGGATGAGGCCTGCCTGAAGGATGCCCGCCATGTCCAGACCACCCAGCGGAGCTGTGATGGGCGGGGGGAGTTTGTGGGCATAGCCAGCCATTGTTGTTGTCGTCGTCATGACACCCTCTCCTCCTCCCATACTACTGCTGCTGCTGGTACCAGTACATCCGACCATGTCTCCTGAAGGTTTGGTCAGGTCGATGGCCACTTCCTGCCAGCCGTTGAGCAACATAGCCCCGCCCACGCGGTGAGTGGGCGGAGCCACCACCGGGGGTTTGTCGCCACCGACAGCGCCAGACAAGGAAGAGGAAGAAGAGGCCGGCGTTTTGCTGGCGGAGGCCAAGATGGCGGCCTCATAGTCGTAGGGCCGCCGCCCCCCCGCTCGTTTGAGCTCAGGGAGGTAGGGCGGAGCCACCAACCTCTCCTGTAACAGAGGTAAGGACGTGAGCCGCCACTGACCACGCCCACAACCCCCGCCACGGGCCTTGTACTGTCAGGACCAGGGAGAGAGACAGGTAGGGAGAGAGACAGGAGCAGGGAGAAAGGGACAGGTAGGGAGAGGTGGCGAAACAGGTGGGGGGAGAGATGTGGAGTAGGGTGGGGGGAGAGATGAAGAGGTGGGAATAGAGAGACAGGTGGAGAGAGAGACACATGGGCAGAGGAGGCGAGAGAGATACAGAGGTGGAGAGAGACAGGCGGGGAGGAAGAGAGCGGGACAAGGGCGAGAGACAGGTAGGGAGAGTAATACAGATTGGGAGGGACAGAGACAGGTGGGCAAGCAGGTGAACGAGAGAGACAGGTGAGGAGACAGACAGGGTGAGAGGGAGATAGAGAATGAGAGATAATGTCGTTAGACACACATATGGACTTGGATACAACACAGATACACCTGTCTCCTGCGCCTGGGTATAGAATCCAGATACACATGTCCGCTACACCTGAGTAAACTCTGATACACCTGTCGGCTACACTGGGGTATAGAACCCAGATACCCATATCAGATAGACCTTATTATAACAGGGCATTAACCCTAGTGCTAATCTACGCTTGCTGACCTAGGTTAGCTAACGTAAATTATTTTACGTATGCTTGCTAACCCAGGTTTGCTAAAGTAATTAAAGATAAGATTGTTTATCTAGTTCATTAATACAGCTTTTCTAATGTAGATTAGTGTATTCTGGTTAGCTAATCTATGTATGCTAATCTATGTTCGCTAATGTAGGTTCGCTGAAGAAGGCTGGCTAATCTGAGTTAGCTCATAGAGGTAAACTAGCAGTGAATACTTTTTTTGCAAGCAGTGAATACTAGACTCGACGCTTATGGACTAATGATATGGCAGAATGTGTTTCTATGCAGACATGACATACAATCATATGTACAAGACAGTGAAGGGAGGTGGTCATTCCCATATTAATGATAATTAATGATTATAATCATTATTGGTTTTACCTTGGGTAGTCTGGTGAGAGGGGGAGGGATAGAGAAGGCTAACCCAGGGCTGGGCTGTTGGAGTCGGGCCTGGCCGGGGCCTGTGGGGCCTGCAGAGATGGAGCAGGGGGCTGTAGTAGAGAGGTAGCCAGCCCGGAGAGGATGATGCTGGGCTAGGCTGTTGGCCAGGCAGGGGTTAGCGGCCAGAGAGCTGGGTGAGTCGTACTGTTGACTAGACGAAGGCCACTTCCCCTTCAGCACAGCGTGACAGATGCTGTCCAGGCGGTTGATGATGACGCGATCCTGACAGGAAGTGGAACATCAAACTGATTAAGCCCATTCTATACCGTTTTTTTTGCTTTCTCCTGGATTTAGTAACCTAATCATTAGATAATGTTATGTAATGTCATAATGTTATCTAATCTGGAAGCGTACCATGAGCCACTTGGAGAAGGAGTAGAAAACGTCCTGGGATAAGTAAAATATCCATTAGAGAATGTAGTGTAATGTACATAATCTAATATAACATGTAATATAATCTCTCATCTGGGCGACTCGGAGATGGAGTAGAGCTCTTTCTCCCAGGATGAGTTTAATGTACGTAATATAGTCAAGATTAATCTATAATATTATCTATAATCTAATCTAATCTGTAGGTAGTTTGGGCCTCCTTCCCGAGTAGAGGGCTTTGTCCTGGGATTAGTTTAATGTACATAATCAAATCAAGATTTATCTATAATATAATCTGGAGGTACCTTGGGCCACTCGGAGAAGGAGTAGAGGGCTTTCTCCTCGGATTAGTTTAATGTACATAATCTAATCAAGATTAATCTATTATCTATTCTGGAGGTACCTTGGGCCACTCGGAGAAGGAGTAGAGGGCTTTCTCCTCGGATTAGTTTAATGTACATAATCTAATCAAGATTAATCTATTATCTATTCTGGGGGTACCTTGGGCCACTCGGAGAAGGAGTAGAGGGCTTTCTCCTGGGATTAGTTTAATGTACATAATCTAATCAAGATTAATCTATTATCTATTCTGGAGGTACCTTGGGCCACTCGGAGAAGGAGTAGAGGGCTTTCTCCTGCAGCAGCTGGGCGATGGTGGGCTCGCGGGCGTCATGGAGGCCGTCTGGAAGCTCACACATGGAGAGAGAGGAGGCGAAGCGAGGGCTAGGCGGGTAGGACTCCACCTCAGGCACTGGACCAGAGGAACACAGGCGGTATACTATTTATTTGGGTTTGTTATTTAGCAGAGGGTTTTATCAAAAGCGTGCATCTTGCTCTAGGATGCCTGAAGGTTAGACTGTGGACAGTGGGTTTGAACCCAAAACCATTCGGCTGGGAGTCAAACACAAACAACCTCACACACAATCACACAAACCTCAAACATCAACGCCTCAGTCATATCACTCAACACAACTGTCCTTCACACGTTAATTCATTCACACGTTCATTAGAGCTTCATGAGACCATCCCGATCTCGCAAATTCCCATTATGTTCCTCTCTACAGATCGGCTTGGCCTTAATCCTGTTGAAAGCCTTTTTCAAACGTGAAAATACTTGGACTAATCAGCACTCGGGGGAGGTATGACAGGACCAATCAGTGCTCGGGGGAGGTTATGATAGGATCAATCCGCACTCGGGGAAGGAAGCTTCAGTTCATGATGAACAAGGTGCGCAAGTGTTGCAATCTACGGAGCAATCAAAAATGACGAGGGGACAACCAGTTGGTCTGGACTAGTTAGGGGTTGAGTGGGTTGCTAAAGGGCAACTAGACACTGAGCCAGAAGGAGCTTTCCTCACAATGTCGAAACACCAGGTCACAATGTTACATTCTTACTTTTGATACCGAATTATTTTGAGTACATTGTAGATCAATTATGTAAATCCTTTAATTTAGAGGAATGCAAGGTCCATTTAATTTATTGTTATTGGGACTAATATAAGTACAGGACATCAATTTCTCAAAACATCTTGACTCCATGCGGACAGTACCTGGTGTTTTTGGCCTCTCCTCCTTCATCTGAACTTTGACCTGTAGACTCTCGGGGGCGTCAGCCAGCCCCTCCCCCTGCTCCAACTTGTGGGTCGGTACCGTGCTGTCAGCCTCCAGAAACTCCCTCTTGGTCTCCACCTTCGTATCCGGGTAGGCTGTGAACCCAACCCCTTCAGGCTTGGGTTCAGGCTTGATCTCAGAGCTGTCTGGGAAGCCGTCAAACTCAAGCCCTTCTGCTTTGGTCTCAGGCTTCATTTCGTTACAGTCTGGATACCCAACCAAGTCCACGCTACCTGGCTTTGACTCTGACTTTATTCCAGAGCCATAGGAGGCAAACTGAAGATGGTTCTCGGGTTTGGTGGAGAAGCTCAGATCTTCAGACTTGGACTCCATCTCTTCGGGTTTCACCGAGAACTCTAACTGCTCCGTTTTGGGCACTAGACTCTCTGTCTTGACGGTGTATCCGAGGAGGTTCGAGGGCTTGATGTCTGGAGCATTGTGTGGATACAAAGGTAACTCCTCCTCTTCCTCCTCCATCGCCTCCACCTTGGTCTCTTCCGTCTTGATTGGTCGGCCCACCAGGTGCGGTTTTCTGTCCTCCTGCCACAAGGAGAACTTCCCATCGAGTCCTAGCTGACCAGGTTTGTCCTCACAGATCCTCCTGGAGTTGGCCACGTCATCCTGGTGTACAACTCCATGTTGAGACTGCTGGAAGCCTGTTTTCTCGTTTCTCTCGAAAGCAGACATAGACAGATCTGTCGGGGACGAATCAGAGGTGGACCAGTGGATAATGGATTGTGCAGCATAAAGGTTTTGTTGCAGCTCTCCTTTGTGTGGCTCTGGTTGCCCAGTAACGACTTCTGCGTCATGATCGCAGGGCAACAACGCAGAGTCGGGTGGGAGAGAAATGGCTCGGTCCAGCTCATCGTCGTCCGGAACTTCTGGGGTCCTGGGAGTCCTTTCTGCTTTAGAACCTTCTGGCATTCCTCCCATGACTGGAAGTTCTGCTGATGGAATGTCCTGTGAACATCCATCCATTCCGTTCTGTTCGATTCTGTGACATAGCCCCAGTCCATCTAAGACCTCCTCCTCCTGCTTCTCCTCTTCCTCCATCGGATCGCCCGCTGTCTTTAGCTCCAGCCTCCCCAGGGAGCAGTGCTCCTCTTGGGCCATGTTCTCCAGGTCCTCCCCATGACAATGTGGCTCCAGGAGGTCAGGAGATGGTTGGGGTGGTGTCTCCATGCTATCCTCCTCCCCAGCTTCCATGTCTGGTTCTGGGGTCATGGCGATGATAGGGCCCCCTACCACGGAGGGTCCGTCCAAAAGGCCTAGACTATGGTTGTCAGCTGGAAAGACAAAGGAGAAGTCAGGAAGGCAGAACAGCCTTTCCTTCTTACTGTCTGATGGTTATGTAAAATTATTATGTAATATTAGTCTGACATCATTTGATGTTATATAATGTGTGACTAGCTACCATAATAAAATCAGAAGTAAAATGGTTAGGAGAATTTTTTTCTTTACACAACAGATGATTTTGTCCAAAACAAATACATATATTTATGCTAGAGGTTCTAAGGTAAAGACTGTCTGATGAAAAATAAATGAGAGAAAACAACTAAGTCTTAATGGAATGACTTTGTAGATTGTAGGGTGGTAGCAGTTAAATTTAGTCTAGTGCTGCATTTCTCCGCCCCAATGAATGGATAAAGTGTCTCCTAAAATGACAAATGTCCAAACTGAGACCACTAACTTTTCTAGGAGACCCACCTTGGTCTGTGCTGGACTCCCCTTGTCCCAGCACCTGATCCTCTGTTGGGTCCAAGTTCTGATCCAGGTCGTCCGTCTCCATCTCCTCCACCTCCTTGTCATCAAATTGAAACGCTCCACTCCCTGTCTGCCGCGATCCTTCATACTCATCGTGATTTGCTAGGGGCTCCGTGACATCAGAGTGGCCTAGCCTATCGTGAGGATCAGGGGCGGTGATGTCAGAGAGGGAGAGCGGGGGAGGCGGGACGTACGTTGGAGGGGGGCTCGTTGAGAGGTCCGTGTGGTCAGCGCTGGGTTCTTCACTCACACCGATATCCTGGATGGAAATAAATAAACCCAACACCTGGTCAATTAAATACAGAAACCCCTTGGTAAATTAAATACAAAAAAACCTGGTCAATTAGATAGAGAAACATATGGTCAATTAAATACAGAAACAGTCAGTTAATTAAATACAGAAAGACCTGGTCAATTAAATACAGAAAGACCTGGTCAATTAAATACAGAAAAACATGGTCAATTAAACATTTACAGAAAAACATGGTCAATTAAACATTTACATAAACAACAGGGCAAAAATACATTAAAATAAACATTGACATGTGTTCAAAACCTAACCCCAAGAAGATTAGTTAACTACAAGTCGGCTTGAGGTTGGGCTACAGGTTGACTACAAGTTGGACTGCAAGTCGGGTTACAAGTTGGACTAAAGACTGGGCTACAAGTTGGACTAGATGTTGGGCAATAAGTCAGGCTACAGGTTGGACTACAAGTTGGACTAGAGGTGGGACTTCAACTCTAACAATAAATCGGGCTACAAGTTGGACTACAGGTTGGACTACAAGTTGACTACTTGTAGACTGACCTTGAAGAGCATGTAGCTGGACGACAGCGGCTCCACGGCATCCTCCGCGGAGGGATGAGAGGAGGACGGGGGAGGGAGGCCCAGGCACTCCTCCAGAGTCCCTCCTTCCTCTCCTCCTGGGTCCGGCCCCTGTGCCTCCTCGTCGTCCTCCTCCAGGAAGCCCGTCTCCAGTGTAGGAGGGCCCAGGATGGGGTCGGCCTCGTTGAACATGTGGTGGGCCGGGCTGGAGTGGTCGGTCCCGTCCCAGGGAGCCTGGGGGGGGAGGAGACAAGTCAGGGGTTAGACCATGGAGAGATGGATGAATGATGGATGGTTTTAGAAACATGGAGATGGATGGATGATGGATGGATTTAACGATAGATGGACGGTTTTAGATTATAGAGATGGATGGATGATAGATGGATGGTTTGAGATCCATGAAGGATTGATGGACAAAGATCTATGGAAGATTAATGGATGCATATAAGAACGGTAAAATGGATAAATATACGGATGGACGGATGAATAGATAATGAATAAGTTTGAAAGTAATGTTTGATTGTAATATGAAATGGTGAAGTGATATGAATGGACAAATGAATTACTAACTATTATATTACTAATACTATTATGAAATGATTTGAGATTCACAATGATGGAGAGATTTGTTTTTATGGATACAACATACAACACGTAAAATTCGCTTGGGTTATTGTACCAAATGAGTCACCTGTAGTCTGTCCAGCTCCACCGACGGAGCCATCAGGCCCGTCTCCTCGGATGAGCCCTGCTGGCCCACCAGCACGTCGCTACGCAGCTTGGAGCCCAGGTCCGGCCCCCCCAGCCCGTACGAGTTGAGCATGCTCTGCCCCCCGGCAGCGGAGTTGAAGGGGAAGCCGTTGAGGGCTTCCTTGGAGACCTTCCCCCCGTGCAGGGTGTCGGACGACAGCGAGCCCAGCTCCAGCCCGTCGTCCAGCGGGGGGCAGTCCAGGAAGTCCGCCCTGGTACCGGACACCATGACCAGGCCAGGGGAGGCTGAGCCCTGGGGGCCGTCGGGGTTAGCCGGGTGGAGGTGAGGGTGAGGGTGGGAGGGGACGGGCGGGGGTGTGGAGTGGGGGTGGGGGTACTCCGGGGGCTGGGGCGAGTGACACCCCAGCCCCGGGTCGTAGAGACAACAGTGAGGGTGAGGCAGCTGCGGGTGGGCAGAGGAAGAGGACGAGGAGGAGACGGCGGGATGGTGGTGGTGATGGTGGTGCTGGGTCGCAGGGTGGAGGTGATGGTGGGGGGCGTATCCCGCGATGACGGCAGCCTGGCTCTCCTTCTGGACGTAGTTGCGGTGTGCTTCCAGGAAGGTCAGCTGGGGGTCGTTGAGGATGAAGTAGTCGGTGCGGCTGAGGCCGTGGCGGGCGGCCCCGATCAGCAGGTCCCGGTCGTGTTTCCCGCCCTCCCACCACACGGGGAGGTAGAGAGACGGCCGGCACAGCTGAAGGCGGCCGGACAGCAGCGGGTGGCGCAGGACCTTGGGGGTGTGGGGGGGGGTCATATTACTACATTAACAATGCACTGGTAGTCATGGTAACAATATGCGTGTATCCAAATAGCAAAAGGTGGTGTATGCCTGCCTTGGTAGTACTATGTACGTCTAAGTATTAGTACTATGTATGTACTACTCCGTCAGTAGTACTTTGCTATTGGTAAAGTACTGTGACTATTTAGTCATTTAGGGGATGCTTTATCCAAAGACCACCAGACCTCACTGTTCTGACACACCTGACCAGACCTCAGTTTTCTTACACACCTGACCAGAACTCACTGTTCTCTGACACACCTGACCAGACCTTACCTGTTCTCTGATTTTGCGGAGCAGCTCAATGCGGTACAGTGTCCTCGCTGCTCTCTCCTCCGTCAGAGGCTCCACAAACACTGCTGCATCCACCAGGCCTGGGCGAGAGACATAGAAACAGACCGAACAAAAGAGCGAAAGAGGGAGGTAGAGGCACAGTAAAGAGAAACAGATATAGGGGACAGAGAGGGAGGGGGAGAGAGAGAGGACAGAGAGAGAGAAAGAAAGAAAAATAATTACAATAAGTTTACTTATGTGTGTGCATGTATGCATTTTCCCAACAATAGTACTAAAGAACAGCTTCAATATAAAAAGTAAAACAGCACAAATGAGGCAGATGGATATATTGATGTGTGTGTGTGTGTGTGTGTGTGTGTGTGTGTGTGTGTGTGTGTGTGTGTGTGTGTGTGTGTATATATATGGAGCAGTTTGCTGGCTTTCACCTTCGTCCTTCCTGGGCGGTAGTCTGCAAGCAGTCCTGCACATGTTGACGAAGGAGCTGAAGTATCTCTCCAAACTCTGATCCGTCTTCCTCTCCAGCCGTGCCAGCGCCCGGAACGTTGACCAATCAAACGCCTTCCTCTCGGGGTCGTACACCACGCCGAACGATGACACTGTGCGGTAGAAGTCTGCCTGCTCGCGGCGCGTCCACCTACAAAAATACCCCACACTTTTCAACTACATATCTTTTTTTTTATCTAAATGAAATGTCTGAAAGTCCCTCCTACATCCGCCTTAGTCACACACAGACACCACAGAATAGTTCTGATTGCTTACCTCCGCTGCCACTCCAGAAAGAGGGGGTCCATCTCCGTGGCGACCACGGAACACCGCCGCAACTCCTCCCCCAGTTGCCATGCCAACGGGCCCCCAGCCCCACCATGGTGGGGGTGATGGGCGTGCTGATGGAGGAGGTGTTGTTGTTGTTGTTGTTGTTGTTGTTGTTGTTGTTGTTGTTGTTGTTGTTGTTGATGATGATGCTGCTGCTGCTGCTGGAGCCCACCCCCTCCCATCGTCATGCCGACCAGGCCGTCGTGCAGCAGGTAGTCGGGGCGGAGGGGGAGGGGTTCGCGGCGCAGCGTGAAGCGCTGGTAGGCTGCGACCAAGCGCCGCAGCCGGGCCGTGAGGGCAGGGCCTGCAGGCCATGAGGGGGGGCGGGTACCAGCCTGCACCAGTTGCAGTTCCGCCACCCCACTACCTGTCCCACTTCCTGTTCCAGGCGTTGTAGCCATTACCAACGCTGTCGCCGCGGTGTCCGTAATGAGCGGAGGGGGCAAGGAGGCCGCTGTTGTCATGGTGACCACCGGGGCTCCGTCCAGGACCCCCGACTCGCCTGCCGTCTCAGAATCAGCTGGTAACCATGAAGACATCACATCAGCACAAACACACCTGTACAACACAGCAAACTAATAACACTAACACGCTAATGCATTTATAAATAGATACATGTATTCATATATTAATACATGTCAGTGTGGAGGGTGACCTCTGACCCCATGAGTCTCACCTGATGCCGTGGTGTCGTCAGGCTTCTCCAGCGTGTTGCTGCTGGTCTCCTCCTGCAGGACATGTAATGTGTTCTCTCACAAGTCCTCACATACTACATCTACATCTACAATGTGATATCAGTCACCAGTTTATGTTCCCCAAATGAAGACCAAATATGAAAGCATTTATTAAAGAGAGAGACAAAGATGGTGAATGCAAGAGTGCATGGGAAACATGGAGATAGAGATAAATAGAGATGGAGAGAAATGGATAGTGTGTGAAAGTGATAGACATAAATGGAATGAGTGTGTGAGAGTGATAGAGATAAGTGGAATGAGTGTGAGAGTGAAAGAGATAAATGGACTCAGTGTGCGCAAGAGTGACAGGGATAAATGGAGTGAGTGTGTGAGTTATAGATGAATGGAGTAAGTCTGTGAGAGTGCTAGAGATAAATGGAGTGAGTGTGTGAGATTGATAGATGAATGGAGTGAGTCTTTGTGAGAGTGATAGATTAATGGAGTGAGTGTTTGAGTGACAGTCCGCGGGCATGCTGGTTCTCACCTTGTTGCACTCCTCTCTCTCCTCCTCCAAATCTTCCCTCTGTTCCTCCTCTTCCCTCTCCTCCCTCTGCTCTCCCTCTTCCTTCTCCTCCCTCTCTTCTCCTCCATCAGTCTTGATTTCCGTCTCATCCTTCATCCCCTCGCTCTTACACACACTGCGGACGGGGAGAAGACGAGAAGACGAGAGGAGAGGAGGAAGAAGAGGATGATAAGAGAACAGGAGAAGGGGGGAGACAAGTAGAGGAGAAAGGAGAATAGAAGAGGAGAAAAGGAGGAGGAGGAGGAGGAGGATGAGGAGGAGGAAGAGGAGGAGAATAGAAAAGGAGGAAAGGAGAAGGCCTTTAAGCTCACACACAGAACAAGCACCTTGGGTAGAATGTAATGACTATGAAAGAGAACATTTAAACCACAACTAATAACACCAAAATCTGTGTGTGTGTGTGTTCTCTACCTGTCTGCAGCCTTGGCCCCTCCCTCCCCAGGGGTGTGTGTGTGTGTGTGTGTGTGTTTGTTTGTGTAGGTGCATGAGAGTGTGTAGCGTGTGCATGTGTGTGCGTGTGTGTTTGTGTTCTCTACCTGTCTGCAGCCTCGGCCCCTCCCTCCCCAGAGGTGTGAATGTGTATGTGTGTAATGTGTGTATGTGTCTGTAACGTGTGTGTATGTGTAAGGTTTGTATGTGTGTTCTCTACCTGTCTGCAACCTCGGCCCCTCCCTCCCCGGCGGTGTGTTCTGCGGATAGCGCCGTAGCGTCAGGCATGCCCACCCTCTCCAGGAAGCACAGCTCAGGGTCTGCACGCATAGCCATGTAGCGCTCGTAGCCTGGAGCACACACACACGCATACATACACACACACACACCGTTTAGTTGTCATAGTTACATTGGTTCTATCAAACCTGTTACGTAATAGTTACCGTTTGTGTATAAACCGCTGCAGTTGTCATAGTTACCGTGTTTGGGTCTAAACCATTTTAGTTGATTGTTTCTAAACCATTTAGTGTTCATGTTGAAACCATTAAGTTGCTATAGTAACAGTGGTGGTGTGCCTAAACCATTGTAGTCACCATAGTTACCGTGTTTGTGTACTCCTATGAGGAGGGACTTGTCTGCCTCTCTGTCCCACCAGCCGGCTGGGATCTCGATGTAGTCGATGTCTGGGAGAGCCACCTCCAGCTTACTGACAACACAACAACACTTGATTCATACATAGCATCTACTACAGGTGTGTCGTCTACCTGTTCTACCAGGTGTAATATATTTACAACAGGTGTGTCGTCTACCTGTTCTACCAGGTCTGTTATCTACAACAGGTGTGTTGTCTACCTGTTCTATCAGGTGTGTTATCTAAAACAGGTGTGTTGTCTACCTGTTCTACCAGGTGCGTTATCTAGAACAGGTGTGCTGCATACCTGGCAGGGATTCCTTCCAGAGCCTGATTAGCTGCTTCTCCGAGCACCTCCACTTTCAGGTAGTACAACATCCTCACCCTCAGCAGTACCCTAGGAGGAAAGGGAGGAAACAAGGAAGGAAGGAGGGAAACAAGGAAGGATGGAAGGGAGGATCAGTATCCATCGTCATGCTGGACATGTTATGCTGGTTCAGTCCAAAGATTAGGTTGTTACATGGATACCTAGTTTAAGTTGTGTAATGTGGTGTTGGCAGTACTGACTTGTTGCAGTGCTGTTTGAGGTGCTTCTTGTAGCTGTCATCCTGAAGGACCACCTCAGGGTTGCAGTGGACCAGCCAATCAGCACTTTTCACCTCGGGGGCGTTCAGCTGGTTCTTCAGTTTCTTGCCCTTCCGACCGCGAGGGACCGGCACAGACAACCCTTTTATGATTATAAACAGAATATTATTGAAGGTTACTCAAATCACCTGTATAGTCCATCCCCATATTAAAAACAGTGAATAAACAATAAGTAGAACAAGAAAATGGGCAGCTATGCAGATGCCCACGTACTTGAGAGTTAGGAGTGGTTCAATTAAGTGAGATGCTTATAAGAAGCTATGCTAACCAGAGTGGTTAAATGAGGTGAGAACCTATGCTTACGCGAGTGGTTGAGCAGGGGGGTTATGGTTAGGGTTAGGTGTTAGGGTTAGGAGCCAGGCTAAACAGAGTGGTTGAGCTGGGGGCTGAGGGGTTAGGGTTAGGGGTTAGGAATAGGAACCATGCTAACCAGAGTGGTTGATTAATGCCTGGTCCTGGCCCTCCTTGCTGGGGGTAATTAGGTCCCAGATGAAGCTCTTGATCTTGTCGTCTCCTTTGTAGTGTCTCAGGCAGTACACCAGCAGAGCCCTATAACACACACATACACAATATCAGTATAACACACAACACAGTCTCTGTGTTGTCTCCAGCAGAGCCCTACAAACGTACAACCTGACAATCAACAACCTTCTGAATATATAGTCAACAACCTCAGTATTACACTCACACACACACACACCAAACATGAACAACCTTAGTATCACACACCAAATATCAACAACCTCAGTATCACACACACACACACACACACCCTCAGTATTGCACAGGTCTCTCATCTTACCTGCAGACAGCCTCCATGTCATTCTCTGTCAGGTGCCACTTAAACCGACCGTGGTTCAAGATGTCCTTCCACCTCCCCCAACTGGGTGGAGAGAGGGAGAGAGAAATACATGGAGGAAGAGAGATATATTGTAGATTTAGATATTGCCCAAAACATCCTTTTAATTGGTACACATGTATTGAACTAGCTGTTACCAGTAGGCTGCATTTATTATTATCCAATCAAAACATTGGATTCTCTTCCAACCTCAGATAAAGTTTTGTCACCCGTTTTTAAGTACCCCATAAACCTCCATTGACCTACAAGAGCCGTACTACAGAACTGAAGTGTTTGAGTTATTATGGGCTGTGAGCAGGAGTGCCTCTTATTGACACCTGTGTCTAAATATTGCTACTGCGATGCAGGTGGTTGTCATGGAAAAGTGAGGTAAGATTGCTGCCTGCTGTTGGCTGTACCATCAACACGAACGCCAGTGATCGCGTAGCACGACCATATGCCACCAGAGGAACCACAAAAAAACGAATAAAGCTCAGACCATCACCACGATACAAAACATTGCTTTCCCTAGTTGAATAGCTCTTAGCCTAGCTCCTTGCCTAGCTCTCAGCTAAGCATTTAGCCTAGCTTAGTTTAACTCTTAGCCTAGCCCTTAGCTTAGGTCAGTCTTGCCCGTGGCCTAGCTCTAAGCTTAAATCAATCAAGCTTAGTCTAGCTCGTAGCCAGGTCAGTCTAGCTCTTAGCCTAGCACATTTTGGACAAATCTTTGATCTCGGATAGAGTGAATGAACCCCTGGGGTCATGGGGGTCAAGGTGCGCCTACCCGAAGATGAGCAGATTCTTCTCAACCCGGAAGCACTCTGCGCGGAGGTAGCGCCGCGCTCGTTCGCCCAGCCGGCGCGAGCGACAGGGGCGTTCCTCCGAGTCGCTGTCCAGCTCAGAGAACTCCATCAGCTCATCGTCCTCAAACGAGTTGTAGTGGCGCGTCTGCTTCCTCACCCGAGGGGTGTCAATGACCAGAGATTCCTGGGGGAGGGTTAGAGAGAGGAGGGGGTAGTATAATTAAAATAGTGCGGGAAAAGAGAGCGAGGGATGGAAAGAGAGATGGTGTGAGAGAGATAGTAAAATTTTAACAGTGTGGGAAGGGATGCAAGGGATGGAGAAAGATGGAGAAAGAGATGTGTGAGAGAGGGAGAGAAAGATGTAGAGGGGGAGGGAAAGAGGAGGAGTGAGCGAGAGGAGAAAGATGGAGAGGGGGAGGGAGAGAGAAGGGGTGAGAGGAGGTAGAAAGATGGAGAGAGGGGTGAGAGAGGTGAGAAAGATGGAGAGAAGGGGAGGGAGACAGGAGTGAGAGTGAGTGATTGAGAAAGAGAGAGAAACAATGAAAGAGACAGGGAGAGAGATAGCTTAAGAAAGAATGAGAGTGAGGGAGAGTTCTAAAACACAATATATACAATATGGGAGTAATGTAGAATCAAATAAAACACAGATGCAAATAAAAAGCTATTTTATTTGAGAAAGGGAGGGGAAACAGCAAAAAGAAAAGAGACAGAAGAGAAGAGTAAGAAAAGTGAGTAATCTATTCTCCCCTACCTTCTCTGATTTGGAGTCTATCTCCAACTCCGCAATCTTGGCCCACTTCTGCCAGAAGTTGGGGTCATCAAGAGAGATGTCGGTCCTATTCCCAGAAGACACAAAACTGGCCTGTAGGCACGTGGGCCGAGCAGAGAGAGAGAGCAGACAACCGAGTCAGAGTGCATCTTACTTCGGTTATCTTACATCTGACATATTTCCAAGTCACAACAGGTAAATAGAACAATTTTTACGTACTTGCGTACTTGTACGTTAAGATGTAATAAAAGCAACTCTGATTCTGAACAGAACATAGGAGGATTGTGATTGGTCCTCTGGGATTTCATCATAGCCGAGTAACCAAACTAGCCAGCCGTGTTTATTTGTGGCTGGTAGTCAAGAGTTTTTAATTATTGAACGACTGCCTTAGTGCTTTAGGAGGAAAGAGGTGGTAGTTCAGAGGTTTTAATAGTAAAAATAGATGTCAACGAACCATCAGATTGGGCTATTTTCTAATATAAGGAAGTACTGCTTCAAACAAATGTTGTGAAAAAACATCAAAATTGTTTCCGCCAAACATTTGACCACTGTCATTTTCCCAAATCTGACCAACGGAGAACACAAATCATGGACCAATCACGTCAATAATCAAACTTTTCTGTTACTTTTTCCGCAGAACCAGAGTGGATGTTGCAGACTGGCCTTTTTTTTTCAAAACACAGATATGAAGCTGTCTTATACAAAAAAATAGCAGAGGGTGACTGATCCCTTTTAATGAGATGGTAGTGAAGAAGCTGCTAGCTAAGACTATGGTAGTTGAGGCATGTGAGTACCTTGGCGAAGGTGGAGCCCTTGCCCTCAGACTCTATGGTGATGGTCTGGGTTCTCCTCTGGAGGATCTGGTCAATGTCTTCCTCACAGAACTTGGAGCCCTCGTCTTCTTCGTCCATCAGAGCTCCGTACGCACCCTTCCTCAGCAGGTCCTCCACTTCCAGCTTAGACAACTGCTGCATCTTGATACACGCAGGCCTTATAGTCAATATACACATAGTAGCCATACACCAACAGATAAGGACGTAGCGTCCGTGACGCAGGCGTCTTACACATTGCGACTTTAAACGGTATCATATATAGTCCATGTGCGTTTAGCAGTTTTTCACCAGCTTTTCACTGTTTTAAAGCTAGCGGGATACACTTCTAAACAGCGATTTCAGGTTTAATCGCGTTTTAATTAGGGTATTGTTTAGGGCAGGAATTCCATCTACCCGTGCCAGCCACTAAACGTTTTCATTTCATCAATATGCAACGACCAAAGCATTATTTTGTACTATTAAATTATCTATCCTGCTTCAAAACCTTGCCAAAATACATATTAACATAATATAAAATGTATTTATAAGATGTTGGAAAAATGTCTGCAAATCTATTTTGGATTACACAATCCTCCTATTCTAGTAGTTAGCACTGGACTGCCTGATGTATGGCCCTTGCCTTGCTTATGGGCAGGGCAGGAGTGTTAACTTGCATGTCTTTGTTGTGTGGGAGGAAACCAACGTGAACACGGGGAGAACATACAAACGCCACACAGAAAGATCGCCCCTGGCTTCGAAACCTGGATTCGAAACCAGGACCTTCTTGCGGTCAGGCAACAGTGCTAACCACTGTGCCACCCAGTATAATATAATGTATATATTATGATATGATGTACCCCGTTGAGGCTTCCTTTGCGGTTGATGTCCTGTAGAACAGCTTTGTCCAGACCCAGTTTCAGGCTGGCCTTATCGAACATCTCCCTCTCATACGAGTTCCTGGTGATCAGCCGATACACCTTCACCGCCTTCGACTGGCCAATCCGGTGGCAACGCGCCTGAGCCTGGGCGGAGGGGGTGGAGCCAACACAGGAAGTTTAAACACACTAAAAAGGCCTTGATGAGCTGGAGCTGCATGGGGCATTCTGGTCTGCGTGTGCTTATGTGTGTTTATTACTGTGTGTGTGTGTGTGTGTGTGTGTGTGTGTGTGTGTGTGTGTGTGTGTGTTTGTGTATTAAACTGTGTGTGTGTGCATGTGGGTGTGTTATTGTGTGGGTGTGTTATTGTGTGTGTGTGTGTGTGTGTGTGTGTGTGTGTGTGTGTGTGTGTGTGTGTGTGTGTATTTTAGTGTATGTATGTGTGTGTGTGTGTGTGTGTACCTGCAGGTCGTTCTGGGGGTTCCAGTCAGAGTCGAAGATGATGCAGGTGTCCGCGGCGGTGAGGTTGATTCCCAGCCCCCCTGCCCGCGTGCACAGCAGGAACACGAAGCGGTCTGAGTCGGGCCGGGAGAAGCGGTCGATGGCCGCCTGCCGTAGGTTCCCGCGCACGCGCCCGTCAATGCGCTCGTACGTGTAGCTAAGGAAGAGCGCGCACGTGAGGTTTCAGTACCAGGCCAGCTGAGGAAGAACGTTCTAGACTCAACAGGTTCTAAAGCAAAGGAGAGACCTTTCTATTCACACTCTCAATGTGAAACTCACTTCAGTAGGGACACACACTCAGTAAACACACACACACACTCACTTATGTGCTCGCTTCCCTTATTAATTGATTCATTAGAAAACGTTGCCAAGCATTACGCTAACATACACAACTTCTCTCTCCTCTCCCTCCACCCCCCACCTCTCTCTCGCTTTCTGTCTCTCCTTCAATCTGTATCCCTCCCGCCCTCCCCTCTCCATCTCTACCTCCCCTTGTCTCCGTCCCTCTGAGGCTAGTGTTTAGTTAGCCAGTAAGCTTTGTGCTAGTTAGCTTACCTTCTCTGGATGAGGCTAGTGTTTAGTTAGCCAGTTAGCTCTGTGCTAGTTAGCTCAATGTCTCTGGATGAGGCTAGTGTTAAGTTAGCCAGTTAGCTCTGTGCTAGTTATCTCACCGTCTCTGGATTAAGCTAGAATTTAGTTAGTTTTTGCTGGTTAGCTAACCATCTCTGGATGAGGCTAGTGCTTAATTAGCTCTGTGCTAGTTAGCTCACTGTCTCTGGATGAGGCTAGTGCTTAATTAGCTATGCGCTAGTTAGCTCACCATCTCTGGATGAGGCCTGTGTTTAATTAGCTCTGTGCTAGTGAGCTCACCGTCTCTGGATGAGGTAGTCCTCCAGGATGTCGAGGCAGCGGACCATCTGGGAGAAAACGAGCACCTTGTGCCCCCCGGCCAGCAGCTTCGGCAGCAGCTTGTCTATCAGCACCAGCTTCCCCGCGCCCTGGATCATGGCCTGCAGCTGGAAGTCCCACGCATCCGGGCTGTGGCTCTTCCTGAAGCTGTCCAGGATCTTCTCCTCTGCTCCTGGAGGGGGATTTTATTAATTGAACATATATTTAACCAGGAGATTCCCGTTGAGTTTAAGAATACATTTTTCAAATCAGACCTGGCCAAGACAGGCAGCAGCATAAACAAAAAACACATACAGAATTGGAAGGAGAGGAGTGGGGGAAGGGGATAGAGGGAATAAGAGCAACAGTGAGGGAAGGAGAGAGAGAAGGAGAGAGAAGGATAGAGAGAGGGAGAGCAAGAGGAGGGCTAGAAATATATTGGAAAAAGGTAAAAAGGAGGGAGGGAAATGCAGAGTAATGTATAGCAGTACCGGTGATCAGGCAGGGGTGTGCGTGTGTGTGCGTGCGTGTGTGCATTCATGCGTACATGTGATGAAAAAGGTGTGTGTGTGTGTGCGTGAGTGCGTGTGTACCTGTGATGAGGTAGAGGTGTGTGTGCATGTACCTGAGATGATAGGGGTTTGTGTGTGCATGTACCAGTGATGAGGTAGGGGGGTGTGTGTGTGAGTGTCAGTGTGTGTATACCTGTGATGAGGTAGGGGTGGTTGCAGCACTTGCGTAGCTCCATCATGGTGTTGATGAGGTTGGGCATGTTATGCTGGTTGGCACCTTTAGACAGGAAGGAGAAGTTCTTCTCCAGGATGGCCCGGTAGTATTTCTTCTGCATGTTGGTCAGCTCCACCTGCAGGGGGCAGCACAGCAACACACCGGCTGTTACACACGCTGGCAACCAGCCTCCAGGGATAAATGTAGTACTACACTTTATGACTGTCAATCACCCAGCTAAGTTAAGGCTGCATCTTGGCGCATTAACATTTTTATAAAATAATAATAATGTCTTCTCCTGTTTCTATAACATAGGACTTGAAGCCTTCGCTTATTTGATACATTTAATGTACTCGTATGATTCTTTCACTTTTGGGTTGTATCGTCACGGTTGAAAGCACTTATTGTCAGTCGCTTTGGACAAAAGCGTCAGCTAAATACATTTGATATATTGTGCAAACACACATACACAAAAATGTTACACAATGCACACACTGCACCTCATCATATATACAGTATATATACACACAAAACCAACACACACACACACATAAAATAACAAGGCAGTATTCCAGAACTTCTACCCCTCCTCAGACTAGTCAGACGGATAAAACAGATGGACACCTCTATGATGGTCTCTTCTTTAGGTGCCAGGTTCTTCTCTACATCATCCTTTAGCCTCCTCAACATCATGGGCTTCAAGATAGCCTGTAGCTTCTTCACCTGAGAGGTGACGAGAGGAGACGAGAGAAGACGAGAGGAGACGAGAGAAGATGAGAGGAGATGAGAGAAGACGAGAGGAGGCAAGGGGAGAGAAGCGGAACGGAGGGGAGAAGAGAAGAGAGGAGGAGAGGAGATGAGGCGAGAGGAGGGGAGGGTGGAGGGGTTGAGAAGAGAGGAGAGGAGATGAGATTAGTATTAAGAGACTTCATGTTCTATGTATTGATATGATCCTCATACACTATATCTATAATCTAGTGGAGGACATACCTGTTCCTCTGTCTTCAGGTCCCCAAACTCCTCCAGGAAGCTGCTCTCTGAGGGGAACTGCAGCGGCTCCAGGAAGTTCAGCAGACTGAAGAGTTCCTCCACAGAGTTCTGCAGAGGAGTGCCTGTCAGCAGAACCTTGTGTTCCTATAGCAAAGCAAGCGATAGGATCTGTTACCTCTAGAATACATCTTAGAACCACTAGAACACATTTTATAACCACTAGGACACAGCTTAGAACCACTAGACCACAGATTAGAACCACTAAACACAGTTTAAAACCAGCATTCATTACTATTGATCACATGCTGTTAGCTCGGAACACACACACACAGATAAAAACAGACACACATACACATACACACACACACACACTCCGACACACACACACACAGTCATACACTTGATCACGATTTTCTACTTTAGACTCTTGAGCTGCTGTAACAACTGAGTTTCCCTGGTGTGGGACTACTATAGTTGATCTCATCTTATACGCAAGCACGTCATCTAAAGAGCACAGAGATGTGTGTGTGTGTGTTGTTTGACAGAACGGTGAGGTACGCACCAGGTTCATCATCTTCAGGCCCTCCAGCAGCTTACAGTTCCGGTTCTTGAGGCGGTGGGCCTCGTCGATGACCACGCAGCGCCAGTGGAGCTTCTTCAGCTCAGGGCAGTCCGCCATGATCATCTCAAACGTAGTGATTACCCCGTGGAACTTCAGCACCCCTGGGATAGAGTTCCCCTGGGGGAGGAGATAGAGAGAGGAGAGACCATTAACCTGTGTGCAAATAGTAGAGCGTAAAAAAGCAATAGTAATGATCACTCCCTGCCGCCCCTGTCTCTCTCTACCGGTATCTCGCTCCTCACTATATCTCTATGTCTCTCTAACTGGGGGTCTCTTTCTCTCTCTCTCTCTCTCAACACTTTATCACTATGTCCCTCCACGTGGGGGTCTCCCCTCCCCTCTATATATCTCCATGTCTCTCCACCTGGGGCTCTTTCTCTCTCCCCCCATTTTACCTCTATGTCTCTCTACCTGGGGGTCTCTTTCTCTCTCTCTCAACACTTTATCACTATGTCCCTCCATGTGGGGGTCTCCCCTCCCCTCTATATATCTCCATGTCTCTCCACCTGGGGCTCTTTCTCTCTCCCCCCATTATACCTCTATGTCTCTCTACCTGGGGGTCTCTTTCTCTCTCTCTCAACACTTTATCACTATGTCCCTCTACGTGGCGGTCGTAGAGGGATTTCCCCTCCCTTCTATATATCTCTTTGTCTCTCTACCTGGGGGTCTCGGTAGAACATCTCGTACTGCAGGATCATCTGTCGGCTGATCTGGGAGCCGTGGTAGACGATGGCGTTGAGGGGGGTCCATGTGCGGAACTCCCGCTCCCAGTTGGTGATGGTGGAGAGGGGGGCAATGACCAGGAACGGCCCGCGGATGCCCAGGCTGAACATCTCGTACAGGAAGGTAATGGACTGGATGGTCTTCCCCAGACCCATCTCGTCGGCCAGGATGCAGTTCTTCCTGTTGGATCAGAATGAAATGAAAAACATGTAGAACTGTGAGATAGTGTTCATTCAACTCATTTGTGTTGCTATTTTCATCACCATCGCTTTATTGTTTGTGTCATTTTATTAACTGTTTTCTACGTTATATTGTTATGCTTTGGCAATTTACAAATGTTTTTTTGTCATGCCTCTCTCTCTCAAGAGAGAGAGAAAGAGAGAACAGAAACAAATTATTGAGATGTCCTAGTGTGCGCATATGTATATGAATGCAGTGTAAATTAATCAGTGTGTGCGTGCGTGCGTGGGTATGTGCATGTGTGTGCGTAGCGTACCGATGGTACCAGTTGAACAGCAGCCAGTTCATGCCCTCCAGCTGGTATTCACGGAGCTGGTTGGCCCCGCGGTAGGCTCTGGAGTGCTCCAGCTTCTGCCACTTATCAGGGAGGGGTCGCTCCTACAGAGGGCAAGGTCAGGGAAACATCAATACAGCCACCAGCAGTGGACACTGATGGGGAAATGCTTCACTTTCAGACATCCACAATGATGCCAAACAAGTAGCAAACACACACACACACAGACACACATACACAGTCGGGATGTGTAGTGAGGTAGTGGCTCACGAGGTACAGCGGGTATGTGTGTCGAGGTGTCCCTGAGCAAGACACCTAACCCAACTGCTCCCGACGAGCTGGCTGTGGCCTCGCGTGACTGACACCGCTGTCAGTGTATGAATGGGTGAATGTGAGGCAATAATTGTAAAGTGCTTCTGGTGGCCACAGGTCTCAAAAGGTGCTTTATAAATGCAGTCCATTTACAACTCTCGTAAGGATGTGTGTGCAGGTTTGTGTCCACGTGTTTGCAGAGCTCAAAATTATTATTAGTAATTCATATTCTTCTCAGGATCACCCACCAAAATGATAGGCGCACCAACTTAAAGGTAATATATATACCTTTTATAAACATCAATTTACTGGTCAAAACAAAACATTTAATGAAATTATTTAATAGCTATATCATTACAAGAATGGGAAATAGACAACAAAACATATGTGCACGCTTGTGTGTGTGTGTGTGTGTGTGTGTGTGTCTGTGTGTGTGTGTGTGTGTGTGTGTGTGTGTGTGTGTGTGTGTGTGTGTGTGTGTGTGTGTGTGTGTGTGTGTGTGTGTGTGTGTTCTCACTATGTATCGGAGGTCAGCAGGTATTTTCTGGATCTCCTCAAATTCTTTGATCTTAGAGGCGTCCAGGTCCTCCTGTAGCTCCCAGGTAGCCTCCTCATAGGACAGACTGCACCACTTCACCAGGTAGTGGGTCACTTCCTGTTAATGTACAGTCACTTCCTGTTTAGAACTCCTCATGGGACAGACTGTACTACTTTACCAGGTAGTGGGTCACTTCCTGTTAATGTACAGTCACTTCCTGTTCAGAACTCCTCATAAGACAGACTGTACCACTTCACCAAATAGTGGGTCACTTCCTGTTAATGTAGGGTCATTTACTGTTTAGAACTCCTCATAGGACAGACTGCACCATTTCACCAGGAAGGACCACTTCCTGTTTCCACACAATCTCTTC
Organism: Lota lota; assembly: GCA_026745465.1. Lineage (NCBI taxonomy): Eukaryota > Metazoa > Chordata > Actinopteri > Gadiformes > Lotidae > Lota > Lota lota. The sequence goes on along the minus strand of JACYXH010000363.1, from coordinate 1,378,265 downwards.
CTGTTTCATGTCCTAGTTATATACACATTCACTTCCTGTTTATATAGATTAATGCATTTGTTGGACACAGATATAGAGTCATAAACATAGACATCATTACATAGACTGTTGTCTTAATGGGTGACATAATGTGTGTGTGTGTGTGTGTGTGTGTGTGTGTGTGTGTGTGTGTGTGTGTGTGTGTGTGTGTGTGTGTGTGTGTGTGTCCTACCTCTCCTGTCTCGGTATCTGTGGTAACAGCAACCTCCAGAATTCTGTCTACTTCTATATAGTCTGGATTAAATAAATCCTCATCCGGCTAAGAGACGTAGACATACAGAGAGAAAGAGGGAGAGATATTACTACCAGGGTTATTTACAGCAAACACAACACACTCTTTCGATTGTATCAATATCTGAATGCCAACATTAAATATACACTGTTTAGTAGTAGGTAAAGGTATTAAAAGGTAGTGTTAGTTCAGGTTAAAAGACAGGTAATAATATTAAGGCTAGTGTTAGGCCAGGTTTAAAGACAGGTAACAGTCGTATGTAATGGTATTAAAGGTAGTGTAAGGCCAGGTTTAAAGACAGGTCACAGTTGTAGGTTAAGGTATTAAAGGTACTGTTAGGCCAGGTTTAAAGACAGGTAACGGTTCTCTGTAAAGGTTTTTAAAGGAAGTGTCAGGTGGTGCACAGGTGCGAGCGTCACCTCAGTAAAGAGGTGTTTCATCTGGGCGTGCTTGGTCCGGAAGCGTTTGATCTTCTGGTGGATGCGCGGGTCTTTCTCCAGCTCATCCAGCGTGGCCCACTTACAGTGCATGTACGAGCTGTCAGGACACACACACACACACACACACACACACGCACACACACACACACACACTTAACACTGGCATCGGAACAGGTAACCTATCCAGGTGTTAACAGGTAAGATACAGGTAAGGATGCTAGCTCAATTCCTAGGTATTAACAGGTATTAAAGGTCTCTTCCACCAAAATCCACATAAACACAGGTGTTCTACTACATTTGTACATTATGAGGTGAAATACCATCAGAGAACATTGGAAACATGACAATTGTGTTTTCAGCCGTCAACGCTAATGCATGGTTTTGGACTCTCTGGACTGTGCGTGTCTACATCAGTATGCATAAATCCACAATCCATAAATTTTGCCTGCCTAACATTTTGACTGCCTAACATTTTCAGGTGACAAAATGTGGATATTATTCCATAATGGGTGTTTATAGTCCACTGATGTTTATTGATGTCTTCTCCAACGGCAAGGACCTTTAAAGACTCACAAGTTTCTGTACTTGACGTAGAACTCCTCTGCCTCATCTTCTACGTCCTCTGAAGAACCCTAGAGAGAGAGAGAGAGAGAGAGAGAGAGATAAAGGAACCGTAAGAGAGAAACATTTAAAAAGATGGCAGATAGAGAGGATGTACATTCTGCATTAATCAAAATGTATTCCTCTAGGAGGTAACACACACTACCTCCTTCTTCACTGTTCTGACGTTCAGAATTTTTTCAATGATGTTTGCCTCGTCTTCAGGTGGCTCCTGAGAGAGCGAGAGAGCGAGAGAGAGAGAAAGAGAGCGAGAGAGACAGAGAGAATAAGCAGAACAAACAGATGCGTTTGCAGTAGTGTGTGTGCATCCGTATCCATGTGTATGCGTGTCCATGTATCTGTGTGTCAGTACCTCTGCCTGCCAGGCGAGGGCCGTAGCGTTGAAGGCCCCGATGCGTCCTGTCCCCAGCACAGCGATGGTCTCTCCGTCGTCATCCACCACCTTGAAGTCCAGATCCTCGTTGTACTTCCTCCTCTTCACCTGCCGGCCCGACCGGCGCTTCTGGGAGACATGGAGGAGCAGTGTTTACACATCTCAACTACTTCATATTCTCATTCCTGGGAACTTTATATTTCACCTTTTTATACTTGCCATCTTACCTTTTGGTCTCTTATTTTTCACGTCACAATTTGGAAGCCGACATTATTTGTTTCCCTTCGTTTAACTTTTTAACCTCATTGGCAATGTACATTTTGATTTACCATGTCAATAAACCTCTTTAAAGAAAGACAGAGGGAGAGGAGAGAGAGAGAGAGAGAGAGAGAGAGAGAGAGAGAGAGAGAGAGAGAGAGAGAGAGAGAGAGAGAGAGAGAGAGAGAGAGAGAGAGAGAGAGAGAGAGAGAGAGAGAGAGAGAGAGCGATACAGCGAGAGATAGAGAGAGAGATGGAATGAGATCTTCCTTACCAACAGTTTGATAATTTATATCATCAAACTGTTCCATACGGTCTATATAAAACAAACTTTATTTATAATCTGATTGTGGAACTGTGTGTGTGTGTGTGTGTGTGTGTGTGTGTGTGTGTGTGTGTGTGTGTGTGTTGGTCTCCACTCACCGTGTGGTCCAGGGGATCCTGGCTGTCATCTCCCCCAAGGGTCAGGGTGGATACCGAGGCTGCGTCGTCGCTCTCCGGCCCCTCTGGGACCACCACCTCCTGGTTTCTCCTCTTCCCCTTCTTCTTCTTCTCCACTGGAGCCACACCGGGGTCTCTGTGAGAAGGGGGCACCACAAACACACTGAGTCATTCACATTAGCATGATGTTAGCTGTTCCGTTAGCGGTAGCTTCACAAATTTATTAGGACGAAGTCAGCTGTATCATTAGTATAACCTTTGCCGTGTCATTAGCCTTAACCTGTACTGTTAGCAGTAGCATTATCAAAGGCTAAACAGAGTGTCAATCAATGTTTTAATGACAGAAGTCCCATGTTTGAGAGAATAAATTATACAAAGGACAAACAATTGACTGAAGATTTTATAAAAAGATGGAGGAAGAGCAGTAAAGAGAGACATTTTTTTACTCTGCTTCTATGGCATCACAAAAGATGTCCCTGTAATTCCTGTCACCAGCAAACTACTTTTGTCCCGCCACAGATAAATAAACTCCCCTGTGGTCCAAAGAAAACAGAAATAAACAAAGATTGAACTATGACCCTATAAAACACAGCATGACCAAAAACTTCACCTATGACCCAATAAAACTACATAAACTCAAACTTTTCCTTTGGCTGTATAAAACACAGCATAAACACAAACTTCACCTATGACCCTATAAAACACAGCATAAACACAAACTTCCTTATAAAACAAAAACTTCCTAACCATCTCTAATCTATGTTTGATTATATATATTTTTTTTTATAAGCTCATTACTTCTTTTCCAAGAGGCCTGATTAGCAGCATCAGACATAAAGAAAAAAAAACGCTGGCAAACACTACATACAATACAGACTCTTTAAGGCTATTACAGCTCACACAAATATCACCTATTACAGATACACTAAACCTCAGAAAATAACCTGCAGAAATAAGTAAAAAATAATAATTGACTTCTGAAATCTATCGAAAGATACGTATAAGTGAACCTGTGACATTGCTGTTACAACATCAAAACACATCAGAAAGAGCTGAGTGTGTACAATGAACTTCACTTCAGGACAAACAAGGGATGTTGATCCAAAAACAGTGCTGTGATTGGACAACAGAATCGATGACTGACGCAAAACATTCTGAATGAATGGTTTTAATTTCCACATGTAAATATTCATCCATATACACCCAACAGGTAAACTAACCACCAGCTGTTTTGTGTCTCAAATTTGGTTTGCAGCCACAGATAGAGAGTGAGAGTACAGAGAGTAGCTCTTCAAGCACTGAAGTAAGAGAAGGTTTACGATGGACATTTCTCAAAGATAGTTTTATTAAGACCTGATAGATCAATACAAGCTTGCATGCCTGCATGAGTTGTAGATATTTCAGGTTGTATATAAGGTCAGTAAGAACATTGCAGATCTGTTTTTAATATGAAACTTGTAAATGGCTCATGAGACTTTTTACTTACTATTTACCTTTACTCTTTACTTTGGTCATTTAGCAGTCTTTTTTCAGAAGAGACGAACAATGACTTCAGATACATGTTGTTAAAGAACAGGTAGGGGTTAGGGAACGGCATGCGCTAGGATGCCATCAGGTAGACTGTGGAGATCGGGGATCAAACCCAGGACCTCTAGGTTGGCCATCAGTTTTCTCTTAATTTGCATCCAAATCACCAGACCGTTTAGAGAGGCAAAGGACAAAGAGAGAGATTCAGCTATATATGGCAGGAAGACAGAAAACAATACAATTGGAAGAGTGGAAACCGAACAGGAGTACAATAATAAAATACACAGCTGCAGTTATTTGGAAACTCCCTCTCTACCTCCCAATCTCTCCACCCTTCCCCTCTCTTTGACTCCGAATCTCCAACATGTAGCATGAGCCCTCACACTCCCACTCAAACAAACACACACACACACACAAAGATGTCATGTTCTTACCTGGGCTTGCGGCCCCTCTGCTTGGGTGCTGGAGGGTTTTTAGGTGCTGGAGGGTTTTTAGGTGCTGCAGGGTGTTTCGATCCTGGGGTCTGCTTGGGTGCTGGAGCATGTCTGGGTGTTGTAGGATGCCTGGGTGCTGGGGGGTGCTTGTGGGCCGGGGCATGCTTGGGTGTTGGAGCCTGTCTGGGTGCTGGGGGGTGCTTGTGGGCTGGGGCTTGGCTGGGTTTCTGGGCCTTGGCCTGGGCCAGAGAGGTCTGTATTCGGGGGTGTCCTCCCGCCTTGGTGCTGACCACCAGGGTGGGGAGGGGCATGGGTGCTGCCTCCACATCTGTTGCTGTGGTAACAGAGCACAGTTCAAAGGTCATGAAAGAGTAACTTGCAGGTTGGTTTAAGGCATACAATATGAACACAGAGATTAAACATAGGTGTGGTGCTGTCGTACCTGGGGGTGGGGCCGGAGGGATGATTTTAATCTTGGGCTTCCTGCCTCTCTTAGCGGGCACCTTGACGGGCACCAGGCTGAGGTCCTTCCTCTCTGCCGCCCGCTTCAGCTCCACTCGCTGAGACGCCTTCCTCCCTTCCTTCCACCTCCTGGGGGGAGGAGGTGCCGTCTCCACCTCCTTCTCCCGCTCCTTCTCCTCCCGTCGTTTCTTTGGTTTCCTGCTCTCCCTCTCCTCCTTCTCCGCCTTCTCCTTCTCTCGCTTTTCTTTTTTCTTTCGTTTTTTTTTCACCCGGGCTCCCGCCCTTCCTCCGCCTCCATCCTCCTCATCACTTCCTCTTCCTCCTCCGGAGTGCCGGGAGGCATGGCCTGTGATGTGATTGGTCGTTGCCGTGGCGCCCACAGGGTTGAGAAGGCGGAGCTGGTCCTTGGGGCCCAGGACCAGCTGGCCCCGCGGGATCGTGGGTAATGTAGTTTGTGCGTTGCTGCTGTTTTGGTCCGAGGAAGAGGAGGCTGCCGCAGTGGAGGACGAAGGAGTATGCTTCAAAAGGCCACCATGCATCTGGTCAAGAGAGGTAGATAAACAGAGAGAGGGAATTTTGACAACATGTTAGCATTTTATTCTCTCAGTTTAAAATCCTATATTTAATCATTCAAATATTTGGAAGTAATAACGTCCTGTGTTTCCTGTTTTAATGCAAAAGCTTGGTGGCCAATTTTGTCTTGAAACAACATTGACTAACATTACATTGGTGAGGCTGATATTTCTGAACTTTCTTCCTTACAGGATGGGCAGGGTTGAAACAGAGAACGACAAACATTTGACAAAGAAACATTTCTGTATATCTTAATTCCCAGGCCGAAAAAGAAGCCCTAACCACAGGATCACGCACCTTGAATACCCAGAATTCCACTGAAACTACTTCCAGCATGCATCACTCTGCGAGTGAAGCAACAAATAAATAATATGTGGTGCGTACGTTTGCCAGAATTAGTATGTTAGTATAAAAGTATGTTTGACAAGAAGGATTAAAATTCTTCTCATGAGCTGTAGTTGGGTTGTTGGTTCTAGACCAATCACGTGCATAGAGCTGAAACAACCAATGAGCACCAACCATGAATGTATAAAAAGAACCAAAGATGCCACCAATCTTTGGTACTTTGGCACCCCTTCCCAATGGCAGAGACAGCTTGAAAATACAATCCCCATTCCACCTGTGGCTGTAACGGGTAAAACTAGCTACAGCTATGGTCAGCTGTAGTTCTAATGCAGGATAAAGGACGGCTGCTGTTGTAGTAACATTAGCCACAGATACCTATGTCTGTAGTACTAACGCAGTATAAAGGATGGCTGCTGTTGTACGTACACTAGCCACAGCTACAGTCATCTGTAGTACTAATGCAGTATAAAGGATGGCTGATGTTGTACTAACACTAGCCAATGCTACAGTTAGCTGTAATACTAATGCAGGATAAAGAATTACTTATTTTGTATTATAGCTAGAGCCACGGTTAGCTGTAGTACTTACACTAGCCACAGCTACAGTCATCTGTAGTACTAATGCAGAATAAAGGATAACTGCTGTTATACTAACACTAGCTACAGCTAAGGTTAGCTGTAATATTAATGCAGGGTAAAAGATGACTGCTATTGTACCAATGCAGAATAGTTAATAACTGATATCGTGTCCATGCCAACTGCAGTGCTAATACAGGTAGTTATAATAATAAAGGGCATAAAACACATGCCTGTTACCATGGGGACCTGTGTATTGCTGATGCGGGCCGTAATGGATGATGATGATGATGATGATGATGATCATGATGATCATGAGGATACATTCACGTCATCGCCTCTGAGGTGCGGAGGTGTGAGGGTGTGAAGGTGGGAAGGAATAACAAGTTCTGGTGTGTATTAAACACTCGGATATGAATATTCACCACTGTTAGAGCGACGCTGAGGTCAGAAAGCATGTGGGCAAACAACCGTGCAGACATGAATCCTTTTTTATATATATATATATATATATATATATATATATATATATATATATATATATTTTTTTTTTTTTTTTTTTTATTAATTGATAACTTCTCACATGCACTATTCCAGAGCAAGCTAGCTCGTGGATATGCGGTAGACAAGCACGGCCTTTCACAATGTCAGATTAAATACTGCAGTCAAGGTCCATATTTCATTGTTCACTTTACAAATCCATAAACTGTTCATATTGTTGAACAGTTCATATTGTACTTCATATTGCAGCTGAATCATAAATATAAACAAACAAAAAATCTCAAGATATATATTAGAAATCACTACCATAAGGTAAACAAGGGTGGTTGTGAACCAGCTGTGTGTGTGTGTGTGTGTGTGTGTGTGTGTGTGTGTGTGTGTGTGTGTGTGTGTGTGTGTGTGTGTGTGTGTGTGTGTGTGTGTGTGTGTGTGTGTGTGTGTGTGTGTGTCCCCTGCAGGGTATAGATGGTGTATGCCGGTATACAGACGCTGAAAGTATACATCCCGTCTTTGTTCTCAGCCAGCCAGGATCAGCGCTGGCCTTTAGAACTCATTGATTTCCAAGCCTTGGGTTTTGTTCGTGCATACGAACATTGGGCTGGTGTTTCACGGTAGGAAGCTTCCACGGTTTCCATGGCAGCCTGGCGGTTCATAATTAAGCTTCTAAATTTGGTCGCCAACCATTCTTTCACCTTTAGTAAAATGTTTTTGTATGTTTATTTGCTGTTAAAATCCCTTTCAAAATCTACAGATTAGTGACATCACAAGCGGGAGTGTCCACCCAGACTAATGATGGATAAATTAGCCTACCAGTTGGTACAGTCCACTGGGTAGGCTGGTACAGCCATCATACATTTGGGTGGACACTGCCCACGCCCATTAAAAGTAACCCTGGCTATGTCACTGTTTATATTGCATCAACTCCAACATTATAATACCATGTTTATTTAGTTGGTATACTGTATAATATCAACTACTGACTATTAATAGGTGCTCATAGCCAAATGCTGTCTTTGCTTTTGTTATCAGACTTCAGATATGCGATGGGATAACATTGTATCAGGGTGTTGTAGTGGTATGCCCAAATCATCGAATGTTATCTACAATATGAACAGAATACTTTAGAATAAAACAGTATTAAAAACTGCAGCAGACAGAGAATATGTGTACAATATACAACAATGGAAAGGCACAACCTTTTTAACCAGTGGTTCAGTATTTATTATAAACCAGTATAATACAGAATGAGTGAAAAAGCTGTTCATTGATATGTACCGTGTGTGTGTGTGTGTGTGTGTGTGTGTGTGTGTGTGTGTGTGTGTGTGTGTGTGTTCCCAATTACAACCTTTGTCTTTAAGTGACAAATATATAGATAGATAGGGACAGAGAGGAACAGAAAGATAAATATATAGAGATAGTGACAGAGACAGAAATATTTATAGTGACAGACAAACAGAAAGAGGGCAAGACAGAGAAGCACATCTTTCTACTGCACTTGTACCTTTTATTTCGCTTTTACCATTTTATAGAATTAGACATTTTATTTTTCCTTAATTTGTAGACTGCATTGGCAATTGGCAATGTTTAATTTCCATTCAAATAAAGCTATTGTGAAATTGAATGGAGACACACAGAAATAGAGACTGAAAGAGAGCGAGTGCACCTTGCATAGGGTTGCCAAAGCGTAGCTAAACCAGATGTGACCACACTCAGAGGTTCGATATCATCTTAGTGGATCATTGCGCGCAAAAAAAAAAATCATTTTAAATCCAGGACTGTAGCCATGGAAACAGGCTCTTTGTGCCAAAGCTGTGGGGAGGTGGACATAAACACATGGTTACCAAGGTAACACACTGCTTCATCCACCTGTCTTAATGATACCTTAATCTTTATATTTATACATGTCAATAACTTGAATGGATTCAGGTCCATTAAAAGACGTTCATCCAATGTCCAACCCTACTTTGGTCCTTGATTACCTGTCTCTTTATTCACTGTCCAACCCCTACCTGCTCCTTAATGGCCTGTCTCTGTACGGTCTAACCCCAACCTGCTCCTTAATGTCATGTCAAATGACCTGTCTCTGTATGGTCTAGCACCTTCCTGGGCTCCTTAATTACCCATCTCTGTATTCTGTCTAACCCCTACCTGCTACTTAATGACCTGTCTCTGTACTGTCCAACCCCAACCTGCTCCTTAATGTCATGTCAAATGACCTGTCTCTGTATGGTCTAGCACCTTCCTGGGCTCCTTAATTACCCATCTCTGTATTCTGTCTAACCCCTACCTGCTACTTAATGACCTGTCTCTGTACTGTCCAACCCCTTCCTGCTCCTTAATGACCTGTTTCTGTATTCTCTGTAACCCCTACCTGCTCCTTAATGACCCTTCTCTGTACTGTCTAACCCCTACCTGCTCCTTAATGGCCCATCTCTGTATCCACAGTCCTACCTATACCTGCTCCTTAATAGCAGATTTCTTTACTTACTCTCTAACCTATACAATAATTAAACAACAATTCTCTGAGGTCTATATAAAAACTTACATTCAGATACTGTAGAGGCTAAGTAGGACACCAGCAACAGACTGTCTGCCCCATAACTAGGTCAACTTAGCAGCATGCTACAATGCAGGTCTGCACCTGGTGATGTCACCACGACACAGCTTGCATCTGTTGATGTCACAACGCTACGCCTGCTGATGTCATCAATGAGGCGTTCACCTGGTAATGTCATCAGTGAGGAGTTCACCTGTTGATGTCATGAGCGAACCATTCACCTCAAGAGTGGAGATACTCCTTTTCGGACCCCTCGCTCTCGCCAATTCAAACAATCTTTATTGTTTTTAACAAAGCATTGACATCAACATCAACAGACAAGAGGTAATTATTCTTATTTTCATAAGGATTCCATCTTCTCTTTTCTTCTCTTTGGTAAGTCTGAGTCCATTTGCTTTGGATTGCTTGACAAGGTTTAGGCTATATATTGTATGATTAAACAATAGCTGTTAAGAGCAGCTGAATTATTTGATAAATAATTAAACCTAAGTGATGAAAAAAAAGGAATCTTGCAGTTGATATTTAAATACTTTTATTTAAAAACGGTATTGTGAAGAAAACTAAAATAATTATTCATAGTAATCGTCTGTGTTCTTTTGTCTGGGTGGACGGACACACACACACACACACACACACACACACACACACACACACACACACACACACACACACACACACACACACACACACACACACACACACACACACACACACACACACACACACACACACACACACACAACTATAACTGCAGCAGTAAAATTAGCTCACGCTAATTCTGGGATAACGTTAGTGCCTCACACTGAACTAACACACTACTAACCTAGCACATCGACTATGCTACATCCACTGGCTTCAGGCTGAATGAGTCTGTTGTCTTCGTGGTGAATTTGAAGGTGAACTTATAAATTCTGTGAATTCATAATTTCAGGTGTAAATGGAAAAGTAGGAGCCATTTACATGAATGTAGTGTAGCAGACACCAACCTACACCAAATACATCCCAATAATGGAGAAGGGAAGAGATAAGTTAGATTGAAGGTGTTGGACTACCAGCTGAAAGCTAACCCAGAATATCAAGGACCCAAGCTGAGGGGGAATCCGTCAGAACACTCAGAGGAACACCTGCTCAGAAGAGTCTCTATCACACCCACACATGGCTCAGAGGTCTCTTGGTCAGTAGTAGAGGAGAACAACAGATGACAGAGATAGATATGGAAGAGATATACTGTAGGTAGTGCTGGTGGATACACCAGGGTTGACAAAACAGCTAAACCAACAACAAGACCATCCCACAGTCCCAAGTTTCGAGACAGACGATGCTGGACACAACTCACAATTCAACGGTTCTACTTCCTAGAGACCTGCACATACAGCATCAGTTCTAGAACTGCTTGAGTACCAGATTTCTAGAACGGACGGCATACCACAGTTCTAGAACTGTGGGAGTATCAGAGTTCTAGAATTGTTCTATGACATCACAAGACACTTGTACTGTTCGAGAGAATGTTTCTGATCACAAGACCAGCGTGAAATACAATCAAAGAGAGTAAATCGTATGAGACAGATAGAGGCAGTATGTGTGTGTGTGTGTGTGTGTGTGTGTGTGTGTGTGTGTGTGTGTGTGTGTGTGTGTGTGTGTGTGTGTGTGTGTGTGTGTGTGTGTGTGTGTGTGTGTGTGTGTGTGTGTGTGTGTGTGTGTGTGTGTGTGTCTGTGTGTGTGTGTGTGTGTGTGTGCAAACCTGCTGCTTGTCCTTTTTGTGTATCTTCATCGTCTATCCTTCACCGCATCTGTGAACATAGGAGAAAAGAGTCACATGATCCGGTCACATAATCAAAGGCCCTTAAACAGTAGTGAGTAGGGGAAGAAGTTAACCATCACACACACACACACGACAATACTTGGTTTTATTAGTCCTTATTTAGTCCTAAAACAAGTGACAAAACCCCCACCTGCCACCATTGACCAAGTGCAGAGTGGCAAAGATAAGGAAGAGTTTGCAGAGGTGTATTTTAGAGCAATTTAATTGAAAATAGATAGAAATAAAAAATAACAAATGTGCAAACAGAAAACCGTGTCTACTGTAAAAAAGTTGACAAAAGCGAACAGCAATGTGACCAGCAAAGTTGAGCCACGTCTGGGAATTTCAGAGGCTCTCTCCTCCTCGACAGTCGATGGCATCTGTGTCACCATCGTCATCAGGCCTGTGGCCCATTTTTGAAGTTTACGCGCATGTACAGTGTACAGTGGCCGAGACAGGTCAAACTAACTGAATTTCCAAAACGCTTTGCAAAAATCGAAAAACACAAGCATATCTAAATACAACAATTTGTTAATATAAGATTATATAAACACTTCAGTTGTGTGGTGGCTTTTGCATTTGTGTTGTGGCATTAACAATTGTGTTGTGGCTTTTGCGTTTGTGTTTTATTCAAATAATTTGGACAAACAAAATCGCTTTTGTTTAAAGAATCGTGGCAGTGAAAATGACAGTTGGATTCAACCCTCAACCTCATAAAGCCCAGTAAAGATGAGCTAATGGTCCGTCGTTTCACCAAAATATCGTAGATATTTAGAGGATTCAATAATAATAATGGAGTTTCACTTTTTAATCCAAGTCTAAAATAGTCCAGCCAATGGCAGTTCGCGGATGATAAAGGGGTCTCTGTGTGCATTTGGAGTGTTGTTTTATACATCCATGTTTTGCAGACCTTCAATGAGGTTGAGGTTGTTTCCCTTTGATAACTAAAAGTAGGGTTTCAGTCTTTCGGAGAAAGTCGGCACTCAAATTGAAACAGTTTTGATCGAAATGCACAGCGCCGACTGTCCAGTGCTGAATGCTGTCGAGACTAATTATTAATACATTTCATAGATAGTAATATTTATTATAGGTCTATGAATGTAATTTGCCACTATGGATTCGATAAAAGGCCTGTGTGCTGAGAAAAATAAATAGGGTTTGGGTCTGCTAAATTACCCAATAGTTCACAGTATTAACCCCTCAACCTACCCACCAGAAGGGACACAAACATGGACCATCACCATTAAACCCGGCTGAGGATCTATGAGAGGACGACCACTACACTAGGTACTGCGTTCCAATCCACGGCGTTCCTCTACTCACATGTTCACTATGGTGTTCCCTGCAATGTGTGATGGTACGGGGCATTCCCAAATAAAGGAGTTTCCCCTCCAGATATTTTCTGTGGTGAAAAGTATAGGTCACACCTTCTCAACAATAAGAATCCATGAGCAATCAGGACATATTCCATGTTGCTAGTGCCGTGTGTTTAAAGTTCAGATAGGGGTTAGTATGCTTAGCTAAACAGCCCCACCTGAACACCATGAATACACAATGGTTGTGATAACAAATTACTTGCATTGCCAGTACTGGACATTTATCATATGCCATGCAAACACGACTATTTTATACACCTACTTAATATGTAGGTGTGGTTTTTAAAATGGAATGTAGACCACCATTTTAAAGGTAGGGTAGGCAATTTGGAGAAACCATCCAGAGTAAGCTAGTATTTGAAAGAGTCCTGGCATGACTCCAAAGACACTCCCCTAAAACACATGAAAAGCTCGCTAGATTTAGCAATAGGTCTGCCTAGCCTGGTGGAAGACTCCAGTCATGCTCAATGAGTGCACGTACAGAGTGTGAGCAGGTAGCCAGGGAGACAGACAGGTAAGCCATCCAATCATTTCATAAGGGCCCGAATGAAATTAATGGACAGGCTTATTACAGGCCTGCAACAGCCACTGGATTAAAAGAAATTGTAAGAGCATTTGATTTATTGAGTAGTGTCGAGATGCAAAGAGAGTTTCAACAAATATGACAGAAAATGCCTACCCTACCTTTACGATGGAAAAAAGTAAGTTGGGGATTTTATGTTAAATAAATTTGACTCAATTTGTAGATGTATTTATATACATTCAGTTATACAGCTACAGTGCAAATTATGACATTTTGGTGACATCAAAAGGGATTTCACATCATCATGTGCAACTTCCTGTGCTTATCATACCTCTTTGTGACATAACAGATGAGCAGCCTGAGAGGGAGTGGTCTAAACTAATGCATTAGCTGTGCATAAACTCTCCCAGGAGTAACGTGTCAACTATTATTATTACTGCCAATTTAGTACTTTTATCAAGAACTGTTATACCGCTGACAATAACAGTTCACCCTCCCTCACTCATTTAAGTATACAACGGTTTCTGGAGAGTAAGAGTAGTTGAATCGACTATATGACACTACCTGAACCGTGCCATCTTCAAACCCATACCTACACACACATTTCTAACTCCTATCAGCACCATATAATGCAACTATAATAAGCACTACAAAAGTCTATCGTTGCAGTGGGGACAGAGAGTGGGCATCTGATTCTATGTTCTTCTGTACACACACACGTGGTTCTTAAGGTAACGAAAGCCTATGTTACATCATTTAGGATTACTTTTGGGGGTCAGAATAATGTAGCCACAAGAATGGAGGGTTATATCCCCAATATCCACTTTGGGAGGATTCGAGCACCGCAAATCTCAAGATGGAGATTCAGATTGATGTTTGGCATCAGGGGAAGAGAATAGAGAACTAAGCAGACAAACAGCGCTGTACTGTTGCTTGCATCAGCTATGGTTTACAACAGGCACTATGAACTCCATTAGGGTTCATAGTGGAGAGGCAGGGTAGTCTAGTGTTGAGGGTGTTCTATTCCCAGCCAAAAGCTTCTGGGTTGAATCCCCAATATCCACAGACTACCTGTAGGCAACCTTGGGTAAAATGCCCTAATCCCTACCTGCTCCAATGTAAGTAGCTTTGAACAGAAGAGTGTGATAAATTATGATAGTAGCATTTAGACAGTAGATAGATTAGAGAGACAGCTGGTCAGACTGTAGCAGGTATGCAAACTTCCAGACTATATTATAAAACAACTGGCTTTAGGACCCAGTTCATTTCCTGCTACTTCTGCAGGAAAGCTTGATTTTTCCTAACAGGTCATATTGAGGGGTGGAGCTACAGATCTGCAACAGTGAAGCTGGCATCCAATCAGCTGCTGGATGAGCAGTGGAAACAACAGAGCAGACCCCAGTTATCACACACACCATGCATGATTAATACACATACACACGATTATTCATGAAGGTCATATCGGCTAGAGGCACGTAGATATAGATCCAACTGATAAGTTTGTCAGGGTTAAATTCAGTATTAGTGTTGTCACAATACCAAAATTATGACTTTGATACGATACCTCCCATTTCGATGCCGAAACTATACTATGGCAAACACCCTAAACATCAGGAGCGCAGACCGTAAGAGGTGTATTGAGTCATTTGTGTTCAGTCTACTTTAGTGCACTACTGCAGTGTGCAGGCCAATAATCCTGTGTTTGAGCTTCATCACCATGAAGGGCCAGACTTACATTTATGTTTATTATTTTCATGCTCAATCAATTTGTAGTTTGTGTTGTTAAGGGCTTTCTTGTTTGTTTTTCTCATACATGTAGGTGTGTTTTTGACAATGAATAAGTACATTTATAACATTAATAATTGGATTATTGTCTACTATTAGATCAAGGTCAGTGTTATTAAAGCTCTGACATGGTATGCAGTAATCTGAGCTCCCCTATACTTGAGTTTTTGATTTCTTTGATAGTCAACTTCATGTTAGCACCCAGATATCACTTATTTAACAGCATCATGACTCAATACACCTCCTTCGAGGTCAGCTCTCTTCTGAACGCTTTTTCTAGCAATAAAAATAATCATTCACAAAAAAGTACACGCATCGATTACCAGTACTGATAGAGTATAAATTGGTATCCAATTACCTATTTTAGTTGTGGTAATGAAACTCACGGCGAGTTTGCAAACTCTATTCTTTTACCACAAATAAGTAGGTTCTTCGTAATTAATTAGAAGAAATTTCACCCGTCGTGTGTGGCAGTGGAGAGCATGGCTGCGAGAGAAATGTCGAAAGAAGCTTGAAAAAGACAAGTGAATACTCTGGTGCATACGCACATTCGGCAAAGGGTTACGTTCGGACGGACGCTACGTGCGCTCAGTTTACAGCGTAACTTGCAGTCGCGCCTTTCATTCTCACATGAAAGCTAGCGTGCATATGAGGGACAATAAACGCTTGCCACGCCTGCTATGCCTGCAGGGAGTGGAAACGAGGCGCAGCACACACACACACAGACTTTCCCGCTGTTGCACATGGATGCAACTTGTAGGAAATACGGCTTTAAAATCATTCTTCAGTCATTCTTAAAGTACCTGTAATAATAAAACAGGGTGTAGTACAGTTTTTAAATGACAGCGTACTGCAATACTTTTCTAGTATTGGTTTACCTTGCAACACAAGTCAGGATAGTCTAGTGGTTGGAGTGTTTGACCCACCAGCTGAAAGGTTCTGGGTTTGAATCTCAACGTCCACAGTTTACCTGTAGGCATCCTTGAGCGAGACGCCCCCTAACCCCTACCTGTTCTTTCAATGCCTGTATCTGAATTCACCGCAAGTGGCTTTGAGTGAAAGTGTCGGCTACATGAGTCAATACTAAAGAATCATAATGTGGTGTAGAGTTAACCGCTATGATTGTGATGAGTCATTTGCTACAGGATGAGGTATGATCGGTTAGAATACTGAAAACTCTCAAATATATATCGCTTTTTCGACTAGTGTCAATGAGATCCACGTCTGGCAGCCACCACGTGCACTGACACACACGTGCACCAACACCCAGTTGTGTGTGCAAAGTACAACAAACCCCTCCCGCATCAGGCTAGAATTTGAGGATGAACAAGACAAAGAGGGCAGATGTATGTCCCAAAGGCAAGTCTGGTGTACTTTACATCCAAGCAACAATAGATTTTTTTTACAGCCGTCAAGTTCTGGTTGGATAATCGATTGGTTGGTCGATATGCACTTGTTCGACCAAATTCTCATTGGTCGGACAATCGCAGGTGTTCCTTTCATACGGAAAATATTGGTTCTTAATCCATTATTTTCGCAGGCGGGAGGGACAAATGCAGACTAATGTATTAAATTTTTGAGTGATAGGCTATATTGCGTTAGAAATAACATTAATAAAAAATTATATTCAAAGCTCTGTCGTTTGTTTTGATAATCGTATGGTTTAATAGACTATAAGACTTAAAACAGGAGGTCAAAACACCCCGGTTTTAACATCTTTGAACTCACCGAACTTAAGGAAGACTGCTAGTTGTAACCAACTAACATTTACTGTTCTCCAAACTAATGACGAAATGTCACCGAAGTCGTCGGTGTGGCAGCTTTTTATTAAAAAGGAAGCAAAAAAGTATGCTGGCATACCCTCTAAAAACGTTAGGCGTAAGTTTTTTTTCATGTTGTCTGCGATGCTCTGTCTAACTTTCGTGTTTAAAACTCGATAGGCTTAAATGTGATCATATCAGAATTGGCACCTCAGCAAGAATCGAACGGCATCCATTTGGGACCCTTTATATTTAACACAAAACAAAACCTAAAACTAATCTTCCGACGTGTGTTCTCTATCTACTACGCGACCCTGACCAAAGTGGCGCTCTGTGGCTCGTCTGGTGTGCGACCCGCTTTACATGAGTGAAGCTCTGCCATAACCGAGCTGGACTCGGACCAAGAGTGGATCTGAAACCCACTGACTTTCTCCGAACGGAACTAACGTGATATTTATGCTAGCAGGTAGAGAAGAGTGCACTGTGGCCGATTAAGTGAATCTAGAAATATCGTGCATCCTTTTTTTTTTACCGATCAATTGGTCGTAGAGTTGGTCGAATTTCAGTCGACCAAAATTGTCTTTGGTTGACTACAGCCCTTGTTTTGAGGGGTTTTGTTTAGAACACCCTAGAATGTCGAGGGTCTATACCAGTGGTTCCCAAACTCTTTGGACCCGTGACCCCATTTCGAGCTCTTAAAATTGTTGCGACCCCAACTTAAACTTTTGTACATCTGCTTCCACACAAATTGTTTTTACCTAAACAACATATGGCGGTTATATCAATGTACCAGTGAACATTATCGCATCGCTCTACTACACATTAGTGATTTGCTCGTGGCTATAATTTATTAAGCAGTCCGTTTGTATATACAGAATGTCTTTGAGACCTTTTAAGAAAAAGTTGTTTTATTAAATGGATCATCTTGTTTCTTAAAATGGTTCATAAAATATCAATACCTTATGTCAGCAATAGCATGGGGCCCACATGCATATCAGGGGACCCCAATTGGGGTCCCGACTAAAAGGTTGGGAACCACTGGTGTAGAAAAACTAAGACCCAAACTTCCAACTCTCAACTCAAACACACATCCTACTGCATTCGTACCTCATCAAAATATATTAAAACACATCCACTTTATTTATTA
Organism: Lota lota; assembly: GCA_026745465.1. NCBI lineage: Eukaryota > Metazoa > Chordata > Actinopteri > Gadiformes > Lotidae > Lota > Lota lota. The sequence continues at coordinate 1,360,495 of JACYXH010000363.1, read as the reverse complement.
ATTTCCATGGAAACTGAAGATTGATAATCACACTTTACTCGCCTAATGAATAAGAAGTAATTTCTGCAGCTACCAAACAACTTTCCATAGCAGCCTCAAACGAGACAAAACGTTATTACCGTTACAATTTATATTATGTTATTTTCCTATTTTGTAAGCAGTTGGTTGGTTTGGTGCAATTATCAATTATCCAACATACCAGAGCTGCTATTTGGTTACCTGCACACGCGCCCTTTGTCTGGGGCACGGGCGCGTGCGCGCTATTGCACCTGGCCAGGTCAAGGTGTGTGTACGTGCCAACCACACACATACAGGGTCTCCGTATGAAATGTCTCAGTAAGCTAGTAGGCTAAAAAGCTAGCTTTGATTTCAGGTTGGTTCATAACGACTGCCAGTCGTAGCGGCTACACCAGCTAATGCAGCTAGCCACAGATACACTCAGCCACACAGATACACTCAGCCATACAATCGCCACAAGTTGCAGAGCAAAACAAACTTCCCAGTGTTTTCCCAGCAGCTAAACGGCGCCTCAAAATGAAAAGAAACACACAACCGACATAGAAAGGACACAGCGTATCCTATTTCACGTTAGCAATCTTAGCTGCCTAGCTAGCCCGCTTTGCTAGCGATGTAATGTCACTGCATCAGTGTTATATATTCCGCTCCTTCCACGTGTGAACACCCTCTAAAGTCCTTCTCAGGGACATCACCTCCTTCCCTCTCCGGCGACTGCTCACCTGCTCCGGACACCGGACCCCGCTCACTGGAGAGTCATCCTCCGGTTATCACCAAACACTAGCGCTTTCAGCCGCATTTATTTCCAAGGACACAAATACGCCATGACAGTTTAGAAAAATGCATAAAAAATTAGAAGGAGGCGGTGGGAGACTGTGGAGGAGGAGGAGGAGGGGGGAGAGAGGGAGGAGGAGGGGGGAACTCCGAGCAATTTCTTCAAATCCTCCACAAAGCCAGCAGCTACCCGCTCCGTGGAGGACTTCATTCACTCCACTGCCACACTTCCACACTGTCCACGTCCCACACACACATCCCCATGTCCACGGAGACAAGGCGGGTCCGAAACGCAAAAGTTAAAAAGACATGACTTACCTAAAATGGCCACTGCAGCAGCCAAAATACAAACAGCTATTATTTGGTGGAAGTTTAGCAGCGGTGGAGCTGCAGCACCCTAACCTACCATTGGACCCGCAGCTCTGGGGTCGTTCATTGGCTGCAGCTTAGCGCAGCTGGGTCGATGCATATTTCCATTGGCCCCGCAGCTGTCAAGCAAAAGGAGTGTCTTTTCTGCGTTTGGCTGAGAGCTAGCGGCACATCGCAGACCAGCACCATTGTGTGCACTTTTCCCCTGCTTATTTGCGTCGATAGCGTATAGCGATCGTATGGCGCGTAATCTAGTCGTGGTTTTCTTACCGCAAAACGAGAGTGGGAGAATCGTCTTTTTCCGACCCAGGGATCGCACCGCGTCCCGTTGGCTGCTGTCACCGTAGAGGAGACGCGCAGCCCAGACGAGCACAGCACATCAATGCAACACACGGAGCCGCACGGACTCGCGCTTTACATTTCTCCTTTGCCGCATCCACCAATCATGTCGCTTTTTACTCCATCATTACGAGGTTGAAGGGCGGAAAAAATGAAACATTCCACGTCTTTGCAGATCATGTTTCGTTTCCCGGATGTTCAGTTTACTGGATTTAAAATGTCCTTGTGTGTTATGCGGCAGATGCAGTGTGTACGACGGCCGTAGGAAGGGTTTGCTACGAGGCACCGGTGAATTTAGGTGTTTTCTTTGTGGGGTCGATCGGGGGGGATGATTTGAGATTTGGGATACAAATGAAGTGGTTGGAGTTCTTTGTTGCCATTGCATTGTGTGTGTTTTTTTCCTCTGGTCCAATTTGATGACGCCGTTTCCATTCCATTCCAAATGTTGTCTTCGGTCAGATCCTGGCTTTGTTCTACCTGTGTAAACTACCTGTATTGCTTTGAGCTCATCATTTGTAATTTAGGTGAGGATTGGCCATGGAACGCGTATTTTACTCAATGTAAATCAACTAACCCTGTTTAACTGCATTCAAGTACACATTAATAACGCAATAATTGGCACGACCCGTGGCAAAGTCAGTCCCAATGGTTAATGGATGCGGTGTACCGCCACTTTTTATTAAAATCATCCACAAACTATAACTATTTCAGTGATCTAGATCTGAACCATTGAGTTCAGAATGAAATGTATCCCTACTCATGATCTCATTAAATACTTTCCTAGCAGGGGGTGTAAGGCCGGTGGTTCCAAACTTTTTTGGGCCTGTGACCCCTTTTTAGGTCTGGAAATCCTTGTTAACCCAACTTGTATCTACTCTCCCACACGTCGTTTAGCCTTGTCAGCATCTGACAGTAATATAAATGTGAACTTATGCAGACTGCAAATCGCACCACACTTAGTGATTAGTAGCCTAATTCAATGGTGGGTACGAATCATGAGGCAGTCTGTTAGCTGTTATACTGGACCTTTATGAGACCTTTCAATGCCTTTGTAAATATAAGTTTAAAAATAAATCACCATGAAATTGTGAGTCAGCAATTTCTTGCAACCCCATATGCAAATCAGGTGGACCCAATCGCGGTCCCGACCCACGGGTTGGGAACCACTGTCTTAGACTATAACAAGGAAATGTGACAGTAAGACATTCTGTGTCCTCTCAGATGGGATAGAACTCAACCCACTCACAGGTCCTCAAAGAGCTCTGTGATGTCATATCGGATGATGTCATATTGGATGATGTTACATGTGCTTCATGACCTAGGTCAAGTGTATCAGAGTGTCAGCAGCAAGGCAAGCCAAGTTTATACAGCACCTTTCAAACAGTAGTTCTTTATGTTGGCAGGACTCACATATAAAGGATAATCAATAAAATACAATTATAGGACAAAAAAAGATACATGTAAAATAAAAGTACAACAAGGTGAAATAATACAAATGCCAGTGCAGACATATTTGTTTAATTCCTTCCGGGATGAATAAAGTATTAATCTATCCATCTTATAAAAAGCTTTGGCAAAGCCTGATTTAATAAATACAAAAAAAAAATTAAGCTGGGTCAAACTCCCAAGCCTTGATTTAAAAGAAAGAAAGAAAGTGTTAAGGCAAACCTCAGATGTTCTAGAAGCTAGTTCCATATATGTGGTTGTAGATAAAAACGAAAAGTATGACACTAGCTCCTCTGGCAGCTAGCAGTACTAGCGCTAGAGCTAGCCCCAGCTGAATGTGGAGTACAGTGTAATTACCCGGCAGGTGATTGTAAGCATGCTAATCCTGACACCGCTGTGTAGTACCACGACCCCATTGTTAATATGTCTCCTTAGTGGTTAGGCTAATTTGTTAATTAGCACTCAGGCTACAGCCCTGGAATACACCCTTGCACTTGTCACCTGGGCTGAAAAACAATGCCATGCTCAAATTCACTACCCCTCTTGCTCACTGTGTTATTATGTTTCTGTGTAACTTAATAAATATCCTTACATTGGTATACTCTATCTCTTTGATTAACTGGGGATGATGTAGGTGTACACAGAGGAAACGAGATCAGACTAATTATTTAATTATTTAATTGGTTTTAGCTAAAACATCTACTGTATGCCTATTTTACAAACATGTATATAATTTAGCACTAAGATACAGTTGAGTTAAGTTCCGTTTATTACGTTCTTGAGAACAGAAAGCAGTCACAGGACCTTATGAATAATGTTTTAAAGGGGCTCTTATATTGAAGGTAATTATTAATAATTCATCCTTTAATGTGACGAGTGATCTCTTCATTTGGCTTACAATTATCTTCCAGTCAAGTTAATTAGCAGAGAACTTTACCACAGCGCCAGTCCTTGCTTCAATTCAAGTCTTCCAGCTTAGAGCACGTGAATTTCATTGCCAGCAATGACTGCTACTGCATGTTTTGTTGTGCATTTGACTAAATAAAGAACTTGAACTTGAACTTGAGTCCAAGCTTTATCACAGCTACAGTCTATTCTTTATTATAATCTGTCCCATCACATTTTATGCCCTTCATCACAGCTACAGCCTATCCTTTATCACAGCTACAGTCTATCCTTTATCACAGCTACAGTCTGTACTTTATCACAGCTACAGCCTATCCTTTATTACAGCTACAGCCTATCCTTTATCACAGCTACAGTCTATCCTTTATCACAGCTACAGTCTGTACTTTATCACAGCTACAGCCTATCCTTTATCACAGCTACAGTCTATCCTTTATGACAGCTACAGTCTATCCTTTATCACAGCTACAGTCTATCCTTTATCACAGCTACAGTGTATCCTTCATAACAGCTACAGTCTGTCCTTTATGACAGCAACAGTCTGGACTATATCACAGCACCAGACTGCTTTATCACAGTTACAGTCTGTCCTCCATCACAGTTGGGCTGTACCTTATCACAGCTACAGTCTGTTCTTTATCACAATACAGTCTGTCCTTTATCACAACTACAGTCTATACTTTGTACATACATTTCTTTCTACAAGTTATTTCCTATGGTTCTAAGGCCTCATTTATTGCATACACTTTCAGGCTCTATCTTAACTGTAGTCTGTGTGTCTGTGTGTCTGTGTGTCTGTCTGTCTGTCTGTCTGTCTGTCTGTCTGTCTGTCTCTCTGTTCTTCTCTCTGTCCCCCTCTCTCTATCTCTCTCTCTCTCTCTCTCTCTCTCTCTGTCTGTCTGTCTGTCTGTCTGTTACTCCAGAAAATTATAAACTACAATTACACCAAAACAACTCTTCTGTAAAAATAAACTATATGTATATAAAAAGGATTCTACATTAAAACAACTACTCACTATTCCATAATATAGAATAACAACTAGATGACGTCGGTGAAGAAAGTGTCAACAATCACAGAACAGAACAGACCCGACATGCGTGTCCTATAAACGTGCGCTGTCATCGTGCATTGCACTACAACACTGACACACTTCTGCTGTTGTTGGAAGGAATGTGTTGGTATGGTCTGATGCCGAAATATTTTATTATTAAGTAATATATATGTATATTTCTATACAGCTATATAGTGGGAAAAATATCTGTTACTAGACTTGTCTGATGTTTGTTTCATCCTCCTGGGAGGATGAGAGGAGTGGAGCTAGCTGGTTGACATCTCTTTGTGTCCTGTAGTTGATCTGTCTGTCCATAACACGGTGTGTTCACAACAACATAGCCGCTTGGTATCTCACCAGTCAGCCGTGTGGCGGAACACAGCAAGCACCACCCATGAGGACTACACCGGTGAACCCGTTAAGCACACTTAATGTACTGGTGAGTTAATAACACCAAGCAAACACTAGAGAGAGGTATTCTACTACAGATCACAGCTCTCTCCATCTCTCTCTCTCTCTCTCTCTGGTATCTCCCTATCATTTTCTCTTTCACTATCTCTGTCTTGTCTCTCTCTCACACTATAGCTCAACATACATAATTCTCTCTTTTCCAATCTCTCTCTCTCTCTCTCTCTCTCTCTCTCTCTCTCTCTCTCTCTCTCTCTCTCTCTCTCTCTCTTTCTCTCTTAGGTTTCCTGGAAACAATATATCAATCATATAATTCAATTTAATACATTTGACAAACACATAAAAAAACGATTGTACCACCATTTATTTAACCATGCCCAACATTATTTCTTATCTCTTTTCCTTTTCTGCCTGTTGCTCTCTTTCTTCCTCTCTACCTCTCCCCGTCTCTTTGACCAACCCCCCCCCCCCTCTCTCTCTCCCGCTCTCCCTCTCCTTGGTGTGTGTTGTTCTTGCTGTAGCTGGAATGCTAAACAGCGACCAGACTCCTCCAGATGTGTAGCTCCAGCCACACATGTTGGTCTGAGCTGGTGGAGGGTCCAACCATCCCCCACACACAACACTACAAACATGCAACAGATCAAAATATCCTCTGTATTGTTCTCTCCTCTCCTCGCCTCTTCTCTTATCGCCTATCTTCTCTTTTATTCTCTCCACCTCCTCTCATCTCCCTCTCCTCTCCCCTTGTCATCTCCCCTTCTCATCCTCCTTCCCTTTTCTCCTCCTCTCATCTTCTCTTCCCTTCTCCCCCGCACATCTTCTCCTGTCCCTTACTTTCCTCGTCCCTTCTCTTAACTTTACTCCTCTTAACTCACCTCATCTCATCTTAACTTAACTTCACTCACCTCATCTCATCTTAACTTAACTTAACTCATCAAAACTTGACTTAACTCACTGCGTCTCATCTTAACTTAAATTAACTCACCTCATCATATCTAAATCTAGCTCCCCTCTTCTCATCTTATTTTAGCCTAACTCACCTTATCTAATCTTATCTTAACTTAACCTCTCAAGGTTGTGGCATAGGTGAGGTCATTTGCAGGTGTGGCTGATCATTAGATGAGTCAGGTGACAGGGCAAGCAGGTGAAAGGCATCATGAACACACCCCCACACACACACATACACACACACACACAGTACAGAACATTTACCTTGTTGACACTTGCTTTCAGCATCTACACAAGCACACACACGTGTGTTGTAGAATTGTGTGTGTGTGTTTGCCCACGTGTGGCATGCATGTGTGTGTGTGTGTGTGTGTTTGAGGGAAAGGGAGAGAGAGAGGGGGGGGGGAGGGAGTCAGAGAAAGAGAGTGTTCCCCACCCAATCATGATGTTTCAATGCAACATTGCCTTTGTGTGTGTGTGTGTGTGTGTGTGTGTGTGTGTGTGTGTGTGTGTGTGTGTGTGTGTGTGTGTACAGAATGAGACAGAGATGGAAAGAAAGGGGGGTGGCTTAGAACAGCTGGATCTACTGAGAGAGAGAGAGAGAGAGAAAGAGAGGGAGGGTGAGCGAGTGAGAGAGAGAGAGAGAAAAATAGAGAGCAAGAGAGAGAGAGAATGTTTAAAGAAAAGGGGCAGGACAAAGGAAGAGAAGAAAAACCAAATAGTGGAATTAAGTGGGTTGATCGAGCAGCTTAGAGTAGACAGGCAGGCAGACAGACAGACAGACAGACAGACATACATACATACAGACAGACAGATAGACAGACAGAAAGACGGACAGACAGAAAGACAGAAAGACAGGCAGACAGACAGACAGTCAGTTCATATCTGGCTGAAACGTTTCTTGTTTTTAAAATCGCCCATGGTTTCGAGGTGAAGGAGAGGCTCAGCGCATGCTATCAGTCACCCAGCAGACAGCTATCACACAGCTATCACACACACACACACACACACACACACACACACACACACACACACACACACACACACACACACACTAACACACACACACACAGCACAGGGCTGTGTCTGTAGATATGACAGTGTGTGTTGTGAAGCAGCACTGACCAGCTAACATCCCCAGCCAGTGGTGAGTACACTTAAGCTATATATTTATTGTCAGATATATTATGAGGACTACAGCACTACTTCCTCGCAATCTTCGTTAATATTAATTGACAGATATATTCTCATCAGGCATTGTGTTGGTGAGAGCGCTATGGTACTGGGTACAGTGAGTATACTTTCACTATTGTCAAGGTATACTGTTCCTATTTTATTTTTAGATATATTTTATATTAGATGCATCTGATAAATATGATTAATTAGAGCAGAGTTAGCGCAGGGTAGCATGTGCAAGCGTGGGTAAGCACGGGTTAGCGGTATTATTGATTATTTATGTGAGGTGAATATTGTTGATTATTTGCGCTACTCCACAACGGATGGGCAGATGAAACAGACAAGGCACTCCCATACTGGTGTAGGACTAGTTGGACTGGTTGGCCTACTGGGTTCTGTCGAACAGGGACATGTACCAACTGGTCTCTCACACACACACACACACACACACACACACACACACACACACAAACAAATGCATGCTCACACACACACACACACACACACACACAAATGCATGCTCACACACACACACATACACACACACGCTACCTTTCTGATCCACCAGTATTTAAGTATTCAGATATATATTTAGTATCCGAGTATGCACTGTGCCATACTCAGTCACATTCAGAGAATATTCTTTACTCTTTGCGACATCTTTAAGTTGCTACATTTTTGTGATTCAACACACGTTTATTTGTGATTTGTCACTTGTATTTATATTCTGTCAAAAATGTGGGAACCATTCTTAACAAAAAACATCTCAAAACATGCAAGATAACACAAGATAACCCCACTGCACCACTAACAAACTGGAGTTGGTTCCTGAGTTCCCTGTGAGGCAGCCCACTGCTCCTAGCAGGTTAGGATGGGTTAAATGTAGACAATTAATTTCCCCACAGGGATTACTAAAGAATAGCTTCTTCTTCTTCTTCTTTTTCTTCTTCTACTTCTTCTCCTTCTCCTTCTTCTGCTTCTTCTTTTTCTTCTCTTTATCTTCTTCTTCTCCTTCTTCTTCTACTTCTTCTTCTTTATGAAGTTGCTCACAGCGTGCAGCAGCACTATTAGTGACATCACAAATTACACCCAATATTTGGCCGTGATTCCTGACGAGGGGAGGGTTAAGGCGTGAGGAGCATGTGGTTTGTTTTATAGATTCTGTCCTTCTACAGAGAGTAAACTATCCGTTATTCCATGCTGAATCTTTAAAACAACACCATCAGGAGTGTTGTTTTGTGTCCTACAGAGAGAGATATGGTGTGTGTGGGAGGGGGGGGGGAGGCTGTTTGGCTGAATATAAGACTAATGCTCAGGTTACCTTCTTCAGAAGAACACACACACACACACATTACTCCATACACACACAGGGCTGAGGGGGAGAGAGAGCGAAAGAAAGAGAGACAGATACACGCACAGGGCTGAGAGAGAGAGAGAGAGAAAATAAGAGAGTGTGTGTGTGTCTGTGTGTGTGTCTGTGTTTAAACCCACTCACCTGACTCTCCACAGGGCAAATTAGTATCATATGCATCACACACACACACACACACACACACACACACACACACACACACACACACACACACACACACACACACACACACACAACCACACACACGCTCACTTCCCAACCAGGAAATGTAAATAACAGATTTGATGTGCAGTGGTGTGTCCACATCAGACTAGACCAAACCAGAAGCGACCAGACCAGACTATACTAGAAAATAATAGAATATAATAGAATAAAATAGACTACACTAGACTAGACTAGACTGGACTAGGCTAGACCAGACCAGACTACACTAGACTAAAGTAGACGTAATGGATGTGTGTGGTCGTGCACGCATTTGTGAATCCACACGCAAATAAACGACCCTGAACACATGTGCACTTTGGTGTCCAAATATGTTGAATCTACGGCATGTGTGTGTATGTGTGTGTGTGTGTGTTTGTGTGTGTGTGTTTGTGTGATAGAGAGAGAGAGAGTGAGAGAGAGAGAGTTAATGTCAGCAGATGGAAGGATTAAGTTATTTTAGATAGTTTTAATCCCGACTCGAAAGCCACAGTAACCATCGTTACCATAGTTACTAAACCATAGTTATTAAACCATAGCTCATCACATAGAGAGAGAGAAAGAGAGAGAGAGAGGTTGGAGGGAGAGAGAGAGAGAGAGAAAGTCAAAGGATCAAAAACCTTAAATATTCTTTATTTTCCCCCTCTTCCTCCCTTTCCTCCTCTCTTTTCTCCTGTTCACTGTATCTATTGCAGCCTTCATTTCTTCCACTTTCTTTGTTCCTCTTGCCTCCTCTCCCTGACCCACTCATCCCTCCATCAACTCATCTAAGTACTAGCTTGTAGTTCCTACCTTAGTTCTGCTCATAGTACTTTACTCTCTAGATCTTTACATTCTAGTTCTTTACTTTCTCGATCTATACCTTCTAGATATTAACTTTATAGAACCTTAACTCCTATATGTCTTGGATCTGTTGCTTCTACATCAGTTCATGCTACATATTCCCCATGTTCTCTTATTTGCGTTTGTCCCTGTTTATCGTCCTCTCTAAACACAAAAGTTGTTCAAATGTTGCGAGGGAGGACAGATAAAGAGATCACAACCCCATTTCATGGAGAACAACATAACCATGTCTCTTCAGAGGGTAAAAGTTCTCTGTTCTCCAGAGCAGCATAGTTCTTCACCCTAGGGGACACTAGTCAGTGTTCACCTTTGACCTCTGGCTGAGGAGCCAATCAGCGTTGAGCTGGCGCTGATCCAGGGCTAACCACTCCCCTGCAGTGACAAGCTGACATGCTTCAAAATGAAGACCTTCATTCCACGTAAATTATATTATCATAAAACTATGCAAACGATACACATTTTATAAAACATATAAACTAAATAAACATGAGAAATATATATACTATAAAAACCCTATAAACTTTATAAACCATATTAAGCCTACCAGAAATCTTTTGGCTGGAAGTTTAAAAGAGGTACAAATGTTTAAAACATAAAAGATAGACAGACAGGCAGACAGACAGGCAGACAGACAGATAGACTGACAGACAGATAGACAGACGGACGGACAGACGGATGGACGGACGGACGGACTGATAAACGGACGTGATAGATGTGTAGTAGTGTATTAATCCCCTCTCTATTCCTTTCTCTTTGTCCAGAGAGGATGTCGGTCAAGCTACATTTTCATTCACCGTCCAATGGCAGTTTGGTCCAAAGGAGCCGGTCATTCACTGGCTTCAGCTCTCTGACTGGACAGTGGCGGTGAGTGACAAGGGCTCACAGCCAACCACGACATCTCCTAATAGACTCATCAGATATTAAGAGATTGTTTAATACAAATACAGGTCAATCGTGGAGTGCTTAGCACACACTAAACCAACACCCTTTAAACACTAAAGCAGTATGTCCCTTTCAACACTAAACCAGTATGTCCCCTTAAACACTAAACCAGTAGGTCCCCTTAAACACTAAATAGTATGTCCCCTTAAACACTAAACCAGGACTCCATTTGTTCCAGAAACTAAATGTTCAGTTCAATTGGAATGCTCTTCCTGTCTTTGTGTGTACTACAAACGCGCACGCACACACATACACACACACACGCACTCTCACACACACACACACACACACACACACACACACACACACACCCATACACACACCCACACATGCATGCAAACACACACACACACACACACACACACACACACACACACACACACACACATACAACTCCCACACACACAGCAAGAGGGAGGAGGGAAAATGATGGAGAATGAGACAGAATAGAGGGAATACAAATAAAAAGAGGAGAGGATGTTTAATACCATGTAATAATATTAATACTATTTCTCTCTCTCTCTCTCTCTCTCTCTCTCTCTCTCTCTCCCTCTCTCTCTCCCAGACCCCCCTCAGTTCGTAACTCTCTACACTCCAAGTCTCTGATTAGTAACAGATCTCCAAGGATGCACCTGTATCCGAGCAGAGTGGGTGGGGTCATGTCGGGTCAGCCACCGGAGCAGGTGGACAGAATCTTCAGAGCGCTGCGCAACGGATTGCAGTATGCAAGCTAGTACTACACTAACTAGTACCACAATACCTAAGCTAGTATTATACTAACTAGTACCACAGTACCTAAGCTAGTACTACACTAACTTGTACCGCAGCACGTAATCTAGAACTACACTCACTAGTACTGCAGTACCTAAGCTAGTACTACACTAACTAGTACCGCAGTACCTAAGCTAATACTACACTAAGTAGTACCCCAGTATGTAAGCTAGTACTACACTAATTAGTACCGCATCACCTAAGCTAGTACTACACTATCAAGTACTTCAGGACTCAGATATGTTTACTAGTAAGTGTATGAAGCACCCTTACACAACACTGGTTATGTCACTTCCTATAGGGAGTACCTGAAGGTTCGCCAGAAAGAGATGGACTTCCTGTCGTCCCATCAGAGAGAGACCAAGAGGAACTCCAGACTGGTGTGTGTGTGTGTGTGTGTGTGTGTGTGTGTGTGTGTGTGTGTGTGTGTGTGTGTGTGTGTGTGTGTGTGTGTGTGTGTGTGTGTGTGTGTGTGTGTGTGTGTGTGTGTGAGTGTGTGTGTGTGTCCTTGTGTGTGTGTGTGTGTGTGTATGTGTATGTTTGTGTGTGTGTGTTTGTGTGTGTGTGTGTGTGTGTGTGCGTCAATGATGATATTCTTGTCTCTGTGTTTGCAGGCCTTCCTCTATGACCTGGAAAAGGTAACAGTTAGCTTAACCAGCAACCTGATGCTAATGCTTGTGATGTTAAAGATAGTGCTAGTGCAGATATTATACAGTATGCTATGCTAACGACTGCTATGATTGATAACGTTATGCTAAAAGCATGCTATGCTAATCCGTGCTATGAGTGGTTATGTTATGCTTGCAGTTTGCACCGCTAACCCGTGCTATGAGTGGTTATGTTATGCTTGCTGTTTGCAATGCTAACCTGTATTATGAGTGTTAATGTTATGCTAACAGTATGCTATGCTTACATGTGCCATGAGTGGTAATGTTATGCTAACAGTATGCTATGCTAACATGTGATGTGTATTGCAGGAGATGCGGGCCCTGGAGCGCTACATCCGTAGACTAGAGTTCCACATCAGCAAGGTAGGCTAAAGCAGGCCGCATACTTCAACTTCAACTTCAACTACTGACCAAACTGAAGAGTATTAAACAAGTTTGTCTGAAAAGAAAATCTACTTATTTTTAAGTACGCTGCCTGCTTTACTCATCAAACAATCAATCAACAGTTGATTGTGAAATGTAATAATGGCAATACAGTTATGTGAAGTGATATTACAGTATGTATTACTGTGATATTGTAACACAATATCATGTGTTCAGTAGTACTGTGACACTATAATGCATTATTATTGTTACTAAGACCACAGCAGGATGTAGAATTACTGAGGTATTACTGTAGTACCACTGTAGTACTACCATAGTGCTATGTGTTTCAGGTCGAGGAGCTGTGTGAGGTGTAGTAGTACTGTAGTACTACCGTAGTGCTATGTGTTTCAGGCGGAGGAGCTGTGTGAGATGAAGTAGTACTGTAGTACTACCGTAGTGCTATGTGTTTCAGGCGGAGGAGCTGTGTGAGATGTAGTAGTACTGAAGTACTACCGTAGTGCTATGTGTTTCAGGTGGAGGAGCTTTATGAGATGTACTGCATCCAGTGGAGGCTGAGCGAAGGGGCGATCGACATGAAGAAAGCCTTCTCTCTCTCTCCCTCCACCCGGGCCTCCAGAGACAGCCTGCTGGAGCTCAGACGCATACACACACACAGCCTGCAGGTAGGAGTGTGTGTGTGAGTGTGTGAGTAAGTGAGTGTGTGTGTGTGTGTGTGTGTGTGTGTGTGTGTGTGCATGTGTGTGTGTGTGTGTGTGTGTGTGTGTGTGTGTGTGTGTGTGTGTGAGAGAGAGAGAGAGTGCGTGCATACATGCACAATAGCATGTGTGATTTAAAGGGCCTTTACATTATGCATAGTAAGGGGCCCCTATTTTACCACCAGGTGTGATTTCAATTAGCCACTGCAAGCCTTTTCAAAATCCCTCAACTTGTGACATCACAAGTGGGAGTTTTCCATCCAGATGCATGATGGATGATAAGCCTACCAGCCTACCCAGTGGACTGTACCAACCGGTAGGCTGATATATCCATCATACATCTGGGTGGACACCATGTTGTGATTTCACGAAAGGGTACATTTTTAAATGGCTTGTATTGATATGTAGTTGACAGCTAATGCTATATACCTGGTATTATGTATCTGCCAGCTATGCTTTGTAGCTGGTGCTATGTAGCTTCAAGCTACTGCTATGTAGCTGGTGCTATGTAGCTACTAGCTAATGCTATGTTGCTGCTCAAAAACGCCTGTCTCAGTCATCTGTTGTAATTTTAAACACTATTTTGGTTCTGTAGATATATTTTATTTTTAATAAACCAGTAAAAGAAACATTAAACATGTGTTCACCAGACAGGGGTCAGGGATAAACTCAACCAATGACATCACACTGATGATAATGATGATGATGATGATGATGATGATGATGATGATGATGATGATGATGATGAAGAACAATCATTATAGGCTCATTATTTAAGTACAACATTTGACACAAACATAACAGGCATGACTAATAAATCTTGTTTTTGTTTTTTATACGTTTGTCAAATTTGACATCTGGTAATATTTAAGTTGAATCTTAAAAGGGGAGGGGAGAGAGAGAGAGAGAGAGAGAGAGAGAGAGAGAGAGAGAGAGAGAGAGAGAGAGAGAGAGAGAGAGAGGGAGAGAGGGTTGGAGAGAGAGCGAGAGGGAGAGAGGACAGAGAGAAATTCCTCTAAAACAGGGTTTCTTAAACTATGGGTCAGGAGTCAGGACATAAAATGGGTCATGATCCAGTTGGAGGTGGGTCGTGGCCTGATAACGCACAGAACCCCTGTGTCTCTTTTCAAGCAAGAGTTTTCTGAGTATACAGTTTGTGGTGCTGGGATGAAAACGACTATAGAATAACATTTTCGCTCTGTATTTCCAGAGAAATGGAATCTAATGAATCTAAGCCCTCCGATTGGATCTTCATACGACCTAAACAGAGAGTCTCTGTCGAATTGTTTAAAGATCACTCATCAGAAATGCAAACCAAAACCATTTCAGTCCCCACAAAATGACGTTAATTACTCAAGAATCCAGGAGAATCCCGACTCCATCCACAGGATCATGATGGCAGTTATAGTATAATGGGAGATGTTCCCAAGACTCCGTTGTGGGCTAAGGATCATTTACACAAAACTAAAGACCCAGTTACACCTACAGCAACACTCTCTCTCTCTCTCTCTCTCTCCCTCCCTCTCTCTCTGTCTATCCCTCTCTTTCTCTCCCTTTTTTTCTCTCACTCTCTTTTCCTCTCTGTCTGTCAGTTTCTCTTTCTCAAAACTCTCCCTCTTTCTCTGTCGGTCTCTTCCAATTTCAATTCAAAGGGTATTATGGCATGCATTTTTATAGTCAAAGCAAATAAAAAGCCAAATAAAATAAGAAATAAGAAACAAATAACAAAAAGAAAACAATGTAAAATGTTTATACGGTAAAATGTACTCATGAATATGTCTGTCTCACTCCTCTCTCTTTTCTGTCTGTCATTATATTCCCAACCTTTGTAAACTGAGCTAATAAGCATTTCTGTGTCAACGTTCTTACCTCACAGCAAATATATAATATATGAATATATGAATATACAAAACTATACTAACTGAATTTGGATCAGGGCACTGTTCTTTAGTGGTGGTCGTGTGCCCAATTCATGTTACTTTAATCATGAACAAACCTTCTGATGAAGTTATTTATTTATCTTTGTTTGTTTGTTTCCCAAAGAATATGTCAGCAATGGAAGGAGAATTAGAAATATTACTGGGCGAGTTACACATCAAGATGAAAGGTACACACACATACACACACACACACACACACACACACACACATACACACACACACGTTTGTCATGTTTGTATTGTGTGTTGCAGGGCTAATTGGGTTCGCTAGACTCTGTCCTGGAGACCAGTATGAGGTGAGTCTCCCAGTATAACTTGTGGTATTGGCGAGGTTAAATACAAACTGAATTACTGCTACTGTTCATGTACTGGTGAGGTTAAATACAAACTGAAATACTGCTTCTGTTCATGTACTGTAGAGGCTAAATACTAACTAAAATACTGCTTCTGTTCATGTACTGGTGAGGTTAAATTATAATTAATTGATCATAATTATTAATTGTAATTAATTACTTAATTTAGACTGACCAGATTCGTTAGTCAGTCTGTGGTTGACAATGTCATGTGACCTGATAACATCACGTGACCTGATGATGATGTCACGTGACTAGGTGGTGGTGCGATTGGGTCGTCAGCGCTGGAGGATCCGCGGAAGGATCCAATCAGATGACTCGCAGCTCTGGGAGGAAGAGGAGATGGTCTTCCTCCCACACACGCACCACAACTTTGAGATCAAGGTAAAAATGGCACACACACACACACACAAACACTACACCCCTGTCTGTGTCTATATGCTTCTGCATCTCACCCTGAGTGTTCTTGAACCTTTGAGTTCTAGAAAACCCAGAAAGGTCCTAAAACAGTGATTCTCAACCGGTGGGTCGTGACCCATGAGTGGGTTGCGAGGGCATTTTGAGTGGGTTGCAGAGCATATGCCAAACCTTAATCTTGAGAAAGAAACCCATGAATTAACTAATGTTTTCAATCTTAATTCATGTTTCAATGTCTTACCATTTAATTGAGTTAAGCCCCATTTATTGCAGCTTTTTGTTCGCTCCATGTTTTTAGTACATGAAGGCATTGCTTCTTACTGCAATATTTGTCAATATTTGTTTAAATATTTGGTGAAAAACTTGATGAAACTTAGTGACTAACGACACATGTGGCTCCTGAGGCTAGACCAGTTGAGAACCACTGTTCTAGAATATTATATAGAATGTTCCGGAACACCCTTCATCTCCTTCTCTCATGTTTCTGTGTTTCTGTTTTCAGGTGACAGAAGCCAAGGGCCTTGGCCAGCTGCTGGTTGGCATGGTAACGTGCGCCAGCGCCGACTTCTTCGTGGCGCGGCCGCAGCTCATGCTGGTGGATGTCACAGAGCTGGGGACCATCAAGCTCCAACTAGAGGTCACCTGGAAGTAGGTCCCCACAAAGCCACCACAGGTCCCCACAGCTCACTCTGGTCCCCACACTGCACCACCTTGTAACTATTAGAATGTGTGTTTGTGTGTGTGTTTTTACATTTTCGGGTCCAAAATAGTAGTAGAACGTTGCCTGCATTTCAACACACATCAATAAAACTGTCTGCCTATGGAACAAGTTTCAAGTTTCTGATAGATTGTGGTTACCATTAATGACTTACAGCTGTGTGTGTGTGTGTGTGTGTGTGTGTGTGTGTGTGTGTGTGTGTGTGTGTGTGTGTGTGTGTGTGTGTGTGTGTGTGTGTGTGTGTGTGTGTAGTCCGTTTGACAGTGTGTGTGGGGACCGGTTGCATCCTGTGTCCCCAGGAAAGAAGAGTTCCTACAGCAGAACCTCCACCTCCTTTACTGAGAAATACTTCATAGTGAGTATACTATACACCCAATACACACTACACTTAATACTTCATAGTGAGTAGTACACACTATAGGCCTATACACAATACTTAATACTTCATAGTGAGTAGTATACATGCTAATACACAGTAATACAAACATTACACAACAGGATACTTCATAGTAAGTAGACCCTAACACACACATTACATAGTATATACACTACACACAACCACAATTACACCTCTCTCTCTCTCTCTCTCTCTCTCTCTCTCTCTCTCTCTCTCTCTCTCTCTCTTTCTCTCTCTCTCTTTCTCTCTCTCTCTCTCTCTCTCTCTCTCTCTCTCCCTCTCTAGTCTATGGTTCAGCTGCATGACCCTGAAGGCTCCTTGCAGTCTCTCATCCCCAGAGCCCGCCCCTCTAGAGGAGGCGTGTCCTTACTCAGCTACCTGTCTGACCCCACCCTCATCCCAGCCAATACAATCACCTGCTCTGACAGCCTCGTAAGCCCAACCCACCACCCCCGGTAAGAGAAATAGTTAGAAGTATAATAAAGTACAGTTATCATACAAGTAATAGTATCTTATAAGCTGGTTAGATCAATGATAATCGGTTAGTTGGTGAGTAAGTGAGTTAGTTATTAGTAACTATTCACTTCGTTAGTTCATTTGTTAGCTGGTGAGCTAGCAGTACTGAGCAGATTAGTGAGTTAGTACCTCAACTAGTTCATTACCAGATTAGTTAGTTAGTTAGTTAGTTAGTAGCTCCTCATCACCAATATACATATTTTCAAGTGAAACAGGATTTCAGGACAGTGGTGGACAGAGTCCTCCAGAATACATATTGTATTGCATTCATTTCATGTCTTTGAGTAACAAACCACAGTGGCCCCGCCCACAGCCAGGGCTCGGAATCCAGCCAGGGCTGCAGTCTGGGGGGAAGCCACACTCAGCTGTTCCTGGGGGTCCCTGGCCCCATGGAGCTCCCTCCAGAGGGGAGTGAGAAGAGGAGGAAGGCGGTGGGGGAGGGAGGAGTGGAGAGAGAAGACTGGAGGAGGACGGTGGGGGAGGGAGGAGAGGAGAGAGAGGACTGGAGGAGGATGGTGGGGGATGGAGGAGAGGAGAAAGAGGACTGGATGAGGATGGAGGGGGAGGGAGGAGAGGGGAGAGAGGATCACTGGAGAGGAGGGGAGTCTCCCTTCATACCAGAAAAGAATAAAACACTTTCCCTGCTGGCTTCACCAAGGTTAGAATACTACTAACTATAAATCTAAAAAACTACACTATATCTACTTCTATTGACAACTTTTAGAGGTTAGAATACTACCAACTGAAATACTACTAACTACAAACCTACTAACGCTCTCACAGTTTCATAGAGAAGTAGATCTATAGAAGAATTTGGATTCTTCTACAGATCTACTTCTCTATGAAACTGTTTAGTATACTACTACTAACCTTCTACTTATCTACATCTATACTTAAAATAAGTTTAATAAGTTCCTTCTAACCCAATATATAAAGAACTGTATTTATTTCTGCGATGCTAACAGGTGTAGCACTCCAGACATCCTCAGAAAGAACCCAGTAGGAGAGCCAGACAACCGAGACCTCCAAGGCATTGGACCGAGCCCTGCTCCAGTTAAGGACACCCACAACGGGCAGGTAGGAGCACCGCATGCCGCCCTCTCTGGAGGAATGCTAAAGCCCCAAACTTAAGACTTCCCAGTGTGGGCATTGCCCATTCACATTACTAAACATTTTTTTTAAAAGGTTTTAAAAGATTGGACAACAAAGTATTTTCTGTTATGTTTGATTTCACAAGTGTCCCTTCTGTAGTTAATAAAGTAATATCTTATCTCATCTCCTCCGCTCTGCTTTAATATTGTGACAGGGGTCCACAGAGGACCCGTCTGCCCAGCCCAGCACCCCAGCCAGGGGTCTGGGGGGGCTGGAGGTGAGCGGGCCCCAGCGCCGGCTACAGGCGGCCAGGCTGGGGGTCCTGATCACACGGCTAGAGACCCTTCTCCACCACCAGGAGGCGCAAGAGAAGGAACTGAGGGCCCTCAACTCTAAGGTCATACACCTGGCTACAATACTGAAGGTAGGAATACACTTGAACCTAGCATAAACACAGTGAGTAAAACATTTACACCTGGCTACACCACTCGAGGTTGGACTACTACCATAGCAAAGCAACACTTACACCTAGTGTAAACACACCTAGCATAAACATACCCAGTAAACCATCTACACCTGGTCATTATACTGAAGGTAGGAAAACACATATACCTGCTGGAATGTACATACCTACACCGACACCTACACATAGCATGAAAACAAATACGCCTAGCATGAAATCTATTCGTAGCGTAACCTACACCTAGCATCAAACACACCTAGCATAACATCTACAGCTAGCATACCATCTACATCTAGCATACCATCTACACCTAGCATAATACACCTACACCTAGCAAAAACATGCCTAGCATAACATCTACGAATAGCATAACACCTTAACGGTTAACCTAACATGACTTCCACACCTAGCATAACACCTATACCTACATTCTTCTGCGTAGATACACAAATAAATACATGTTATAAATTCAAAGTTGTTTTTTTTAAAACGGCGTCTTTATGTGTATTCTTTCCCCAGAACAACCTTTCGCTGCTAAAGAAGCAGTCATCCACAGAGACCCTGGCTGTCGACGAAGTCCTGGAAAGCTTCGACTTCCTGTCACATGACCTGAATTCAGAAGATGACACCTCTTGTATGGGGAGCTTGAGACTGAAAGACACTGGGTGATTTTAAATTGGATGGATGGATTGATTGATAGAAGGAAAGATTAACTAATGGATGATGTATTGGTAGCTCAGACAGAAGATAAACAAAAAGAAGATCTTCTTTGTCCTTCAGGATTGGTTCCTTCCAGCAGAACACTCTGAAGAGCCTGGGCCGTCTGTCCCAAAGCAGTCAATCAGCTTCTGAGGAGGAACAGCTACTTGTTGCCCCACTGACTTCTGGGAACTGGAGTCTTGACCAGGCCCTGGAGACCCACCTGGACATTTGCAGTATTCTCTTAGAGGTAGAAACCCTTCACCCATCACACCACAACCCCTACGCAGCACACCAAAACACCAGATGTACCCTAAAATCAGTTGTACCCCAAGACCCTAAAACTAGTTATACTTAATGCCAGATCAGACTACACATCATTTTTGTCAATCAAGATGGTCACCATATCATTAGGCAATTATTGCGTCATAAAATCTTGCCGTTTCTTTGCCTGAAGGGCAACAGGACACTGGAACACGAAACGCTACCTCTTGAAGCATTCGGTCTTCATGACCTAGCATTATATTCACATGGGATTGGGGAGGAGGGAGGAGTCAAGGTTTGATAAACTGTGACTCCAGAAGCACCCGCTGGGCACGTCACAGTTTGACCATGACACACTACACTGGGTAAAGACAACCGATCGCGTTCTCAACGTTCATGATCGCCCACGACACTGGAAGTTAGTCTGCAACACCATAATTGCGTTGGGGTACATGGCATATGGCCATGTACAAAGACCAGTTGGACCCAAAGACCAGTTCTACCATGTATGACCATGCATCAGTGTTTATGAATGACCACTCTCCATCCTGAGCAGTGAATGTGTGTCTGTGTTGTGGTGGTCCCAGGCGCTGGCCACGGTGGACTCCAGTGAGTCCAGGAGATATCTGCTGGATGAGACCGCTCTCCAACACGACGTGCTGGACACCGCCGCTCGCATGATGCTAGAGAATGACCATGCTACAGACAGTCAGTAGTCTGTCCGTCCGTCTGTTTGTCTGTCTGTCTGTTGGTCTAACTGCTGGTCTATCCGTCTGCTTGTCTGTCTGTCGCCATGTCCGTCTGTCTAATGTTACGGTCTCATGTAAAAATATATTATTGTTATTAATATAATAAAAATAAAGTATCCGCTTTATTATAACTGTATTAATGAACTGAATGTTCAGTAGATGATATTCAGTAAATCAGCCCGGTCTTTATCGTTTCCTCCTCAGTCCTTCCCAAGAGGACGAAGGATCTGTCCTTGTTCTGGGACGATTGCGTTGCTGACTACGACACTCCGTTCTGTTGCCATGTCGACAGCTTCTCCAGATCGTTAAGGAAACGCTACACACACAAGCTGAAGGCCAAGCACCCCGGCCAATCAGAGAAAGGTACAGCACAGGAAATAACGCAATACAAATGCAATACAAAGGATCTTTCAGGTGACTGTTTACCATGATTAAGTCTACATCCCCTGAGTAGCCCACAGAGGCTGTTCATCACCCTGACTACATGTCAGGGACGGCCTGCTCTGTCCTTCCTGCTCCATGTTCCGGTTCATAAATGCTAGATTAGTTCAGTAGTTTCACTTACATGTTCGTTTGTAAGACACATCATCTTCACCTTATAAAGATCACCAAATGTCACTGAATTAGTGACTTTTTGTGACTTGACTACGTTCAGAATCAGACATGGAAACATACATGCAAGCACTGGCGTAGAGGCTGTGTATGCAGAAGTACAGTATAATTAACCCTTTGAGATGAGCTGATGTTGAGGTTAGGTTAAGGTTAGGTTTAGGTATGGTCAAGGTTAGGGTTAGAGTTTAGTTTAGCTTTAGGTCATTGTTAAGGTTGAAGGGAATAAGTGTAGGATGTTTACATGAATAAATCGGCGTAAATTGCCAATATATGACCAGGTTGTAATTTAACTAAAAAAACAAGACCATTCCCTGACTGTCCTGTTCTTCAGGTCTCCAGAACAACCTGTTGGCTGATTTATATAATTAGAACCGGGTCAGTTTTGCCAGGAAAAAGGAAGGACGTGATGTCTAAGCAGGGATAATGGCAAAAATGTCTGTTCTTTCATAACTTTTTTTATTTATGATTATAACCCACATTAGTTTATGATTGTCATGTCCCACAGAGCTCGCTCTCCAGTTCTATGAATGAAAAGGAGAAGGAATTTCTGATTCTTACACATAGAACCTTTAAGGTTTGAGGAAGTCAAATATCCCGGGAGGATATTGAAGTGATTTTCAGGTGTTTTCCCTGTAGTGTTCAAGGAGCTTTTGGAGCAGATCCAGGCTAGCTCCATGGTGGTACCCTGTCTCCGGCCCGTCTGCAGCCCAGACAGAGTCACCGTCTTCCAGCTGTCGGTCTACCTGCAGCGCTGGGGCATCCAGGATCTGGGACAACACATCTCACGCCTCGCCAGGGAGGGTACGAAGAAAATCGACTCTGCTAGTTTATAAAATAAGCTCTAAATGATGATGTCCTCTAATAAGGAGAGATATTTACATGTTGGCCTCATTTGAGTTGGGTTCTGTGTGGTTGAGGTCAGGGTACGGATCTAGGGGAAAGCAATGCATCATAGGAATAATCACGGGCAACGTTCCAAATACCTTGTATACATCTGTCAGCATTGCAACCACAGGATAGCCAAGATAATGCCTGTGAGAGACTAAACGCCAAATTCTACTTCTATGTCGAATAGCCACCGTAGGTACCTCTCCAAAAAATGTAAACTACATGTCGGGCGACACATGTTCCGGTTCATGTATGATAGACTAGTTGGGGAGATTCACACAACTGTTCAGTGGAACGACACATCGTCTTCACATTATCAAGATAACCAGATGTCACTTTTGGTTGACTACGCTCAGAATCACGACGCAGAACCATAAATGCTAGCACTGTCAAAGAGACCCATGCCTTACCTATGGCAGATATTGGACACAAAAGTATAATTTGTGTATGTACGAATCATGTTTATGTACTATTAGTAGTACTTGAGTGTTAGTACTAATCTCACGCACATATACTAGTAGGACTATATTCTGTACTGAATGTGTTTTATGTGTTTCAGTCTACCTGCTCTCTGCCCTGCGGAGCTCCAAGAGGAGGCGGGCTCTAAAGAAGCTGAGGGGCCGTGGCTTCACAGAGCTCCTCCCACTGGGCGTGACCCTAGAGACACTGGCTGGCCTGCAGATGGACAGCAGCCTCAAAGTGTGTAAGGCTGCGTCCAGGTGCCTGGCCAGGGGCTCCGGCTGCAAGGCCTTCAGGAATAAGGTACAGAATGCCCTCCACAATAAGAGTCCCAAGACTTTAGACAGACCCTGTCACTTCACAATTTGAGTTTCAAGGCCTTCAGGAAAGGACAAGTTACAAATCCTGTTAACTTCACAATAAAAGTTTCAAGATTGTAGAATCAGACCCTCCTTAGTAATTAATTCAATTATTAGAGTCCCAAGCATAAACAACTACAGACCCTCCTTCACAATAAGACTATCAATACTTTGGAAAATATACAGATGCTCCTTCACAATAAGAGTTCTCTCTCTCTCTCTCTCTCTCTCTCTCTCTCTCTCTCTCTCTCTCTCTCTCTCTCTCTCTCTCTCTCTCTCTCTCTCTCTCTCTCTCTCTCTCTCTCTCTCTCTCTCTCTCTCTCTCTCTCTCTCTCTCTCTCTCTCTCTCTCTCTCTCTCTCTCTCTCTCTCTCTCTCTCTCTCTCTCTCTCTCTCTCTCTCTCTCTCTCTCTCTCTCTCTCTCTCTAGGCAATAGTGTTCTATACAGAGAGGTTGAAGCAGAAAGAGGTGAAGATCCAACAAGCTTCCTGTTTGGCCCTCAAACACCTCAGAGTGAGAACACACATACACACCCTTTATTGGCCTGTTTCCCCATTATATAGGTCTGAAAATGTTTGCAACCCCAACTTCGTATATTTTCTGCATATGTGTGTGTGTGTGTCAGGCTACAGAATGTTCAGCAGGTAGCAGAGTTGTATTAATGTATATGTGTGTGTGTGTGTGTGTGTGTGTGTGTGTGTGTGTGTGTGTGTGTGTGTGTGTGTGTGTGTGTGTGTGTGTGTGTGTGTGTGTGTGTGTGTGTGTGTCAGGCTACAGAGAGTGTTCAGCAGGTAGCCGAGTTGTGGAGAAGTGAGGATGAGGACGTACGCAACGCAGCCAGAGAGACTGTTCTCTCCTTCGGTACATCTATCCCTTAATCACCCATCCCTCCATACATCCACCCCCCTTCCATCCACCATCCATCCATCCCTCCATCCATCCATAATCTCTCCATATTCACACATCCCTCCCTCCATCCATCATCACCCATCCCTCCATGATCACCCATCCATCCCTTCATCAATCATCATCCATTCCCCCATCATCACCCATCAATCCATCATCAACAATCCAGCCATCATCACCCATCCATCCAGCATCACTCCATCATCATCCCTTCATCATCCACCCACCCCTCCCTCTATGATCCACCCCTCTAACCATCCATCCTTCCATCATCCTGCCATCATCCATCCATAAACACTGTATTTTCATCTATATCCATATATCCATCCAGTTCATTCATTCCACCCTTCCATAGACTTATCGCTCTCTGGATCTCTCCCACTTTCTCCCCACCTAGGTAAGAAGGGTTACTCAGGCTTTCAGAAGATGGACCAGCTCAACATAGAACTGCAGGATGAGACGTACCAGAACCAGTACACCCAGATAACCATACTATAGAACCAGACCACCCAGATAACCATACTATAGCACCTGTACATCCAGATAACCATACCCTAGAACCCAACCACCCAGATAACCATACTATTGCACCAGTACACCCTGATAACCATACTCTAGAACCAGACCACCCAGATAACCATACTATAGAACCAGACCACCCAGATAACCATACTATACCACCAGTACACCCAGATAACCATAATCTAGATTCCAACCACCCAGATAACCATACTATAGAACCAGACCACCTAGATTAACCATACTATAAGACCAGTACACCCAGATAACCATACTCTAGAACCAGACCACCCAGATAACCATACCACCAGTACACCCAGATAACCATACTATAGAACCAGATCATCCAGATAACCATACCATAGAACCAGAGCACCGAGATAACCATACTATAGAACCAGACCACCTAGATAACCACACTTTAGAACCAGATCACCCAGATAACCGTGCTATAGAACCAAACCACACAAATACCTAGACTATGCAGATCACTCTACTATATAACTAAACATCAAGATCACCTTATTATAGAACTACATCCCCATACTATAGAGCTAGATCATCTATACCACACAGATAACTATACTATAGAACCAAATCACCCAGATCACCATATTAAATAGCTAGAACAAACATGATTACCATATTATAGAAACAAAATAAACCAGATCACCGTATTATAGAAGTAGACTGAACCAGATCACAATACTAAACAACCAAACATAACCAGATCACCTCATAGAACAAAGCCATGAAGCTCTGTCATTATATATATCGTTACGGGCTAAATGCTGTTCTCTGCTGGCGATGATGTGGAACAGCAACCTGGGAAATGATCTGGACTGTCTGGCTCTCTGGTGAAGAGATGGTGAATTATTTGGTGAAAAGACCAAAATAAAATGAAGAATAAATGAAGGAGGAAGAAGGGTGAGAATATGAAATGAAGGATCCTTCCCTCATCCCTCCTGCTCAGAGAAATGTAATAAGAAAGAAGGAAAGGATGGAAGGTGGAAAGGAACGTAGTAGGGAAGGAATGAAGCAAGCTCTGAAAATGTTTATACGGGCGTGAGAAGTTCCCAACCAGGAGCGGAGTGTACCATGGCAGGAAGTGACCTTACTGCATGTTTGTATACCATCAACTGGCCTAAAACATAATTTTTTTTAAATCTGAAAACTGACTGTCTTGTGTGTAACAACCTGTGTTTTATTCTACTCCGATATATATATTATATATATATTTATGAAATCCTTTTTTTTTTACTCTTTGTCAAGCATAAAAACTGTCGGTCTGAACAAATGCAACAATTAAACATTCCTGGTGTGGAAGAGTTGATGCCACACATTTACGAGTCACAAAAGCTATTTGAAAACCTTACCCAGCTGTTACAATTGGTCCAGGCAGATTTCCTTCTGAGGGGTTGTGAACATGGAAAGAGATATACACTATATTGCCAAAAGTTTTGTGACGCCTGCCTTTACATGCACATGAAGGTTAATGACATCCCATTCTTAATCCGTAGGGTTTAGTATGGAGTCTGCCCACCCTTTGCAGCTATAACAGCTTCAACTCTTCTGGGAAGGCTTTCCACAAGGTTGAGGAGTGTGTTTATGGGAATCTTTGACCATTCTTCTTGAAGCGCATTTGTGAGGTCAGGCCCAGATGTTGGACGAGAAGGCCTGGTTCGCAGTCTTCGCTCTAATTCATCCCAAAGGTGTTCTATCGGGTTGAGGTGCAGGTCAGTCAAGTTCCTCCACACCAAACTCGCTCATCCATGTCTTTATGGACCTTGCTTTGTGCACTGGTGCGCAGTCATATTGGAACAGGAAGGGGCCATCCCCAAACTGTTCACAAAGTTGGGAGCATGAAATTGTCCAAAATGTCTTGGTATGCTGAAGCATTAACAGTTCCTTTCACTGGAACTAAGGGTACTAGCCCAACCCCTGAAAAACAACCCTACACCATAATCCCCCCTCCACCAAACGTTACACTTGGCACAATGCAGTCAGGCAAGTACCGTTCTCCTGGCAACCACCAAACCCAGACTCATCCATCGGATTGCCAGACAGAGAAGCGTGATTCGTCACTCCAGAGAACACCTCTCCACTGTTCTATTGTCCAGTGGCGGTGTGCTTTACACCACTGCATCCGACGCTTTGCATTGCACTTGGTGATGTAAGGCTTGGATGCAGCTGCTCGGCCATGGAAACCCATTACATGAAGCTCTCTACGCACTGTTCTTGAGCTAATCTGAAGGCCACACGAAGTTTGGAGGTCTGTAGCTATTGACTGCAGAAAGTTGGCGACTTCTGCGCACTGTGCGCCTCAGCATGCGTTGACCCTGCTCTGTGATTTTACGTGGCCTACCACTTCGTGGCTGAGTTTCTGTTGTTCCCAATTGCTTCCACTTTGTTATAATACCACTAAGTTGACCGTGGAATATTTAGTAGTGAGGAAATTTCATGAATGGACTTACTGCACAGGTGGCAACCTATCACGGTACCACACTTGAATACACTGAGGTCCTGAGAGCAACCCATTCTTTCACAAATGTTTGTAGAAGCAGTCTGCATGCCTAGGTGCTTGATTTTATACACCTGTGGCCATGGAAGTGTTTGGAACAGCTGAATTCAAATGATTCGGAGGGGTGTCCCAATACTTTTGGCAATATAGTGTATAATGGGGTATCTACATATTTCAACAAGGTACCTCTTAAAATTGCAATTGACTACTAATGTGAGACAAACAAAGTACCAACTGACTATTTCTGACCAGAACCTGCATGCCGACAAGGCATTGATTCTATTGATTCTGGCAGGAGTGGAAGACTCCGCTCGCGCAACTTAAAGCCCCACAACATAAGCGCCACAAAAACCTCATAAAAATGTATGTTATGTGATTAAATGTTAAATGTTTTTGAGGATTTATATATTTGACACAACATTTGAACCAAACTTAAACTACAGCGCAGATTTAACCAAAGGAAAAATATTTTTATTTTGAAGAGGAAGAAACTTTATTTAAATTAAAAACAAACCGATAATGAGCAGAACACATAACAGACAGGAGGCAGGTACAGACCTTAAGCCTAACAGGCCAGACATCTGGAGAAATACAACACAGCTCTGACCTCCTGCGCGCACGCACACACACACACACACACACACACACACACACACACACACACACACACACACACACACACACACACACACACACACACACACACACACACACACACACACACACACACACACACACACACACACACACACACACACACAGTTCATTTACCCTTTGGAAATCATCAGCATGTGAATTAAAATGGTGAAGAAAGCGCAGGTGCCAGGAGCAGCAGCGCTCCAGAGTTGAGGGTCTGGGGGACAAAGGTCAGGAACAGGATGAGACCATGGGGGGGGGGGGGGGGGGGGGGGTCAGAGAGTGTTCTTTGATTGACCACTTCTCTCCCTCTCTCACCTTGAGGACAGGTTCGCTGGATATAATAGTACCCCCGTAGCAACTGTCCCAAGAATAACAAATCCACCTCATCAAGCTGCTTCTCTGGAGCGAGTCCAGACAACACGGCTGCCAAGGAATGCAGTTAATTCCTCCTTCGTCTAGTTCAGAGCGGGAAGCTGGGAATCCACGCTACTATGACGACGACAAGAACCCTGGAGAGGTTAATGGATAAACCGGGACCCCGTAAAACATGTCGATTAATCCCATCCTCAGAGCGTCGTACGAGCTCTTTAGAAGTCCTACACCCACCCCCTTCCCACATCATATTCTTACAGCACGGCAGTAGTGTGTCCATTAACTCCACGCCCCAAGAACCCCAAATGTCCACAAACCCTGTCCCTCAGCCAATAACCCCACCCACCATGTGTACAAGTCCCACCCTCCAGCCATCAGCACCGCCCACATCTAAGCGCCCTTTTACAGCACAGCAG
Source organism: Lota lota (assembly GCA_026745465.1). Lineage (NCBI taxonomy): Eukaryota > Metazoa > Chordata > Actinopteri > Gadiformes > Lotidae > Lota > Lota lota. The sequence continues at coordinate 1,331,885 of JACYXH010000363.1, read as the reverse complement.
CACACTGGGACAGCCTTCTGTACTCTCTTTGTCCAATCCAGTCCAGAGCTCATCAAGCCCCAGCCCCTCCCACCGCCACCCCTCTAGGTGGCGCCGATGGCAGGATGGTGGCCGGCGTGGGGCATGGCTGCGTCCTGGCAGTGGTACAGGAAGCAGTTCCCCCAGCAGCTGTAGCAGATGAGGAAGAGGGCAGCGAGGAAGACAAGGGCGCAGATGGTGCAGGGCTTCCGCTCCAGCAGGAAGCTGAGCAGGTAGAAGCCCATGAACACTGAGTGGTTGAACCACAGCGCCGGGTTCAGTGGCTTGGGGATCAGCAGCACCGGCAGCAGCCACTGGAGGCAGTACATGGTGGGAGGAGGTGGGAGCGTGAGGAGGAGGAGGGGATACCTAGAGGGAGGTCTGTCAATGCGGCGCAGGGCAATGTCAAGTGGGAGTGGCTAGCCGGGTACTTCCTGTCAGGTGGGCCCTGAAAACAGAGAGGGAGGCAGTGAGTGGGGCTCCAGTGTACACATGTTGCTCATTCCCTAATCCCTATATAGTGAACACTATGTAGTATGAGCCAATTTAGCTGTTATACCACTCCCGCATAATTTCTGTTCAACCAGGGCATCACTTCTGATTGGTTCAGGGAATCAATCATGCCTGTCAATAACATATAGCTAAGCTCCACCACAGGGGAGTGAATGCAACACTTCTCAATGGCAGAGAAACTTTGGGGAGGGAGTGCTGATGTGCACTTATTTCCGTACTATATCCCATGATGCATAGCATTTTCTTATTGTTTACATCGCAATGACCGCCTCCATTTTGGAAGCATAGGAGCATTTGAATTTTTATGTTTTGTAGTCATGTTGATTAGTAATTAATAGTGAAAGGAATTGTCATTATGGGGAGACATTGTTGTGGTTGAAACTGTCACAGCGTTTCTCATGCCAGACGTTGCAGATCAAAGTTTTCATTTGACTAGGTTACGGTATATTACGTTTAGGATTTTACAATGTACAACTCTCTTGAGTCCTGGCGGAGTATTGCCAAAAAACCTCCCATGATACATTCTGATTTACAAGCCCCATATGGCTGGTCTACTCAGAATACACTCTAACGGGGCTTATGCACAGGGTCGCAGTCACGAATAACCAAATAGCATTCAGTTTTTTTATTTTACAATAAGTTGCATGTAGAGTAGGTTACGTCAAAACGTCAGTCATGACTCAAGATGAAAATTACGATGAAAGGTGAACACTACTTGTAACATTACACTAATACAAGTCTGATATGCAGCGTCACAAAGACATTTCAAAGCAACTGGTGCAGCTTAACAAGCCCTTTTAGTTATTCGGGCTGGCTGGTGTAATGTGTTCTACGTCATCACCCGTAATTACGCCAATCATTTCAGTATAGTTGTTTACGACTTGAATGGGGGTAGCTTAGCTCTGCCGAACGGTCGTGAAATGGGTGAAAATGGGGATGTACACATACTCTAGATAAACACATAGCGATTAATACAACTAACTCATTTTATACACCTAAAAACCTTTAACTAGTTTAGTCAAATCAGAGTCAAGTATTCATGATTGTTAAGGGCCCGACCGATTCCACTCAGTGGCTAAACCGGTTCAGCTAGTATGCGCTTTAAAGCCATGTCCTCTGATAAAGTTGGCCAGCTGACTCCAGTGGTGCCTTCAACCAAAGTCAAGTGTCGACGAGATATCAAGCTACAAGCCAATTTAGTCAGGCCCATGTTTAGTGTCCCTCACAGCTGCTACCATACACGCATGCCACAGAAACGCGCCCACCAATATGGTGTATGACTAGCTAGCATTAGCAACACGTCTATCGCTCATTTGTAGCAATCTGCGATAGCTATTGATAGATAAAAAGATATATATATATCTGTATATATGAAGTTACAACCCACCTTGGATTCAACCCAATTATTGCTATTTGTCTTCAGAAGGCTGATGTTTGATAGCTAGCTAGCAAGCTATTCGTTAGCTGGATCGGAGAGCGTCAAAGGCGTTGAGCCCAGGCCGCTATCGCAGGAAATAAAGTAAACTAGCAACCGCATCAACAAAGATGATCTCGTCGAGCCCTACTGTGTGCTTTAGTGGAGAAGAGTGTGCTTTAAGAGCGATAAATGCGAGCAGACCTGACATGGTGCGGCTAACCCTCCAAGTTGCGTAGCTGGCGTTTCAGGACCCCACAATTTAGTAGACTGAGAAGATGCCTGAGGAAAAGTGTGTGTGTGTCTGTGTGTGTGAGAGAGAGAGAAAGAGATGGGGTTCTTCCCTTTCGAATTAGCTATCGTAGTGTATTTATTCTATGTTACATTTTAACACATATGAGAATGTAGAGACCACCCCCAAATTAGGATGTAATGAACAGATACATAATGAATCCCATGTAAGAGACGTGAGCGCTTCAGATTTGGGGCAATGACCTGCGGCAGGATGGATCATCTGTCTCCTGGAGGCAGGGAAGAACTCCCTGTCCTTGCCTGCTCTCTACCTCCCATGGTAGAGGTGGGGGTCCCTGTCTATTAACCTCAATAGGGCCCTGTATATAAACCTAACGAGGGCCCTATATATTAACCTAACGTGGTCCCTCTATAGTAGCCAACCTAACGAGGGCCCTGTATATTAACCTAACGTGGTCCCTCTATAGTAGCCTAATCTAACGAGGGCCCTGTATATTAACCTAACGTGGTCCCTCTATAGTAGCCTAACCTAACGAGGGCCATGTATATTAACCTAACGAGGGCCCTGTATATTAACCTAACGTGGTCCCTCTATAGTAGCCTAACCTAACGAGGGCTCTGTATATTAACCTAACGAGGGCCCTGTATATTAACCTAACGAGGGCCCTGTATATTAACCTAACGAGGGCCCTGTATATCAACCTAACGTGGTCCCTCTATAGTAGCCTAACCTAACGAGGGCCCTGTATATTAACCTAACGAGGGCCCTGTATATTAACCTAACGAGGGCCCTGTATATTAACCCAACGAGGGCCCTGTATATTAACCTAACGTGGTCCCTCTATAGTAGCCTAACCTAACGAGGTCCCTGTATATTAACGTAAAGAGGGCCCTGTACGTTAACCTAATGGATTCAGTTGAACGTAGGTGAGGGACTGGTCCGGTTCATATACAAGTCACTGGCTCCCATATACTCCTACCTGTCTGTCAATACAAAGTCTAGCAGCAGTTGTGTATTGCGTCAAGTATTCATTAGGTTTTTCATTTGACAGTATTGGGGGAAGATGCCCTGATTGGCCGGAAGCTGTCTAAAGTAAGATCTTGCTCGTAGAGGCCAGATGCAGTCAACTAAAACACATATTCTCACAGAGCATTTCACTCACGAATAGCTACTAGCTGGCCATGGCATTTCTAACAAATTTAACTTGAATAGTAGCTCTTAAATCCTACCTACAACACCTTTAACGGGAGACGAATGTGCGGAAATAGCTGTGGGCATTGTCAATTAAGCACGTTGAATTATTCGACAGATTAATTAAACCTACACCCATGTGGATGTAAGTCCTAGATACCACTCATCAACTGGACAGAGCATAGGGACATCTATGGTACAGAGATCAAGTCCGCAAGGATTAATGAAGCTCCAGGCCCTGTTATAAAAAAATGAATTACGGCTGAAAGTGACCTTTTATCTTTTAGAGCGCGACCCCAATCACCCTATCCTAAAAATCAGGATGAAGAGTGAGTTTGGTTTTAATTTATTTCCACATCATCCATTATTCACCACATGGAAGTGGACTGGTTGAGTGTAAGGGTAGACCAAGGGACAGGGTCTAGGGGTAGGCCATAGGGTTAGACTGAAGGGTAGGATCATGGCTAAGGCCAGAACATAAATGAAATCAAAAAGTACAACTGAAATGCTTTATGACACTCTTGATTTAGAAAGTATTTGACACACAGTACGGTAAAGCCTGACACCGCCACGTCAGGCCGGACGCAAAATGTTAACAGAATTTCCGCATCTAAAATAGACTAAGTCAAATTTGATGCGAGTGAAAAAGTACACCCAGTTTGCGCTCTGTGTGCTTGGCTCCGCCAAACATGATTTGATTATTGTTGTTGTTTGTGTCGCGCTACAAATATGAGGCGAATATGAAGCGTAATTGGCCTCAAATGCTTTGTAGTGATGTGTGATTCATGAACGATTCGTTCAAAAAGAAAGATTCAAGAGTTGAAAAGAGAGAGAGCAGAAAAGAGTAGAAGAGAGACTTTGAAACTAAACAACCAAATTAACATCCTCCCCTGTCTGCTACCTCCCTCCCTATGTTTCTCACACATTGAGCGTTTCACACAGGCAAGATGGATTCCCAGACTAAGCAGAGAAGAAATGCCCTTATTGCTCAGAAATAAACCGGGAGTGGTCTAAAATCGATATTGGCTCATCCATAGGCAGGCACACTGAACTCAAAACAGTTATCGTCACAACCCATTTCAATCCCAAAGAGCTGACAGATGGCTGTGCCATTTCTAACTAATTGAACTCAAATAATATCTCTCACATCTACCTACAGCACCTTTAATTAACGGGAGACGAATGTGCCGAAATAGCTGTGGGCATTATCAATTAGACAGATTACTTAAACCTACACCAGCGTGGATGTACAGTATCTCACAAAAGTGAGTACACCCCTCACATTTTTGTAAATATTTGAGTATATCTTTTCATGTGACAACACTGAAGAAATGACACTTTGCTACAATGTAAAGTAGTGAGTATACAGCTTGTATAACAGTGTAAATTTGCTGTCCCCTCAAAATAACTAAACACACAGCCATTAATGTCTAAACCGCTGGCAACAAAGTGAGTACACCCCTAAGTGAAAATGTCAAAATTGGGCCCAAAGTGTCAATATTTTGTGTGGCCACCATCATTTTCCAGCACTGCCTTAACCCTCTTGGGCATGGAGTTCACCAGAGCTTCACAGATTGCCACTGGATTCCTCTTCCACTCCTCCATGATGACATCACGGAGCTGGTGGATGTTAGAGACCTTGCACTACTCCACCTTCCGTTTGAGGATGCCCCACAGATGCTCAATAGGGTTTAGGTCTGGAGACATGCTTGGCCACTCCATCACCTTTACCCTCAGCTTCTTTAGCAAGGCAGTGGTCGTCTTGGAGGTGTGTTTGGGATCGTTATCATGTTGGAATACTGCCCTGCGGCCAGTCTCCGAAGGGAGGGAATCATGCTCTGCTTCAGTATGTCACAGTACATGTTGGCAATGAACTGTAGCTCCCCAGTGCCGGCAGCACTCATGCAGCCTCAGACCATGCCACTCCCACCACCATGCTTGACTGTAGGCAAGACACACTTGTCTTTGTACTCCTCACCTGGTTGCCGCCACACACGCTTGACACCATCTGAACCAAATAAGTTTATCGTAGTCTCATCAGACCACAGGACATGGTTCCAGTAATCCATGTCCTTAGTCTGCTTGTCTTCAGCAAACTGTTTGCGGGCTTTCTTGTGCATCATCTTTAGAAGAGGCTTCTTTCTGGGACAACAGCCATGCAGACCAATTTGATGCAGTGTGCGGCGTATGGTCTGAGCACTGACAGGCTGACCCCCCACCTCTTCAACCTCTGCAGCAATGCTGGCAGCACTCATACGTCTATTTCCCAAAGACAACCTCTGGATATGACGCTGAGCACGTGCACTCAACTTCTTTGGTCGACCATGGCGAGGCCTGTTCTGAGTGGAACCCGTCCTGTTAAACCGCTGTATGGTCTTGGCCACCGTGCTGCAGCTCAGTTTCAGGGTCTTGACAATCTTCTTATAGCCCAGGCCATCTTTATGTAGAGCAACAATTACTTTTTTCAGATCCTCAGAGAGTTCTTTGCCATGAGGTGCCATGTTGAACTTCCAGTAACCAGTATGAGGGAGTGTGAGAGTGATGACACCAAATTTAACACACCTGCTCCCCATTCACACCTGAGACCTTGTAACACTAACGACTAACTACCGCCGCACAAATATCTAACTTACTCTGTAACTACAGATAACCATATCAGAAGTTTGTTCCGATTTACTTGCCTCAAAATATGGAAGCACAAACTAAATTAACTCCACTTTGCTGTCAGAAGAGTATATTAACCATATAAATGCGTTGTGATTACAGAGTTTTATCTTGCAATATTTATTATACATTTCCTGGGATGAGGCCGTGCACAGAGCTGGAAAATGTAAGCTTGCGTCTTGAGGAGCTGTAGCCTCATGCCGGTAGAACACAAATGCAAGGGTCAGGGAGAAGACTTTCATCATTTGAATGACTTGTTAAACGCTCTAAGGGTTCAAATGATCTGCATAATAATTCATGCAGTGTGTGTGCCATCTCCGCTTCAGTTTTACACACTACATGTGTAACTAGACAAGAATGAAGAATACAACTTAACACCTTAAATTAAAACAAACGCTTCCAGTAATAAGCAAACACAACTAGGTTTCCGATATTTATTTGTCATGTTTAACTTATTACTTGGACAAAAAGCCAATGATGCATGTACTTAAAAATAATAACTATGAAATATATTTTAAAATAAGTTTGGGTAACCATGGCAATAATCTCATCTGAAAGCCAATGAGCGGAAGGCCATTATGCAGATACATGTTGGATTGATCGAAAGGTTTAGTTCTGAAACACGTGCACTGCATCAAGCCTTGCTAAAAATGCTAAGAGGAGACGGCGAGCGGATCATCAGTTCCTGCACCGGCCTGTAGTCCAACGGAGCACTGGAGTAATGCTGCATGATGGAAACTTCATCTCCATGTGATTGAACTCAACACAAGATGAAACATTGGTTCAGAGTAATATGTTGGTTCATTTTGCACATCGATAATCGCAAGCATGTGAAATAAATCTTTGAGAAAATGTGACTGCAGTGAAAAAAAACCTGTATATTCCTGGTTTTATACAACGGAAAGCAAACAAAAGCAATGCTTGTCTTGCTACATTGATTTCAGATTTCATCGACATTGCCAGACAATAACATTTGTGCTCAATAGAAAACGGAACCAGTGCAGCCTCCAGAGTCCAGTTGAGTGTAATGAAGCCACCTGCAGCCTGGTGGCATGAACACATGAAGAAGCACTTCTAGGCCCTGGACAGGAACATACAATCAGATTAGGCTCCGCATTGAGCAGAAAACGAGACAAGAAGTCGCTTGGAAAACCATCAACTGAGTTAGGGTTAAGGTTACACTCCATCCCCAGAAACAGCAGGCTCTCTCAGAACATTAAGCGTAATCGAGGCAAAATAAAAAGGTAGCCTCACTATTTTACGTGTTCCACAAGGCCGGTAACTACGTATTGTCAATACTAGTAGCCTTTAAACCGATGACCAGTAAAGTGGGTGGCACACGAGCAGCGTTGCATAGCGTAGCAAATAGCAGCTACATGGCCCAGCTATGGCACTAAGCATAGCATTGCGTAGCTACATGGCCCGGCTGTAGCATGCAGCGTAACATATAGCTACTTGGCCCTGCTATAACACACAGCGTAGCATAGTGATGCATAGAGTAGCTACACGTAGCATAGCATCCCTTAGCTACATGGCCGGGCAATAAAACACATAGCACAGCATCACTTTGCTACATGGCCGGGTGGGTGGGCAGTGTAAACGCCTGAAAACAGACGGTGGGTCCTAATGTTGTGGATGACGCGTGACTCCACTTTAGAGGTCACCAGCTGAATACAGTTGCCATGCCAACACTATTAAAGAAGCATCAAAAGGCTTGCAGAGTCTAATATAGCAGTCAGAGAGGGCATTGGAGATGGAGCCGGCTCCTAAAAGACACTATCAGCGCCAGCAGTACGTGACCACGCAGAGTCGCTCCCGTAGGCCAGGTGCCAAATGATTGGTCGACGACATGGGAGGAGGAGTTGGTGTCACCCCAGGCGGTCTCGACAATGACGAGGTGTCAGGTCCAAACCCATCTGAGAGTTGAGGACAACACACTTCCAATGCAGATGTTTCAACGTTGACGCCGCGCCAGTTAACCAGTTAACCAATGGAAACGTTCCCATTCCGTTCAACTGTATGTTTGTGTTGTCGTTAACAACCAACCAACCTGTTAGGCGGCCACTGAGAATGGCCTCTCCATGTTAACACTCTGAGACCTGAACCCAAAGCACACGGAGTGCAAAGTTCGCTTCACATTTGTAGCGTGACCCAAACAAGAACTACAATCCTACTGTTTTAACGGAGCAAAGCACAAAGAGCATGCATGAAGCGGGGTTGTATTTTTCCGCTCACTTCAAAGGGACTCAAGTCTATGTTGGATGTGAAAATTTCAAACAATTAAAAACGATTTGCCTCCTGTCCCGACACAGCTGTGTGCTTTGGGCACTACACTCTATTTAAATTTTGATAGAACCTCTGTGACGATGACTTCCTGTGATGTCAGTGACTCCTCCTCATGACCAGCGTGGTTTAGTTGTGATTGGACAACACATCTGTCTATCATTCATCGTTTCTCTTCCTATTTGTTACCAATGTGAGACATCCCCCATTTCCTCATCCCTCTCTTGCTCTTCCTCCTCCCTCTCTTCCTCTTCCTCTCTCTATCAGAGATGGGTATCCTGCTCCTCTTCCTCCTCCTCACATCCTGCTTGGTTAACGAAAACCTAGAGGGGAATAAACCAGAGAAATTACCAAGACTCTTACCAGAAACATTTCCAATGTTGTAGTCTTTGACATTCATTCAAATATTACCATACATATTAAAAGGCTCTTATTTGACCCCCAGGTGTGATGGACTGATGGCTACCCATTAGTGACATCACAAGTGGGAGTGTCAACCCAGATGCATGATGGGTAGATCAGCCTTCCGGTTGGTACAGTCCACTGGGTAGAAGGGTAGGCTGATCTACCCATCATACATTTGGGTGGACACTCCCACTTGTGATGTCACACTGGATAAATTTGGAAATGGCACACTTTGAAGACTTTGAAATACACCTGGTGGTAAAATAGGGGCTCTTTAATTAATTAATCACCATGGATTGGGACATTTGGCTACAAACCCACAAACACTTCTGAACTATCCCAGCATGCACATGTTACTCACCTGCCAGCGGCTGCTGTCAACCTCACCCCCTTCGCGACTCCCCGCCAGCCCATTGGTGCTCGACTTCTTCTCCTGCATCTCAGGCTGGCTGTCATTGGTCACATCCAGGGTAGGGTTGTCATGGCAACCGTTCTCCACAAAGTGAAGCTCCTCGGCTCGCGTCTATTTGGGGGAGGGGGGGTTGTTACATGGGAGAGTGTGTGTCTTAGTGTATGTGCTAGTAAGTGTGTGTGTGTTGTCAATGTGCGTGTATGTTAGTGATGTCAATGTGTGTGTGTTAGTGATGTCAATATGTGTGTATGTTAGTAATGTTAATATGTGTGTATGTTAGTAATGTCAATGTGTGTGAGTGAGTGAGTGAGAGTGAGTGAGTGAGTGAATGAATGAGTGAATGAATGAGTGTGTGTCCCCACCATTGTCTTTGTGGTCAGCAGGCGTCTCTGCCAGCAGATGTATCCCATGCCAGATGAGATGATGAGAAGGCAGACTGAGCCGATGATCAGCAGGACTACCAGCAGCTTGCTGTAGTCCCCCCTGCTGGCAGCTGGCTGTACTGCACAGCTGCTGGCTGCCCCGAACTCCAACACACCAAGCTGAAAGCACACACACACATATATACATACATATATATAAAATATATGCCAAGCTGTATGCACACACTCACACACACTCATATACATACATATTTATAATATATACACCAAGCTGTATGCACACACACACACACACACACACACACACACACACACACACACACACACACACACACACACACACACACACACACACACACACACACACACACACACACATATATATAATATACACACCAAGCTGTATGCACACACACACACACACACATATATACAAACATATATAGAATATACACACCATGCTGTAAACACATAAATAAATAAATATAAATAAATAAATAAATATATATATATATATATATATATATATATATATATATATATATATACACTATACTATACACACCCAGCTATATACACACATACACATATTCATATATTTCATATACATATGTACTTACACACAAACATATATGTACTCATGTATATCCATATGTCTGTGTGTGTGTGTGTGTGTGTGTGTGTGTGTGTGTGTGTGTGTGTTTGTGTATGGGAGTGTGTGTGGATGATGGCTGGTTTAAGCAGCCTCACCTGGCCGAGTCTGATTGGACTCTGGGGCTGGGTGAGGCTGCACAACTGTTGCACATTGAGCAATCAGTGTGCACAGGTTAAACCAGCCATCACCACACACACCCAGGGAGAGATCTCCTACATGTCAACATGGAGCACCAGGCCATGTATCATTATATGCAAAACGTTCAATAAACCGGATTTTCAACACCAACACCCTCGTCCTTTGTTTGGAGGAGCCCAGTTAAAGTCACCTAGGTAGAGCATGGTCTTTGTTACTGTGTGTTACCTGGATTAAACTCTTTCGAACCTCTCCCAGCATCTGAAGCACATCTTTAGTAGTGATCACACCTGAAATGCACCAACATTATATAATATACATATAACAAACTAATATACATATGTTATGTAAATTCATAACATATACACACACTTCAAGGGGGTGTAGGAACGTGTAGTGGGGAAGAAATATGTATTTAAATAGTGTGTTGTAGGTATGTAATATGTATGTGAATGGTGGGTTGTATGTGTGTAGTATGCATGTTAATACCGTGTTCGGAGGCCACGTTCATGAGCAGCTGTGGCTGGTGGTGGTTTGGTTTGCTGAGGTATAATACCCATGATTCTTCAGGGCTGCTGAGCCTGCGAGCGAACACACGCTCCAACAAATCCAGTAGCCTCACTCCCTGGTCCGCACGGAACTCCTCCTGCACACCAACACGCATGCATGCACGCACAGAGGCACACGCACACAAACACACATACACACACACACACACACACACAAAAGGTTTGGGACAGAGGTTTAAGTTTAGTCAACATCGTGCAAATGTCCTGCACCCATTTTCCTTAACGAGCCAACCACAGCATTAATGAGCCAATCACAGCCCTAACGAGCCAAACATAGCATTAATGAGCCAATCACCTTATCTTGTATAAAGTAGCGTAGTTTAGTGCCGCCTCATCGGAGCTGTGTCCGATAGCCTTTTTTAAAGGTTTCAGATGGCTACAGATGAGCTACTTTATCCGTTACTACACATTTGGAAGGGGGGGGGGGGGGGGGGTGTAGCACTTGGATGCACGGCTGCCAGTATGGGCCAGCACATACTCGCTGTCACAGGGGAGAGGTGAGGAATGTGGCCAGGATACCGGGGTTGGCACCCATATTCCATGATGAGTGTCATGGAACTTTGAGTTACCACAGGGAGTCAGGACCTCAGTTTAATGTCTCATCCAAACGACGGTGCTCTTCAACAGGACAGAGTCCCCATCTCTGTATGAGTCCCTATCTCCGTCCTAGGGCATTGGGGATATTACATAGGCCAGAGGGTTAAGCAGCCCCTACTGGCCCTCCAACACCTCTACCAGCACCAACTGGTCCCCCATCCAGGGACAGACCAGGACCACCCCTGCTTTGCTTCCACATAAGCCATTATTGCTATGCAGGCAACCATGGGGATAAACTTAATCATCTCTCATCTCTAATCAACTCAGAACACAATTCTAACTGATGGTTATTTATACGATTTTCAGAATAAAACCATCTTCCTTGACTCACGCAGTTCATGTTGTGGCTGATGTTTAGGAAGACGTAGCCGCGGCCTGCTAACTCACGCCAGTCCACACACACCACCTAGTAGCCAGGAGGAGATATGCAAGGAGGAGAGGAGAGGAGAGGAGAAGAGAGGAGAGGAGAGGAGAGGAGAGGAGAGGAGAGGAGAGGAGAGGAGAGGAGAGGAGAGGAGATGAGAGAGGGAAGAGACAGCAAATGTTAATGTTTGCAAAGCAGTTATGTCTGTCTGTCTGTCTGTCTGTCTGTCTGTCTGTCTGTCTGTCTGTCTGTCTGTCTGTCTGTCTGTCTGTCTGTCTGTCTGTCTGTCTGTCTGTCTGTCTGTCTGTCTGTCTGTCTGTCTGTCTGTCTGTCTGTCTGTCTGTCTGTCTGTCTGTCTGTCTGTCTGTCTGTCTGTCTGTCTGTCTGTCTGTCTGTGTGTGTGTGTGTGTGTACCTGTTGGGCCTCCAGCAGATCGTCTAGGTGAGCCTCTGACAGGTGGAGCTCTGTGACTCCACCTCCTCTGACCTCTGATCCTGGAGCCATCGGTGGCGTGGTAAGTCCCTGCCTGTCCCAGGAGAAGTCTGTGGTATGGGGGAGGAGCCTAGCCCTGAAGTCCTCGGATTCTAGGACACCACAAGCCAATCATTAAACACCGTCATCACATCATAAACCAAATACCCTTAATGCACTACCTAGGATACTACATACTACATACTTTATAATACAAACACACGCACACACACACACCTTCCTCTGTCTCCACAGCTGGCTGCAGGGGCCGTCGACTTGGGGCCACGCCCACATCAGGCACCGTGGGATTCTGGGTAAAAACATCCAGTTGAGAAAGTCCTGTCTCCTTCTCCTCCTCCTCTTCTTCCTCCGCCTCAATTTCTTCTTCCTCAGCTGTTAAAAAGGAAGAAGAACAAGCTAAAGTACTTTCCTGTCTCACTGTACATCTCACTGTGTGACTCGCTAAACTAACTATAGTCACTAAACTTATCTAACTAACTCACTATTCTAACTAACTCACTCATCTAACTAACCCACTATTTTTCACTCCTCTAAAACGATTTCACTATTCTATGTACAACAATTTTAACTAAGTTTGTATTAAAGTAGTATATTATTTAGCTGTTTAGAATTTTTATCAAACTAACTATGTGCTACTCTATTATCTCTTCGCCAATCCACTGGTGCCTGCCATCAAAATAAAAGCCCCTAAAAGATAATTTATATCCTAACAGGAAGTACCTCTTGGATTGTCAGACCCAGCGAAGCCAACCAGCCCAAAGTCCGTCCCTGTCTCCGTCTCCATGGGCTCTGTCGCCACTGGACGCCAGGAGGAGGAAGACGCGGTGGTTGCTATGGTAACGGAGTTGCGGAAGATTCCGTTTCCACTGGCCTGCCCCTCCCCCTCCCCCCTCACCACGGGCATTGCCTACAGAACACCATGAGTAGGCTACTATCAGTACTAATTATTACTGTAGTAGTGATTATTGTAGTAGCAGTAGTAGTAGTAGTGGTAATAGTATTACTATTAGTGATTATTAGTGATAGTTTTAAAGTATTAAGCAGTAGTATTATTATTTGTGTTAAAATTCACTCATATCTTGAGATGAAGAAAAAATGGCCTGTGCTCCTACCTCTGAGACCAGGGCAGCGGGTATCTCCTCCAGCCCAGCATGGGGCTGCCTCCCTGGGGAGGACAGGTCAGCCTGCCTGGGGCCGGCCTCGAGGGAGGCCTGGGGGAAAGATGGACTGTAGCCTGGCAAACACAAAGAGACATATCAGAAACAGTGTGTGTGTGTGTGTGTGTGTGTGTGTGTGTGTGTGTGTGTGTGTGTGTGTGTGTGTGTGTGAGTGTGTGTGTGTGTTTTCAGAGAACAGCAGTTGGTAACATAATCTATGGCCCAGTGGACTAGCATTCATTTAGACTGTACTTTGTATAAACTACACGTCAATGTGTGTGTGCATGTGGGTATGCATACCAACCAATCACAGAATAACAATTCCTTTGTTTCAGGTTAACTAAGGATCAGGTTTACGTTTACATTTACATCCTCCAATTAGACCTCTGCTTACTGGTAGGCTGATTGATGGAGAGAGACGGAAAGAGAGAGAGAGACAAAGAGATAGAGATATAGGGGAGGGCCTCCATAATGGTTGCTCGCTAACCAATGAACGCATCCAGATCGGGCCGCGTGAAGTTGTCCTCTTCCAGGTCCTCCAAGAGCTGCACACCTCGAAGCATCCCGTCAGCTTCTCCAACATCTCCCCCCTCCTCTCCTCCTGTTCTTTTCTCCCAGTCCTCCTCCTCTCTCTCGACTCCTCCTCTCCTCTCCCTCTCCTCTCCATCCTCTGCTCGTTCTCTGTCCTCTGTGTCCCCTCCGTAGAGTCCTGAAGCCTCCAGGGAGGAGTCTGCAGCTCCCGGCCCGGCACGAGGCTCCGTCTCTGGGTCAGGGGAGTCTGGCGCGCCATGGAGCTCCTGGGTCTCCAGGGGAGGGTGGAGATGGACCATTCTCTGGAAATGGATGGTTTTTAAATGCTTCATGTGAATAATGAACCGGATAACCGGATACACTTAGTCCTTTAGCAGACGGTTTCATCCAAAGCCACTCACACTTAAGTTAGTATCTAAATTTGGTTATTAAGTCGCTTTTGATACATGCATCTGTTAATTTACTACATAGTAATTAGTATAATTAATCTGTAAAAGGCTGGATCCCCACCTCCATCGCCTCCACTTCGTCCAGCGTGTGTTCCGCAGTGGACAGTGCCGACTGGTAGGTTCGGGCCAAGGCTACGTCCTGGAGGGGGGTGGTCTGCGTGGCGTTGGCCTGAGAGGAGGAAGGGGTCTTGGCCTGGGTGGATCGAGCCGTCTCCTGGACCTCCGGACGGCTCATGTCATGGACCAGATGGGGCTGGGCCAGGACTAACTCCTGGAGTAGCTGACGTCGGGATCTGGCTAACTCCTGGAATGGAAGAGTTTGGACTTTGGACACCTCTTCTTGGTGGGCCTTGATTGGCTGGGGCACTGTGAGAGGCTCCTTCCCCCCTGCGACAAGGCCTGAGGAAGAGGAGGATAAAGAGGATGATGATTGTTTTTTACTAGCTCCACAGAGTATGTTGTTCAACATCTTGTTTTGATCAAATGTGATCAATTCTTATCAGTACTGTTGATGTGTCAATTCATTCAGAATCAAAACAGAAAATAATATTTAACTATTTTCATATTTTTGTCTGTTCTCTGTCCATCCATCTATTCATCCATCTAGTTCTCTCTTTTTTGTCAATCTTTGTCTGTCTGTAATCATGGTCTGTCTGTCTACCCGTCTGGTTGTATCTCTGGCTGCATCTCTGTTCTGTCTATATATCTGTATCCCTGTCTGTCTGTCTGTCTGTCTTACTCTCTGGTTTCTTCTGTCTGTTTTTCTATCTCTGTTCTGGTCTGTCTGTCTGTCTGTCTGTCTGTCTGTCTGTCTGTCTGTCTGTCCGTCTGTCCATCCGTCCCATCATGCATCTCTCTGTCCATTGTGCCTGGCTCCACAGATGGTCGTCTGGACGACCTCAACAAACATTATAATGTCATGACGGGGTGCAATTTAACATAATAACTTAGAGATGGTTAGTGTAGGTATATATGAGGACTTCCACATTCTTAGGTTTTACAAGATTCATCTTCTTCCAAATACATGCATGTATGCATGTATCGTCTGTGTGTGTGTGTGTGTGTGTGTGTGTGTGTGTGCGTTAGGGATTCATCCAAAGCCCTGTAGATATGTGGCCCTGATCAGCTTATACCCCCACAACATACACACACACACACACACACACACACACACACACACACACACACACACCTCCCCAAATCTTTTTAAATCTGGGGTTGGGGGTTGGGTGTGTGTTTGTGTGTGTGTGGGGGGAGATAGAGGAGAAGACTGGGGTTTGCAGGAGAGGTTTGAAAGAGAGAGAGAGAGAGAGAGAGAGAGAGAGAGAGAGAGAGAGAGAGAGAGAGAGAGAGAGAGAGAGAGAGAGACTGGTTTTCGTTTGAAGGACAGGTGGAGATACAGATGACAAAGTAGTTTCCCAATTCGGTCAAATTGAACAAAAACTTTGTTGAATATTTCCTCGGATTACGTGAACCCCCTCGCCCTACTATAATGGTTTAGCCACATCACGCCAAACCGTATCTTATTAGAATGTAACGGTGCTGCAGTCCCGTCTCACATTCTGTGTAAACACTGCAGTGTGCGTGCTGCGTGCCACCCTGCACACATCCACCCATAAATCATTACAGCGTTGCGTTATATTCACACGCACGCAGGCCTACAGAATACCACAACATGGGCTAAAGAAAATCTGTTTTTCACATGGCGTCATGCTTGTCTATGAGATGCGGACACGATTAACGACTACGAGTTCATGCATTGCTATTTATCGATTCGTGTATCGATGTGCAGACTCACCGATCAGGAGGATCTGAAAGAGCGCCGTTATACCGGCGGCGGACGGCATCCTCACGGGTTGATGATGCCGTTGATATTGGAGCTCGTGGTGGTCGACGAGGATGAAAGAAGCAGTCAAGTATACGTCATTCTCGTCACCACAGCCCGTCTCTAGTCCCCGGTCCTTCCACCCCGAGCACCCCTTACGTCTGGTGTCTGACCGTCGGCGGACAGAGCGGAGTACACACCCGGTGTGTAGAGCCGCTAGTAGGCTATAGCGTCAAGATATCAAGACCAGCGGTCCACGTTTCCTCCACCTCTGAGCTTCAGAGTGGAATGGAGCCCAGAAGGTTAGAAACCCTCAAGTCTGGAATATGAACGTGACGCAGCACAGCGCGATAGGCTGCGATTCACCTGATCAGGGCTTGATCCAAAGCAGCGGCGTGCCCAGACTGGTTTTGTGTGGGTGGAGGGAGGGGGGGTCCACACTGCCTTTGCAAAGCAGTGTGGAGAATGTAGCTATACTTCACCGTATCAACTTACTTGATAAGATATGCAAATTATTTTATTAAAGATGCTATTAACATGATTTAGTAGAGGTGGCCAATTAAAATGTGGTGAGGGCATGTGCCACCCCAAGCCCCCTGCCGACACGCCCCTAACCACAACATTCTGCATTGTTTTGCTGAGACATAATGTTGAGATGTGCAGAAGGCATCTGTATTGCTCCGAAATACCACACAATGTGAATAGAAACAATGGCACTGCACAGAAATTATTTTATTATCTTCAGTTCAACATCGAACATTTCAACACATTTTTTTCATCATGAACAAGAAAACATGTAACATTTCGTTGCATTTTTTTACTGCGCTCATCAACTCACTCATTAATTGTTAATACAGCAATGACTTTACAATTATTTATTCAGGTGATGACACAAGGGTTTAAACAAGCCAATTCATTCAAAATTCTAATATAGAGTGAACCGACATCACACGTCGCAGACAAACCAACCAAAAACACAGACCCCATTTTGGAATCATTTATCAAAAAATACAATGAAAAATGTACACGTATTTACAACCAGTGGCCAGAGGGTAACGGACGACTCCCAAGCGTCTAGAACTGCTGCTGGATCAGCTTCTTCTTGGCATCGTGGGAGAAACGGTTGGAAGTAAAGAGCTCACTGTCGTAGAAGGAGGACAGGCTGTGGATGTTGATCTGCCTCGCCTGGAGGGGGGAAGAGAGAGCAAGAGAGTTGGGTCAGGACAGTCTGTGGCCACTACGGCGCCATGCAAGAGGGCTTCGTTTTCTGTAGGCTGCAGCATAAGACTCAAACAACCTCCTAACTCGTTCTATATTCGGACCAAGGCCCACCAGCGACCTCGACCAGACGTTCTAGCCAACTCTCAGCAGCTTAAATGCATTGTTCTAATAGTAGATGGTCTCCGTGGCGACGTACCTTCTCCTGCAGGTCCTTCTCCGGGACCTCGACGACGTCGCTCTGCGCTCCGTATCGGTTCCTCTGATAGGCCAGCTGCTCGGCCACCAGCTGCTTCAGGATGAACAGCAGCAGCTCGTTGTTGTCGCGGCGGAACGCCAGGTAGCGCGCAAACGTCTACACACACACACACACAACACACACACACACACAAATGAAACCCAGCTCACTGCAGGACATACTAAAGGTTGTTGTCCCAGAAGCTCTCATTCCTTATCTTCCTCATCACGTGAGTCTAGCACTCTAGGAGAGCCTCCTCTCTGTCCTCAGGGTTACTTTAGACAACTCTCCATCCTCCTCTTGCTCACCAAGGAGTACATTAACTCCTCCTCCTCATCAAGGGTACATTAGCCAAGGATGGGCTGGTCTAGCTACCAACTCCTCCTCACCTTCATCATGCTCATCCTCATTACTAACTCCTTCTCACCTTCATCATGCGCCTCATCATCAATATTACCAACTCCTCCTCACCTTCATCGTGCTCATCATTAATATTACTAACTCCTCCTCCTCCTCATTTTCATCATAACCAACTGCTCCTCATCATTATGTACTCTTCCTCCTCACCTCCATCATGCTCCTCATCCTCATCAATACTAAGTCCACCTTCATCGTGCTCCTCCTCGTCAGTGTCATGATGACCAACTCGTCCTCACCTTGCGCATGCTCCTCATGACGCTGAACTTCTGCGTGTCTATGAAGCTCTCCAGCATCACCCTGATAGCCATGTTCACGTCGTCCTCCAGGACGTAGTCTCGGAGGTGGATGCGGGCGTGGGCCTCGGCCAGGCGGATCATGGACTCGATGTGACGCACCGTGATGGGGATGCTGCCCGTTGCCTGGGGTTACAGAAACAACTTTAGAACCACATCAAGAGCTGTGTCCATCCATGTAGGTTTGCACCTACATGGATTTATTTCTGATGTGTTGGCACAGTGAGGAAAAGGATATATACAAAAGGTATTTAATATTCATGTACAAACAAACTAATGACATACAATATAAAAGCGTAATATAAATCATTCAAACCATGACAATCCTCATAGCATCATGATAAAGGACAAACACTCAAATACAAGAACTGAAGGCGTCAGCACTGTTTGGATCAAATCTGTTGAGAAGAGAGGATGGAGGTGAAGAGAAGACAGGCTGAACAAGAGAGATAGGCTAGAGCAGCAGATTAAACACACTATCTCCCAGAGTTCCGTGGGGTTGGGAGGTAGAGATAGGCTGGAGTAGCAGATTAGCCACACCATCTCCCAGAGATCAGTGGGGTTGGGAGGTAGAGATAGGCTAGCGTAGGCAAAGATTAAAAACACCATCTCCCAGAGATCAGTGGGGTCGGAAGGTAAAGATAGGCTAGCCTAGGAGAACATTTAAAACACCATCTCCCACAGTTCAGTCTGTTTTGGAGGCTTACCATGGACTCCTTGCGGAGTTCGCTGTAGATACGAGCCACCTTGTCCTGGTCCATCTGGTTCAGCTTGGGGTGGATCTAGACAACAACAACAACAACAAACCGTTAGAAAACAACACGATGGACATGTGATGATGTGTGGGCATGTCTGTGTGAGTGTGTGTGTGTACCTTCTCCTTGGCATAGATGATGTACTTCCTGAGCAGCTCCTGGGGGATGAGGGGGACGTCTGAGGAGTTGGGGAGGATAACCTCCTCCAGGCCGGCCATGCCGCCCTCCTTGTTGCTAGGGTGATGCTTGATGTGGGAGCCAACCACAAAGCGAGCCAGCATCTCATCCTGGAGAGAAATGTGGACAATAGAATCAACCCTATCATAGAGAATGCAATGATGAGTAAGATAATATATTCCACATAACTGGTCAACAGCAGTAATACAACAGCCTATGTTGCAAGTCACTCTGGATAAATGAACCCATGTAAATGTTACAGTGCGTGCTTGTTTTACCTGAACAGGGTCCACAGTGTCTCGGACAACACACAGCACGTCAAAGCGAGACACGATAGGCTCCGTCAGGTCCACATTCTCAGAGAAGGTCAGCGAGGGGTCATACCGCCCACCTGGGAACACAGATAAGCAC
Source organism: Lota lota (assembly GCA_026745465.1). Taxonomy (NCBI): domain Eukaryota; kingdom Metazoa; phylum Chordata; class Actinopteri; order Gadiformes; family Lotidae; genus Lota; species Lota lota. The sequence continues at coordinate 1,312,063 of JACYXH010000363.1, read as the reverse complement.
CTCCGTTACACCACACAGCCAATCATCACCTCCGTTACACCACACAATCAGTCAGCATGCGCCATCAAACCACACGTCACCTCCGTTACACCAGACGGGACCTCTGTTACACCAATCATCATCTCCGTTGCACCACACAGAACCATCACCTCTGTTACACCACACAGCCAATCAGCACCTCCGTTACACCACACAACAAGTCAGCATGCACAGTTAAACCACACAGCCAATCAGCACCTCCGTTACACCACACAACAAGTCAGCATGCACAGTTAAACCACAGCACCTCTGTTAAACCACACAGCCAATCAGCATCTCTGTTAAGCAAAGTCCAGTTCAAAGATATGCGACAACACTGCTTGCAAAGATCTTTTGAATGTTGTTAAACTGGGCCCTTCACCATGAAGTCGTCTGTGGCTAGTGTGGTAAGTGCGTTTGTCGAGCATACCTTAGCAGCAGGCCTGTAGAGGGGTGTGTGTATTTATGAGAGTGAGTGAGTACCTATGGGGTTAGAAGCAGCTATAACAGTACAGCGGGCCTGCAGCGAGGTAACGATGCCGGCCTTAGAGATGGAGATGCTCTGCTGCTCCATCGCTTCGTGGATACTGGTCCTGTCTGCGTCATTCATCTGGGAGAGAGAGGTTCATATACAGGGAGAGAGAGAGAGAAAGAAAGACATTGATAGAGCGAGAGGGAGATTCGGAAAGAGGGGAAGACATGTAGGACAGAGAGACCAGAATATTTTGTGTTATGATGTGGATAGGATAGAGTCCCTCAACAGATGACCAAACACGTTTTTTATATTTATGATCCAGAGTAGGGCTGCACGATTATGGCTAAAATTATAATCACGATTATTTTGCTCAATATTGTGATCATGATTATTCATCCTGTGGCAACCCGGCCACGGGACAGCGCCCCAGGTGGCTCAGGGGAGCGGTGGTAAGTGGAATCTACCACCGCTCTCCGGAAGATTGCACGCCGGAGTTCGTCATCGGCTGCAATCAGCGAGATGGGCGACACCTGGACCGACGCCGATATAAGCGGCGCTCGGCGTGGCTTACGGGAGAACAGAAAAGAGAACCGAGATACGAGGACGAGGAGCCTCGACGCTACGGGGAAAAGGAGTTTCCTCGTCAGCAACACGGGGAAAGGAATTCCCTCGGCAATACGGGGAAAAGGAGTTCCCTCGCCGACAAAGAAGAGAAACGCGAGAGGGTCGCGACAGGAGTACGCCCGTCAGCGATACGGAGGAGTGTCCTGAACCACGGGAACTCCCAACGGCTGTACCTGACCGTCACTGGACCGGAGACGGAGAACCGTATCGTCCAGTATTGAACATTTACTTTGGCTTAGGCTCGGCCTAACCTATTATTGGTCGCATTATTTAATCGTTGAATAAATACGCCGTTTTTGGGCTTAATTGACTTCTGGTTTGTGTTCACTGGGGGGGAGACTGCCGAGTAGTGGAACCGGGTTGCCACAATCCGTTTTGGGGAACATTTTATTGAACAGAAAACACGGCACCAAATAAAAAGGATTTATCCCTTACAAGAAGGTCAGTTACAAATTATTATTATTAGTAATAGTTGTATTATTATTATTATTATTATTATACTACCAAGTATATTCACATTATTAACATATTAGCATTAACACACAAACATCACATAGTCTATATATGAAACATTTCAACATAGCTACACCTTTTTTTTGTGGTTGCAAAATACTGAACATCAGCGAGCTCCCTCTCTATTCCCCCCAGACACTTTTCATACAGCGCAGGCAAAGCTACTCCGGAGAAATGGTTACGTAACGGGATCTTGTATCTTCTGTCCAAAGTGTTGACCATTTTCTTAAAAACTGGGACTGTCCACAATGCTTATTGGACACGTCTTGCCAAATGGAAGGCGATAGCCTCGGTTATTTCAATATGTCTTTGCAAATGTGTTTGATATTGAGTTGCGTTATACAATGTCCCCCTTATGGATGTCTGTGTTTGACGGGGATTTTGGCCTTCATGCATTATTCATATTCCACTTTATGATGACTTTTCAGGTGGTTGAATAGATTAGTCGTGTTGCCACTTGGTGCTGACACGACACGAATGCATACATTGCACAATATGTGTTCCTCCTGATTAACATCACTGGCCCGATATCCGAAGTAATGGAATAACACAACGGAAAATGAACCCTTTTTTGGAACTAACCTTTCGCCTTCCTCTGCTCCTCCTGACATTTACTTTGTCTATCGTAGGTCTTTGCCAGTGCATTTCAATTTTGCCTTGTGGAGCTTACTGTATTCCTGCACTAGTCGTAGAGATGTTGTAAAGCAGAGACGGAAATTGTTTTACCGCACGTGCTCGAAACAAACACCTGTGATTGGTCAGATAAATTAATCCATGAATAACCTGGGTTAATTGGGTTAACACCAGAGCAAGCTTTTTATTTACACTTTGTCTTTGTTCTGGAGTGGTGACATCTTGTCACAAATTGAATAATAAAATATTAAAAACCAATATTTTAAATTTTATTTATCTTTTATAAAAGATAATCGCCCCCGATCAATTAATTGTGGAGGCCAATATCGTCATCGCGATTAATATACGATTAATTGTGCAGCCCTAATCCTGAGCACAGTGCACTGCCTCCACACATGTTTTAACACTAAGGTAACTATTTAACCAAAGCTTTCAACACACATTTCACTACTGTGAAACTACTACTCTGTGTGTGTGTGTGTGTGTGTGTGTGTGTGTGTGTGTGTGTGTGTGTGTGTGTGTGTGTGTGTGTGTGTGTGTGTGTGTGTGTGTGTGTGTGTGTGTGTGTGTGTGTGTGTGTGTGTGTGTGTGTGTGTGTGTGTGGCGTTATACGGCAATTTCCGTTCTCTCACATCCTATGAGCTGTGTTGTTATGGTTAACAGTCCCCAGAGCAAGATGAAAAACAACATAACTAGAAGAACAACAAGACAAGCATGATAAAATGTTTTTCGCCGAATGATGTATTAAACCAATATCCAAAATATGTAACTGAAATGGAGATCCCTCTTATCCGAAGTCCCTCCCTCTCGCCACTAAAGGGATGTAGCTGTCACGGATATTGATCTCTCCGAAGTCCCGGCCTCTTTCTCTCCCTCTCTCTCAAACAAGGCTTAACAAAGTGTCTCGCCCCAGGCGGTCCATCGCCAGATGAGGAGGCCCGGGAACGGGGTGAGCATGTGCACAAGAAGCAGGCCGGGCCTCACCTTGTCAAACTCGTCGATGAGACACACGCCGCGGTCTGCCAGCACCAGGGCCCCAGCCTCCAGGGTCCACTCCCGGCTGACCGGGTGGCGCTGGACGTACGCCGTCAACCCCACAGCAGACGCACCCTGACCCGTGGTGAAAACCGCCCGGCTGGCCACCTTCTCCACGTACCTGCATTGACAAACACACCTTAACAAACTGCACCCAAACACAGTAACATACTGCACCCACACACACCGTAAAATACTACACACACACACCGTAACATACTCCTTAACATTCTGCATCCACACACCATAAACTACTGCACCCACACACACCGTAGCGTACCACACACACACACACACACACACACACACACACACACACACACACACACACACACACACACACACACACACACACACACACAGTAACATACTCCACCCACACACACACACACACACCTTAACATACTGCACCCACACACCATAAACTACTGCACCTACACACACAGACAAACCTTAACATGCTGCACTAACACGCACACCTTAGCCACACCATCTGAACAGCACCCTTTTTCCAGCAGACTAAACACTGGACAGGACTTTTAGTTTTGCTCCGGCTCCTCACTCTTGTGAAACTCAATGGAACTAGTGTTGTACATACTTAAGGAACTGGGATTTAGCCGTTCCTGGGTCCCCACAGAGCAGAATGTTGATGTCCCCACGGACCTTGTGTTTACCACCTGGGGGGGGGGGAAGAGAGAGAGAGAGAGCGAGAGAGAGTTAAAGGAGGAAGCTGATAAGAGAACAGCCTACCCACAGTCTATATCAGGAGAAGTGGAATGAGAGATTGATGAGGTGAGCTTATAGTACAGCGGGAGAGATCAAGATGGTCTGAAAGAGTAAGATGAGGTTGAGGAGGAGGAGGTCTGGAGGAGGAACCGGAGGTTGAGCTTGAGGAGGAAGAGAAGTTCTGAAGGAGGAAGAAGAGGTGGGTACCTGGGTTCTTTGGCTCTCCTCCGAACAGAGCGAGACCCAGGGCTCTCTTTATGTCTTCGTGGCCGTAGATGGATGGTCCGATGCTGGCGAACACCTGCAGGAGAGGAACGTTAACGTGAAACAAGGCATTACAACCCCCTTTTTTGTAGCTGTCTTTGTAGCTGCATGGAGTGAGTCATTGTGCTTTCATTGTAGGGGCAATAAATTATGGGATGGCTGGATCAGAATAAGTATAGTTGGTTAATTAGTTTTCTGTGATCAGCAGAAATCCAAATCATTACCTGGATTGTTATAACATCAAAGTAACTAAAAACTTCTTGTGCAAGTCACTGTGTGACAAAATGTGCATCAAATGTGTGTGTAAAACCACACCTATATAAAAGTGTCCGTAAAGGTGTGTGCCCGACGTGTGTGTAAAAGTATGTATACGTGCATGTATAAGTGTATGTACAGGTGTGAATAAAACCCTGTGTGTTTCCAGGTGTGTGTGTCATCGTCACCACGTGTATGTGTGCATCAGGCTCACCCGCTCTCCGATGCGCTCGTCTTTGGACAGCGCCATGATGGCCTTCACGTCCTCGTCTGTGAGGGCTCCCACAGCAACGCGCTGGTCGCGGCAGGCAATGTGATTGGCCAGGATGACAGTAGCAAACACAGGGAAGCCGTTGGCCATGTTGAGAGAGCCGTCGTAGTTGTTATGGTAGATCCCCGTCAGCTCCTGACCACACGGTTAAATAAAAGTTTAATACGAAGGTTATGTTTAAATTACGTACAATCACATAATAATAAAATGATAGCCATTTAACAGTTTAACACAAATAATCAAGTTTAATAAAATAATAGTCGTTTAACACAAGGATAACGTTAAAGATTTTCCAATACTAACAGTTATAAAATGTGTAAAAAATTTATTATATGAATGGTCGACTCACAATCTCGTCACCAGGCCTACAGTTGTCCACCAGGTCAGCCAATAGGATGGCGTCTTTGGAACGTGGGAGGCGGCCTGCGGCCACCTTGCCAGGACTCTCCTGGATTGTGATTCGCTGGTAGTTCTGGTATACAGTCTGGAGGAGAAAGGTGATTGGTTGAGTAATTAAATACATAGTAAACAGTTAAGCTAGACACTCAAAATGTAAAAAAATCGGAATCTACCTTTAACGGTTATTGTAACTTAATAGTTTATTATTTAATAAATAAATAATAAAAGTGACCGTCAAAATACTAGATGAGGTGTAAAACATGTGTAGTGTAAACGTAGATAGCCAGTACCTCCTCCATGTTGATGTCGAAGGGCCCCATGGACTGACACTCTGGGCAGGAGCCGGGCTTCACTTCCTGGTTCTGGGACTGGAAGAATGGTCCCAGGACGAAGTTACACTTGTTACAGTTGTACTTGACCATGGCCAGCTGGGGCAGCACCCCCGTACAGCTGGTCACCACTCCGCTGGTCCGTATCAGCTGGTTCAGATGCAGCTGCCTGCAGGAACACAGGCGGGGGGCATTTAGTTTGAAATCTAACTTGTGAAGGAAGAGGATGGCATGGGGCTTTTATTTTTAAACTTCACAAACTGTAGAGGGATTTTTTTTTCTTGAGACGTGAGAGGTAGGTGGGGGATACTAGCCAGAAAATGAATGAACTAAAGAGCTGAATTGTTGACTTTGAATTCAGAATAGAGAAGGAAGAGGCAGGCAGGATCTTTTTACCAATAACCAACCAATACAGAAAGAAAGAAAGAAAACATACTTTTATATAATTAATTGTTCTTCCTTAGACAAAGTGCTCACAAACAGATCAGGTTCAAACTGTGTGTATCACCTGAGTGAGCGCAGCTCCTCTACCAGTGGCAGGTTACAGATGCGGACGTGGATCTGGTGGGCGATGCGATCGTATTTGGGGAACATGGCCAACACCACCTCCTTAGCCGCCTCATCAAAGATCTGACATCACACACAGTACATATTACTACAAAGACACAAGTAATAAACCACACTGTTTACAACTGTGTTACACATCTAATACAGACACATTAAAACGTTATAATATATATACAACTAATAAGAGAAGTAGAGAGTTATCATTATATAATATACAAATAATTAACCAGACAAAGTTAACTTTGTTGTGATAATTGATAGTGATATTAATAATTAATTGGTTAATAAAGTGATAATCAACCTATTAATGACTAGACCCTGCTGCTGCTTGATGGCCTGGAGACAGAGACCCACCTTGAGCATCTCGGTGGGGGCCTCGGGCAAGAAGTAGGCCAGCACATGCTCTCTGGCCGCCAGGTGTTCATAGTTCACCACCAGGCTCTCCTTGTTCTCTGGAGAACACACACACACACACACACACACACACACACACACACACACACACACACACACACACACACACACACACACACACACACACACACACACACACACACACACACACACACACACACACACACACACACACACCTTGGATTAAGCAGTCCTACAATCTTATAGCAGAACTCCTGGGGGGAGACGGCAGAGAGCCAGTCAGATACCAGAAACTGCAAGGGGCGGAGTTACTCCTTGTTTCCTGTTTCATTACGGAGATATTCTACCGAAGGAAACTCGGATAACGCTTTCAGAAGGTGTATTTCTACACGGTTTTAACAGACACAATGATATAGTTTGTTAATGCTGGCTGAGTTTGTGTTCGCCAATTACGCACTGACAGATCCCTGCCTCCGGCCACATGATTAGTCCAAAAAATGATGTTTTTCACTGTTAAGTCACTTTAGATGAGAGCATCTGACGTATGACTAAAGTGTAAAACAGTTCAATAGACAGGGTTGTTTCTTGGACTGTATACACTTCAGTGAATGAACTTCAGCCCAACTCTGAATTCCAATACGTTTAAAAACGGTAGATAAACCATAACATTAAGGAGCTCCTACCTTTACACATGTCGCTGATCTTCTCCTTGAAGACATTGTGTCCGTTCTCGTCCACGTGTGTCCGCAGGAAGTTCTTGAAGCGGTGGTAGATCTCCAGCCGGGGGGCTGACATGGACACCCACTCCCGCACTGTGTGGCCCTGGAGCAAGTCAGCAGCAGAGGGTTGTCAGACACAAACCAAGCAGGCTGGGATACGGTAGTGGTTAGCCTATCGCTCCACAGGAGAAGCTTTGGCCCTGAGGTCAGGGAACAGCCAGCCATGTTATTATACTCAGGAGTACTTGATTTTATCCTACCAATCAACACACTTTGTAAATCAAATAAAAACAAATTTAAAAAGAGGTATGACCACCGATACTACAGACTTCTGTTTTTTTAAGCGACCCAAACTACAGTACCCAGAGTGCAGCAGGTTAACTTAACAGTACAGACCTTCATGTCCTCCAGGTTCTCGATGCTCTCGATCATATCCTCGTCTTCTCCGTCTCCGGCCCCGCTGTCCGCTGCCCTCTCAGCCAATCGCCTTCTCCGAGCTCCGGGACGTTCGTCATCCTCATCTTCGCTATCTGGAGTCGACAATAAAAATAAAATAAAACGAATAATAAATAAACCCCTTGTTCAACTACGCTGGGCTACACTAGCACCAGATGGTAGGTTCAGACCTCTCCTCCCTACTCCTTTTTCTCCTCCCTCACTGTAGAGGAGGACCTCATCCTCCACCATCTCCTCTTCCCTCCTCCTCACCATAGAGGAGTCCCCTGCGGAGCCGTCCACTGAGGCCCTGCTCCCGGTCTCTCCTCCTCATGGCCTCCTCAGCAGCAGCCCTGGCTCCCGGGGAGAGCTCCGACAGCTCCTCCTCGTCCAGGTCCAGACCCTCCGCCTCGTAGCGGTCCAGTTCCGGGATGGCTCGGTAGTCCCTGGAGGAGGGGGGAGACACGTTTAAAAATGGGACCTATTTAAGAATTGTATCATTGAAACAATTGAACAATGATTGAATGAAACAATAAATCTTCAAAACAATGATTAGAAAACAAAGTGTAACAAAACCGTTATATATAAATATTATGAGCCATAGCAATTAGTAAACTCTCCTGCTCCATCTATTCCTCACTCCCCCCTACGTTCCATCTCTGATCAGCTCAGGTCCCCGTCCTCCTCCCCCTCAGTCTCCCTTCATCCCTCACTCACCCCCCTCCCCAACCCATCTCCTTGTCGCTCTTGCCCCTCCCACCACACATCCATCCATCCTCTCACCTCTCTATTGAGTACTACCCACTCAACCTCCCTCTTTTCCTCCCTCTCGTCTTACTTCTCTATCCCTCCCTCGCTGTCCTCCACCATCGCCCTCCCTCTGCCCGTCTCCTTGTCTCTCTTCCCCCTCCCACCAAACATTGATCCATCCTCTCACCTCTGTCGATGCCTATCTACTCAACCTCCCTCGCTGTCCTTCACCATCTCCCTCCACCCTCACCTCTCCATCCCTCCCTCTGTATCCTGCACCATCTCCCTCCCTCCTCACCTCTCCATCCCGTCTCCGATCAGCTCCTCTCCGTCTCCGTCCTCCTCCCCTGGCAGGGTCCCCTCCCCCAGCAGCCCCTCAGACTCGTCCTCAAAGGGGGGCAGGTCTCTCCCAGGGCTGGACGTCAGGTCTCCCCTCCTGGGGGCCCGCGTGGGGCTGGTGGCCATCTGGAACGACTCTGAGGAATCCTGACCCACCCAACACACAACATATTATAGACATACACATATAAATATAGATGTGGTTTTTATATGCAATAGCACTATAGGCTTTAGGAGCACAACCAAGTACTTATAGCACATATAGCTATATAGATAAAACAAGCAAGGTGAAGTGGGCTGCCTGCCTCACAGGGTAGCGCCCGGAAACCAACTCCGGATGTAGTGCCCTTGCCTTGCTTATGGGCAGGAGCGTTAACTTGCATGTCTTTGTGGTGTGGGAGGAACCAAAGCACCCACGTGAACATGTCGATTACATACAAACTCCACACATGGGGATCACCCCCAAGCACCCAACCCCCCAGGGAATGAACCCAGGACTTTCTTGTTCTGAATCCCGCTAGCTAAGACTCTAGCTCCAGAAAGACAAACAGTAGTATAACCAACCATAACCATAACCTGTGTGTGTGTGTGTTGTGTGTGTACACAACGTTTATAAATAACCACCCACACACACACACACACACACACACACACACACACACACACACACACACACACACACACACTTTATAGAATAATTCAAGTAATATATAGTAGCGATATGGACAATTTATATCGATTAGGTGTAACGTTTATGTAAAAAACGATGTATAGATGGCAAGAAGCACATGGCCAGGAGAAGACCGACAGTAAGTCGCATAATGTTAACACTGCCAAGTTGTGGTATGTAACTGTTAGCGGCGGACACATATTTATTACCTTTTTGAATAAAGTATTTATGATTCAATTATTTTCTGTACGTTTGCACAGTTTGGTTTGCTTGTCTTTGTTATGATAAATACAGGCCAGTACTGCCCATATATATTAAGCAGCCATGGACATTACAGCGAAAAGTTAAGTATAGTAACTTTATCAATTCATACACACTGTCCAAAATGTGATATATTTATTCTCTATGTTGTATTTTAAATGTTTTACTCACCGCCATTGTGTTGTGTCTGTAGTAGTCAGTGTCTTCCAAACGATGACGTCTCCCTGCCTGGACTGAGTTTTCGCGCGAAACGGACCACGTGATTCACAAAGCCCGCGAAAGGTTATGAATATTCAATGTGGAAGTTCAAGAACAGAGTTCTCATTGGTCAGTGACTACACAGCTGGGCGGTGCTTCACATGATTTGATTTACAACGAGTCACTATTTTCCCGGCAAATCAGCAGGCTCTCCTTTTTCTCATGTACATGTATAAAGGGGGCGGTGTTTTAAGACATTTAAAAGACATTGTCACTCATGCCAAAACGGTTTGCAGTAGCCTAGGTTACGGCATTGATTTAGGATTTGATGGTACTACAACTCTCTCGAATAAAGTAAGTATCGGCAACCAAAAATCCCATGATGCATTCTGATGTACAAGGCCTTTTCTATGATCTAGCTCCATAATGCCAGACAGGTAGCCTGATTGATTTAAGAATGCCATGCCTGTAAAATGTTTTGATAAGAAATAAATAAACACAGACTACTAAGTTTAATAATAACCTGAAGTTTAATAATAACCCTTTTTTAAACATCATTCATAACTGCTTTGTTCATTTCATAACATTCATCATCACCCCTTTAAAAAAGCACTGTTAACCAACATCATACATAAAACTTAACATTAACATATATACAGTATCAAAACAACACAAAGAAAAATCCAGGCAAAACAAACAAAGAACCCAAAGCATCCAATGCAGAAAATAAATTAATAAATTAGGATTTCCTCTTGAGTTCATTGAGGCCCATTTGGGGCAAATCCCAGACTTAACTAAATGTTTTAATCACGTATCTGTTGCTGTCGTCAACACCGGGCAGAGAAATCCATTGAAAGTATCATTAGAGATAGATAGAAACAAATGGTCAGAATTTGATTTCCCTTCGCTATTCCCAGTTTCACAGTACTTCCTGTTCTAATGAAACCAGTACAACATCTTCTCTGTATTGATCAGTCCAAGCATAATGATCAAGGAATCAAATTTACCATTAAACAACAGTGCTGAGTGGTGTTAGAGTCCGGTAGTAAAAGGGTTTTAACATAAGGATGTTTAATGTGAGCTTATTAGTTTGAACTCCTCATAACATCCTGTTGGTGTTAAACTGAATTTGACAAATTTTACAGCAAAACATTCAAGGCCTGCAACTGACAATAAATAAAAGCAAAACTTTGATCGATGTTGAGCTCATATTATTGTAAAACATTGACAGGAAACATGCATAGTGATACACCAATATAAAGTCCATCTAGTTGTCAGCAATGATATGCTTTCAGACAAAGTTAGAGTCTTTTAATCGGGAGGAACTGCTCATACGAGACATTCTGTTTCTCTTTGAGGTTAGCCACACTAGGAAACCCCTCAAGTGAGTTGGATATTTTCAAAATAAAAGGCCATGGGGAAAGAGGGCTGTCTTGGATGAGGACTCTGAATCTCAGGAGGACTCTTCAAAATAAGATGCTAAGAAAGAAAACGGGTGATCTAAAATGTCTGAAAAGAGGCAGGAGTGTGCATGTGACAATACACGGCCCAGGTTGTTTCCATGACAACAACCTTTGCCACATAAAGGTCAGAGTTCAGGTGTGTGTATGTATGTATGTAGCTGTACATGCGTGTGTGTTATTTGAGCACCAGCGTGGCCTCAGACCCGTCCTTCTTCTTCAGGTACAGCCCGTTGGTCAGGTGGTGCTCCCTCCGCAGGAAGGCGTAGAAATAGTCTGAGACCAGCAGGATCTGGAGAGACAGGTTGAATGGTCAGTCAGACAGGCAGGGAAACGGACAGACAGGGAAGAAGACAGAGAAGGAGACATACAGGGAGGGAGGGAGACAGATCGACGGACAGATGGTGAGACAGACAAAGACAAGGAGACAGACAGGGAGGGAGACAGACAGACAGGGAGACGGACAAGGAGGGAGGGAGACAGACAAGGAGGGAGGGAGACAGACAGGGAGGGAGGAAGACAGACAGACGGACAAGGAGACGGACAAGGAGGGAGGGAGACAGACAGACTGACAAGGAGACAGACATGGTGGGCAACAGACAGGGAGGGAGGGAGACAAACAGAGAGACAGACATGCGGACAGACGGTGAGACAGACAGACAAGGAGACAGATAGGGAGGGAAACAGACAGGCAGGGGGACAGACAGACAGGGAGGGGGACAGAGAGGGAGGGAGACAGACAGACAGGATGGGAGACAGACAGGGAGGGAGACTGACATGATGGGAGACGAACAGGGAGAGAGGGAGGGAGGGAGGGAGGGAGGGAGGGAGACAAAGAGACAGACAGACAGGGAGGGAGACAGACAGACAGATGGTGAGACAGACAGATAGACAAGGAGACAGATAGGGAGGGAGACAGAGAGAAAGGGAGAGACAGACAGGTACCTGAGCCACACTAAACAGCAGTGTGATAGCGTAGTAGAAGTTGGAGTTTGCGCTGCCGGCGTAGATCCAGAGGTGCCAGAGAACCGGGAACAGAGCTGAACACGCCAACAACACACAGCTCACCAGGAAGATGTTCCTCAAGACTGCCATCAGGTCACAGCAGAAATACATTACATCACACAAGAGTAGAACACACCAGAGATTATACATTGGAGTACAATGTTACGAGTACATTAGGGTGGAGTGGAGTATTCTGGATCACTTCAGATTCGACTATGACCCGAATTGCAACAAAAGTAGATTAAGGCAGAAATTTGAGTATGGTCTACTACTGCTCGTGAGTGTGTTTACTTACACCTGTACAGGTGGTTCCAGACTGGCAGGAAGGCCATGTAGAGGGAGAGGTCTCCCACCGTGGGGTATGACTTGAAGATGGCGATCAGAGCAATCTGCATGAAGATCAGAAACACTGGGTGTTCCCTGCAAAACACACACACAAACACACAAATACATATAGTGATCTGGTGGTCTCGGCAACAACAGAATGGGAAAAGAGAAAGTGGAAGCCAGTAATAAAAGAGGTGTGTGTGTGTGTGTGTGGACCTACTTGAGCTTGATGGAGAGCGGGAGGGTGTAGAAGAACACGTTGATCTGGAAGACGCAGAGGAAGAAGAGGCGGAAGTGATCGAACATCTCAGCAAAGAAATACCAGAAGAGACCGATGTTTGGGGTCAAGTCTGGTACCGACAGACTGGAGGGAGGGAGAGGGAGAGAGAAAGAGAGAGAGAGGGTCAAGTCAGGTATCGACAGATTAATCTGTGGTGTGGCGTATGTTAAGAGTGTTTTTAACGATCGGGGCCCCACCACAACAGTTCATCAAGTACAGATCATCATAACAGAAGCCATGGCGGCAAAAGCAAAAGTGGGGTGGTCTTCCTAAATGGAGGAACAGCTTGTAGAGTTTAACATTTTCAGATTACTTTAAAAAAAGAAAGAAAAAAAAGCTAGTTCCTCCTGACCACTTAAGTCAAGATTTTCATCGCGAGAGATTGGCGAGATTTCCGGTTCTGAAAATCAGTACTGATGTTGTGGAATGGAATTGGTAAGTGTGTTGGCAAAATCGTTGATGAATCGTCTAGTGTGTACCCAGGATATGAGAGAGAGAGAGAGAGAGAGAGAGAGAGAGAGAGAGAGAGAGAGAGAGAGAGAGAGAGAGAGAGAGAGAGAGAGAGAGAGAGAGAGAGAGAGAGAGAGAGAGAGAGAGAGAGAGAGAGAGACGTCAGGTCAATCTTGGGACGGTCTTCTTTGTGAGGTTTCTGCATCCTAAAGCTTTAATAAAAGTTTAATAAAGTTTATTAACTTGTAATAAAGTTTAAAACTCTTAAAGGGCCAGTGAACCCACTGTTTAAGATGGAATTCGAACACTATGAGGTTTACAAAATTGCGTTTTGGGTTGAGAGTTTTAGGAAAGAGGAGGGCGTGTTATCACCATGGTTACGACCCTCGCCAACTTTATGATACTTTTTTTATTACTGCCTAACCCTCACTAGGATGCAGACATTAAATACATCGCTGCTCAGATGGAGCTTCACCATCCACACACACCGTAGTGCTATACTATAAGTATTCGAAAAGCTCAACTTTCTCTCGGACGCCGCATTCAACCGCTGCCCAGACAGAGCTCCACACGTCCACCGGCGCCGCCAGTATTCCTTGGTCGTGACGTCTTGAGTGCCTCGAAAAGGCACTCAGACGTCACAAAAAGAACGCAAAAATATAGGATTTTACCCCTTTATTCTCTAAATTGGGGACTTATTTCAGTAACAGTGATAAAATGGCATAGTTGACGATCATATAAGACACTGACCACGTTTAAAACAAAAACAAAAAGTGGTTTTGGGTTCAACTCTTTAAATAAAAAGTTGAGTTAGTCCTCACATGAAGCCGTAGACGGCAGGCAGGAAGTCCCAGGAGCCCAACAGGAAGAAGGACAGGCCAACCAGGACGAAGAGGCTTCCCAGGAACATGAATAGGTACTGCAGCGTGTAGATCCAGAAGCTAGACCGCCTCACATTCACCGGGATATAGAGACGCTGGGGGGGGTCACATACACGCACACACCAGAATGAGGACTGCGATCAAATATCTGTATGAGTGTATGAGTATGAAGTGCACTTCTGTGTGAAAATTCAATATGAGGTGTGTGTGTGTGTACGTGTGTACGTGTGTGTGTGTCTGTGTGTGTGTGTACCTGCAGCAGGTAGAGCAGTGCGGGGACACATAGGGTAAGAGGGTAGATGGACTGGTAGGTGGCCAGCGCCAGGAAGATAGCACTCAGCAAGGCACTTCCTGTAACACAACCAATCACAGTCATCGGGAGGAACATTACAGCCAATAAGGATCATCCTGTTGTAACTGAACAACCAATCCGGTTTAGTGTGGAGCTCAGCAGCGGCCACTATAAATCGTCAGTAAATCAAACGCCCACCTCTCATGGTGGACAGGATGAAGAGGGCGATGACAGCGTTGTTGAGGCCACAGGTGCACTTGGCTACGCAGGACAGGATGGTGAACGGGTTCAGTAGGTAACTAGAGAGGGAGAGGGGGAGAGTCAAAACCACCAACATCATACAGTACTGTATGATGGATAGATCAGCCAGCCAGTTAGTAAAGTAAACTGGGTAGGATGGGAGGCTGATCTAGCCATCATAGACCTGGGTGGACACTCCTACTTGTGATGTAGAAGAAGGGTTTAGAATTGTAAACTGCTTGTAATAGCCAAGCAACATCACACCTGGTGGTAAAATGGGGGCAGTTTAATACACAGAACAAAATACTTTAGTGGGATGTTGTAGTACTTACAATAGGGCTACCTTTTTCCTTGTTTATTTTGTGTCCCACACATTTAAAGCGCCTTGGGTCCTGATGAAAGGCGCTATAAAAATCGAATGTATTATTATTATTACTAATTAAGAGTATCTAGTACTTACACCATGGCTACTTTGAGAGGAATGTAGTACATTTCCGTGGGACTTCTGATGAGTTCGAGACAGTCCATGGGGTAGCGATCAGCCTCCAGCTCGAATTTCTGTTTCCTGAACTGAGAGAGACAAGATGGAGTGAACAAAGCTTGACTCCAGCTTCCTTTAGTCTGCTGCAGCTCGGAAACGAACCCTTAACATCTGAAAACATCACCTATTATAGACCCGATATAGGCAGTGTCTTTAGGCAGAAGATGAAAAGTTCCCTACCACTTGTTTGTTGTAGTCCTTCACTGCCAGATAGAGAGCCACAGCAGTAAGACAATCTGCTAGCTAGATACAGACAGAGGGTCAGCAAGTCAGAGAGGGAGAGAGAGAGAGAGTCAGAGTCAGAGAGAGACATGTTTTGAACACAGAGAAATCATGTCTCTACATTGTAGAGGTTTAAGCTGAAGTTAAAAACGACATTTCCCGTCACTGCTGTGCCAGTAAAGACCTGGCAGAGATTCGTCCTTCTCACCATGAATGTGATCTCTGCGTAGTCCACCAGGAAGTGGAAGAGGTAGATGACCATAGGGGTCTGGTAGAAAGACACAGACAAAACATTATTATTAGATTCACCATAAACTTGGACAGATTTACTGTGTGTGTGTGTGTGTGTGTGTGTGTGTGTGTGTGTGTGTGTGTGTGTGTGTGTGTGTGTGTGTGTGTGTGTGTGTGTGTGTCTGACCTCGTGGAAGACATCTCCAGAGTATGGGGAAATGTCGAGGTCCAGCAGAGCCAAACCTTCCACCACTAAAACAACAACACATTAGCCTTTACACGAACAGTCCATAGTTTATATACAATGATGTAGCTTTCTACTGAATCATAAACACATTAAATACATTGTGTTGGTTTTGTACATCACCAAAGACCTTACAAGTAAATATATTTAAAAATGTATTGTGAGA
The DNA here is from genome assembly GCA_026745465.1 of Lota lota. NCBI lineage: Eukaryota > Metazoa > Chordata > Actinopteri > Gadiformes > Lotidae > Lota > Lota lota. Next base: position 1,295,868 of record JACYXH010000363.1, on the reverse strand, counting down.
AACGTCCATCTACAAGGCTTAGGTGTCTGCATTAGTGGAGATGATGGGTAGCGGTTGTTTACTCCATCACAGCATCATCAAGTATTAACAAGTCCCATAGACTTCCATCAGCAATTCAACTCAAATAGGTTTTTTCGGTTCAGTTTCGCCAAAATGATCGAACTTAATTACTCATTAGAAATGAGTTGATATACTTGAAGAGATCCAATATATATGAGCGCTTAGTCGGGAGATGTATCAACATCAAATATAAATATTTGACATCACACAAGGAATACAAGCTTGTGTGTGCAATATATTATATATTTTTAAGTAAAACATTACTGACAGTCAGTCAGGAGGACACAAACTGTCGCTATTCATTTGATCTTTGATAACTAGAGCAGATTTATGTAGTAAAACCTGCTTGGCAAGTCCATTATTCAATCCAACAATAGCTGGTGGTAAACCTGGCGAGCAACAGACGACTCGGGTTGAGTACATTTACAGAATTCAAACCCACTGACCTCTTTTCCAAGCATTTAAAGGCGAAACAACCTCTACTCTCGCTGAAATTAAATTCGCTAAACTTGATCTAAAAAGCGCTGCACGGATTGTAACAGCTACAATCAAAAGCAGAGTCAAGGGAGCTGCCATCTTGGAAGGAAACTACTCGCCCCGCGAAGGGCATGATGGGAAATTTAGTATACCGTTAACAGACTACGGAAATATACATTCACTTATCTGTACTTTATTTTTTTTTCAAACACTAAAACTACACAGTCATTAAATACATTAAATTTAAGTGTCAGTCAAATCCTGTCCGCTTTGTCAAAACAACCGAAACCAATACAAAACCACATCGTGTATAGTAATAATCATAATAAATTACCAACAAACATATGAAAATGTGCATTGGATTGCACATGTGTTATTTGAAGTATAGCGCAAAGTGAATACGTTCTCTGTATCGTGAGAATGACAGCGCGGAACATGAATAGAAAGTCGAGTTTCCCACCGGAAAATTAAACGGTCTGGGTCAAAACATATGACGACGCTAGCATTCTTTCAAAATAAAGACAACTACGACGAATTTATTTGAAAATCAGAGACCATCTACTGTTGTCTTGTCTGTATTGGTATTTTTTTTAAAGGAATAATTAAAATTTATTCAGTATAATAGTCAACTTAGTCCGCAAAATGTTTTGAATATCCTTAATTTTGTTGATAACGTTACAGAAAATAAAGACAACCTCCCCAAAACCTGCTTTAGTGTATTGCAATCAGCTCTTCAACACGGTGCCATTAACTTAATTGTATATAATATTACATACTATGTAATATGAATTTGTTATCTAAATATAGTTTTAAAGATAAATACAAGTCGATTTGTTATTTTTTGTTTTTTGCAGGTGCCTGTAATCAACCTTTACTTTGAAAGTATCGGATCCCCGCAGTTCTTTTCATTTTCGATTCTCCTGAAGGAGGAGTGACTCGGTGGTTATCATAATCATTTGTAATAACTTTTAATCCGTGATAAGGACGATGGCTGGGTTAGAGGTGTTGTACACTTGCGTTGGCGGCAGCATCAGCTGTCCACAAGACGCCGTGATCTGCTTCGTTCACTGGGAGATTATAAAGAGTGGATACAGATGTGTGGGCTCCGGGGACACAGTGAGTTTACTACTTGATAACCGGCTGGTTACTACTGAACTTATACCACAGAAGGTTGAAAAGCCACAGATCCCGTTACTACCGACATTATCTTAATTAACATTTGGACCATTTGGTTGATGTTAACAGTCTGTATTTCCGTTAACTCTTGGTTGTTGGCGCTAGTCTGAATTCCTAAATAACAGTCGGAGGATGTATTGTTGTCCATTCTATCTCTAAACTGTCTGGTCTCTTCTCCACACCTCCACTGCATCCCTTGTACTACTTGTACCACTGTACCGTCGTCACCCCTCTCTTCTCTCCCTCCCAGGCCTGTACTGGAGACAGGCGCTCAGAGTTACTCCCCGCAGGGTGGAGCGACAACAAGGACCTGTACTCTCTGCGTTACCAAGGCAATAACAGCGAAGACCACATCCTGCTCAAAGCCATCACGGCCGACTCCAGCCTCATCTTCAACCTCATGGTGGGTTAACGCAGTTATACTTACTAGTTATACTAGAAGTGACTAATAGCCTCCGTGTCCTTGGTTGTGAGATAGCGTTTGTGCCAGAAAGACAGACAGAGCGATATTCTGAACACAGAGAGCTCATGCCTCTACAATATAAACAAGTATATCATATCAGATATACACATCTGGTTCGTGTGTGTGTGTGTGTGTGTGTGTGTGTGTGTGTGTGTGTGTGTGTGTGTGTGTGTGTGTGTGTGTGTGTGTGTAGAGGTCTAGTACCCAGCAGGTGTCAGATCTGACCATCAGCATCAGTGAGCATGTGGACGCAGACCAGCTGAATGCGTTCGATAGGTGGGACCGTACTTCCTCATCATTCATCATTAACTGAGCAAATAGCACGACAAATATGTGCAGTTTGTAAACCAGTATTTGTGTACTGTGTGTGTGTGTGTGTGTGTGTGTGTGTGTGTGTGTGTGTGTGTGTGTGTGTGTGTGTGTGTGTGCAGTGTGTTCAGGGACATGGCTGGCCTATCAGACATGGTGAAGACCCAGCTGCTGGCAGTGGTGGGCGGAGCCAGTGAACGGCGAGGGGGGCGGAGCCACAGGGAGGAGGAGAGACGAAGAGGAGAGGACAGTGACCCCCTCCGCATGCCCCCCCGTCGCCCCGGAACACAGCAGCCCTGGTGAGTGATGTCACTGTGATGTCACAGAGATGTCCCATGGATAGTCTAGTGGTCAGGGTTTTGACCCCTACCCCAAGGTTCTGGATTCGATCCCCAATGTCTACCTGTCCCAGAGCAAGATCCCCCCTAAATCCTACCGGCTCCTTAATGATATGTGTCTGAATTCACTGTAATTCTCTTTGGAGAAAGTCATCTGCTAAATTTGTAAATTGTGTGTGTGTGTGCGTGTGTGTGTGTGTTTTTCAGGCCAGACCACATGGTTCCTCCTTTCGCGACCGGTGGAGCTGATCTAGACCCGTTTGGGTGAGTCACCCCCCCCCCCCCATTCCATTGTTATATGAATAATAATATGACTGAAACGTGTTAGCGTTGTAGTTAGGGTTGTCTCTCTCCCCCCAGGACTCGCGGGGCTGGGGGTATGATCATGGACCCCCTGCGGTCGGGTTACCCCCGGTCTGGTATGGACCCCTCCAGCGGGATCCCAGACATCCTGCCCCCCGGAGCCGTCCCCCCCGGGGCCCGCTTTGACCCCTTTGGCCCAGTGGGACGCCACCGGCCTGGGTGAGACCCACACGCACACACACCTCATTGTTCCGGGTGACACACACACACACCCCACCAACCAGGGTGAGACACACACACACACACCACCAACCAGGGTGAGACACACGCACACACACAGATGGATGGATCAATCCATCTATCCATACATGCTTGCACATGCATGCACACTCTCTCCTCTCTCCTCCACCAACATATGCTAATAATCTGTGTGTATGTGTTTCAGGCCAGACCCTGACCATATGCCACCTCCAGGATATGATGACATGTTCATGTAGAACCAAACCAGGAAGTCCTGCTTCTCACCCCCATCACTTCCTGTCTCCCCACCAATAGCAGGCAGAAGAACCATCTGATCACGGCCCCCCCTTGAGGGGACTGGCCAATAAACACAGGTCTTAGAAATCAGTGTGATTGTCTCGGTGCCATTTCTATTTATATGGATTGAGAAGGTTATGGGTCAAAACAACCACACACACACACACACACACACACCCAAACGTTAGTTTGCTTATTGCTTTCCATGTCTACAACCTTTTGTGGATGAAGAATTTGAACCCACTGAGATAGGATCAGGGTTTGGGGGTCAGGGTTAGGGATTGGGGTCTTGGGCCTCGACCCTAAAACATGAACACTGGAATAGAGTGTGATGAAGTTATGGGTTCAAAACCCAAAGGAGTAGAGGACTAATGGCCTTTGATAATGATAAGTATAGTGGCTAATATGTCTCCAAGGCAAAGACCTGTAACTCAGGATGCCCTCCCCTCTCCCCACATTCTAAAGAAACTGAGGGTTATGTTCGTTTCCTCTCTTCTCTTCTTAAAGGGCCCCGTGCGAGTGTGATTAGCCATTGCAAGCCATTTCAAAATCTGTCCTCTAGTGACATCAAAAGTGGGAGTGTCCACCCATAAGTATGATGGATAAATCAATTTACCGTTCTACCCAGTGGACTGTACCAACTGGTAGGCTTACCTATCCATATTACATCTAGGGGGACACTCCCAATTGTGATGTCACTAGAGGGCAGATTTTTAAATGGATGAAATTGGTATTCAAACTCACACCTGGTGGTAAAATAAGGGCCTTTTAAAGATTTTCTTTCTCTTCTCCTTCCTCTCCTCTCTTCTCCTCTCCTCGGTTGAGAAGGAGTGATCCTCCCTGGTTTTCTCTATCGCTAAGAGATGAAATGTTCACCTGGCTTAGCTAATGTAGAATAACATGCTGTTTTCTGATTGGTTAAACTGAAATACACAGGGTTCTGATTGGTATAACTAATTGAGTACATGAGTTCATTATTTTTGGTTTTCTGTATTTGTTGTTTTGCTAATGAGAAGATATTTCATGCCAAACACTTGAATAAAACTTTTTGTTTGTAGTTTGGTGTTGTGTTGTTTGTCTCTCGACGTCTCTCTCTTTCGCGGTCTATCTCTCCCCCCTCCATGCCTCTTAACTCTCCCCTTACTCTTTCTCTGTCTGTCTCTCTCTCTATACCCCCCTCTCTCTCTCTCTCCCTGTGTCTATCTCCCTCCTCCCACCTCCCCCTCCCCCTCAAGTCAAATCAGGGTCAAATTTATTTTTCCCACCGTCTATCTATCTCCGTGCTGGCATTTCTTTTATGGAAAATAAAATAGACGTCACACTGCCACCTCCAGGTTTATCAGCAAACTGCAGCAGCAAGTCGCCACTAAATGGCTGCAATACTAGTGTTTCACCACAGGGAGCGCTGTCCCTGCCCTGTCTCCACGAGTAGGAGGAGGAGAAACTCATCGTTTTCTCTCTTTCAATACATTCTTTGTTTCTCTTCTTAAGATTGCCTTTGTTTTTTCTTTCCTCACCTCAGAATAAATGAAAGAGAGGATGATTAAGAGATGAAAACATCACGTCTAAACAGAAAGATAAAACGGATGGCGTGTGTGTGTTTTAGAGAAAGATCAATACAAAGCAATTGTAAATGTTGAAACAACACACACATACACACATCCCTGTACAACACACACCTACACATTTCCACACACTCTGTATGTACACACACCATACATAAACATTTATAATAATAAGGTATTATTTGTTATACGACACTATATAGACTGCACTATGCAAAACATAGTCTTCTATGAAGACTATGCATGTATACACGTGTGTACTATCTTTGCTGTTATTTATATATTCATGTCTACTCAACTATATAATGATACCATATATACCTGGATACTATATGTAGCTGGGGTAATAGTGGGGTCAAAGTGGGGGTGACAGGTCAGTCAGGTTCTCAAGGACTTTCCAGGATATTTGAGAACTGGGCCTGGTGCACCACGGCATGGTATAAATATAACATTTATATGGTAACCAAGTCATACAGATTGATTTCCTGTGTATTTGTGGCTAAGGTGGCTATTGGATGAAGATGTATCATTTGTATATATCATTTAACACTTTAGAGTGAAGATCTTCTGAACCCAGCCTGAGGTGATGAATAAACATGTTTAATCCTGAAAGCATATACTGGATCATCTCACAATGTCAAAATATTACAATCCTTCTCCTGACTCACGCAAGATCATTAAGGATTTGTGTTTTGGCTTTGCCTTTACAAAAAATAACATGTAAAAAAAACACTTTTCACAACATCTCCTGGAGTAACATTCGGATTCCTCCCACTGAACTAAACATAACACTACATTACAATCCCCCTTAAAATACTGGTATGGATTCTGTGTGTGAATGTTGTGTAATGTGTGTATGTGTGTGTATGTTGTATATTTACTATGTGTGTGTATGTGTTTGCATGCATGTGCTCGGGTGTGAATGTGTGCTTGCATAACTGTCTGTCTGTTTGAGTCTATGTGTGTGTATGTGTGTGTGAGGCTACAGTACCTCTGGCTATAGGGCTCACCTTACCAACATCAGCATATATGACTCACATGAACACAAGAGACTGTCTTAAGGCGTCGTCGTGGTAACATCTGTTGACATATCTTACAGGGAAGGACGAGAGATGGTCGTAACATGTCCGCTGGTCTCTGAGAACACAAAGTAGTCTTTAGACGCCACAGGACATTCACACGTCACATTTGTCCTGCAGTGATGTTATAGTTCAGTTCGTCTCAGTCCTCTAATCCAAGATCAGATGGTGGTGCCGTTGCCGTGACAGCAGCAACTTCCTGTGTATCTGGGGTTGAAAGTTGGGTCAGGTAAGGGCGGTTAGAGTCACACAACACCTGAACCCTAACATCTAACAGTAGGAACTGAAAGACTGCTGCTGATTGGTCCAGATTGATACCCTGTGATGTCACCTTGCAGGGTAGAAGACATCATCAGGCACCAGCCAATCCGAAAATAGCGGGAAGGAGCCGTCTCACTGTGAAACACATCGGAATGTTTCTCACGACAAAACAATTGGAGGACTATAGGGTTTTCTTTTCAAGGGGACTCTTAATTTGGTAATTTGGTGGTTTCCTGTATGAATCTAAAGCCTTAGCATTACTGTGTTATTATATCTGCTGGTAGCTACTAATCCTTATTTTATATAAATATGATAGTAATCCTCCGTGATAAATAGTTTATTCCTTATTCAATCTAATGTTAGCCGTAAAAATCTGCAATTACAGTTTTATAAATGTGAATATAAGCTGGCAAACGTTGTCGCCTCCTTTTGTTTGTGCGAGAGCTAGCATATCTGGTGGCTCTAGCTCGTCAATGTGCTTTTAGATTAGAATATGATTATTAGAGTAATATTATATTATTACACTAGAATAGGGCTCTCACTGCTCTGTTACTTAAAACAACCTTAATCTATGCTCCTCTGAATTTATTTAATATATAAGTTGTATATATGTATGTTCTATATAACCATACTGTGTATATATATATTATACTTAATAGAGATAATATATTATTATTATGTTATAAATAACTTTTATAAATAGCATTTATACTGTAAACAAGTTCTATATAACCTTTATAGATAACCTTTATACTGTATATAAGTTATATTTAACCTTATAGATAACCTTTATACTGAATATAAGTTATATATAACCTTTATAGATAACCTTTATACTGTGTGTAAGTTATTTATAACCCTTATAGATAACCTTTATTTACTGTAAATAACTAAAATAATATAAACCTTTTTTAGATCCATGTTTTCAGGGCATTGTGCTCAGGATGTGCTTCTCCTTAACTTCCTGTGTACTTCCTGGACCGGGTAACCATGACCACATTGTCACTTCCTGTCACATGTGCGGCTAGACCACGCCCTGCCAAGCACGAGCGGGAACGGAAACGTCCGCCTTGCCCACTTCCTCTTCGACTCTGGCATTGAGGCCACTCCCCTCCATCGTTGTCGTTGTCGCGGCAACCAGCCCCTCCCCCCCGGGCGCTGCTGCCAGCTGCGTGAGCCGCAGGTGTACGGAGCCGTACGTCCGCTTGGGCCCGACAAAGCCCCCGCCCCTCCCCTTACGCCGGTGGCGCCCCGCGCCCCCTCTGTGGCACACGGACGCCATCAGGAGCACCGAGAGAAGCATGCCCCCGAGGGTCAGCAGCCCCAGCCCCGCGATGATGCAGCGGTCCAGGTGGGTGCCCAGCGCCGCATAGTATGCCTCCAGACGCTCCATGCGTCGCGCCGACACCGCCTGCCGGTTGAGGAGGTGCGCGTCACGAGGGATGCTGTAGGCCACCAGCACCAGCACCATGCCGCTCAGCAGGAACACCAGCGCCAGCACAAAGCCGTAGTCGGCCGCGCGGTCCTCCACGCTGACCTGTGCCGCGAGCTCCACGCCTCCCTCCTCCTCGCCTCCCCCCTCCTCGCCTCCCCCCTCCTCGTCCTCGCCGTAGGAGTGAGGAGGGAGAGGAGGAGGGGGCCGCTGGGGGAGGTGCTCCTGGAGAGGAGGTGAACAGGGAAGGGAAGAAAGAAGTCCATAAAACAGGAAGTCAGTGTAAATGTGTGTTCTGTTGGGGGACAAGGAGGAGAGGAGAGGAGAAAAGGAAGAGAGAAAGAAGAGGAGAGGAGAGGAGAGGAGAGGAGAGGAGAGGAGAGGAGAGGAGAGGAGAGGAGAGGAGAGGAGAGGAGAATAGGAAGAGAGAAAGGGGAAGAGAAGGGGGAGGATCCAGAATCTATTCACACAGCATGCTCTAGCGGCCTTGTGATTTATAGCAACTAATCATTCACAGCCATACTACTCCACTGGGACATGATGATATTAATGGCAGATGTTGATGGGGTTAAAACGATTTGTGGGGAAGCAGATGCAAAACACAATTTAAGAAGTTGGGGTAGCAAAAATATTCTAACGTAAATGGGGTCACAGGTGATGAAGCGTAATTTTGTTGCCTCAGGTATCTTGGTTTCGGGGCTAGGCATGACTCGAAGATTGGTAAAGGTTCAACACGATTGTTCATTCAGAGATACAAGATAAACGGAGATGCACTCTGGAGGTGGTTCATGAAGCATATCCTGGATACAGGCAAAATTCAGTCTATTTTGGTGTGGGCAGAATGGTAAAGAAGCCACGCCTATAGGGTCTGATTTATCTCAGAACCTATACAACTTTATATGGTGTTGTCTTGACCACTTCTGTCAAAGCAGAAACTAGTCCGAATTGTTGTTGGCACTACAAATGTGTGGTACAATGAGGTACTAATGTTAGCTTTAATATCGTGTGGTCTAATAAGGCATAGAATAAATTAATTTACATCACAGGTCAACAAATTATGGGATGACTGATCTAGAAGTTAAAGTTGTTTTCTCCCAGCAGAGAGGTTCTGGGTTTGATCCCCAATGTATGCAGTCTACCTGTAGGTATGCTAGACGAATCTGTTGGAACTGAAGTCGCCATAACTACATATAGCGACATTTAAAACAAATGTGTGGGATTATAGGACGTTGTAGGAAAAGGCTGAGTTTAATATTGAGTTGTTAACGGGTTCCATATTGAAAGCAACAGGCTACTGACCTGGTTCAATGCGAGGGTGCAAGGTCGACCAGGCTGCCCTCCCTGTGGTCCGCTGTTGTGCTCCTCGTCTTGCAGGTACGACGCGTTGTCGAAGCCGCGGCTCGCGCCCCCCGCCCCGGTCCTTGTCGCTGTCCTCGGTGCTGAGTTCGGTACCGGAGCGGCGGCGTGTCGCGCGCCTCCTCCATTCTTCCCGATCTCGCGCAGCTCTACGGCGTTGAAAGACGCTTCCATCGGAGCCCGCGCGATGTGCTCATGTCGTTTAAACGACTCCTTCAGTCCGATTTATGTTGACTAACAACATAATGAAGAAATGTGTTAGAGAAGTCAAACGACGCACGCACACACACATACACACACACACACACACACACACACACACACACACACACACACACACACACACACACACAATCACTATGGCTGGCACAAAAAAATGAAATGGTGAAAGCACGAAAGCAGTTTTACAAACGCCATGACACCAAATTAAATTGGCTTTCTACACGTCTCCATAAAATATATTAATATTGAAGCCAACACCAGTCGTAGTATTGTCGCCTCCTGACGCGGTCATTCCGCACCTCAACACCGCCGCCCCTCTCGAGCCGACCTTGTGATGTCATCACTAAACACGTCTGATTCGGGCTCGTGAGGATACTGATTATCCGATCGGCCAGAGATAATGTCACGAGGAGGCTGAGATAAGTGCTTGTGGTGATGGAGATGGACGATCACTCAACCCCCCCCCCCACCCCGCCTCAAGGTCCGCCTCGCGACGCAATAACACCGCGTCGTAAACGACACCGGCGGCGCATGATATAGGCTGTCGCGGAGGTTGATAACCCGCCAGACATCGACACACACGATGACTAAACAGATAGATCAAAATGTCACAGAGATGAGACACTTACCGGGTCTTGATAATCAGAGACATCGCGACATCGAGAGTTTGTATCCAGTGATGGAGGCTGTTGCGAGGGAGAGATGGAGAGAGAGAGAGAGAGAGAGAGAGAGAGAGAGAGAGAGAGAGAGAGAGAGAGAGAGAGATTGAGAGAGAGAGATCTGAGCTAAACTGACTATGCGCAGACTCATTGTTTGTGTGTGTGTGTGTGAGTGTGTGTGTGTGTGTGTGTGTGTGTGTGTGTGTGTGTGTGTGTGTGTGTGTGTGTGTGTGTGTGTGTGTGTGTGTGTGTTTTAATGCGACCAGAGCCCGTGGAGTGTTTGGCTGGAGACTCTTCACAAAAGCTGTAAAAATTTAGTCGACCATTTGCTGGCTGGCTGGCTATAGGAGCCTGAAATGGGCCTATATCTTTTATATATATTTAAAAAAAAAACATCACCAATAACAGCTGTCTTTCTTCCGTCCTGGTGCCCTGAAGAGTGCAATAGTTCACCCTCTTCAAACATAAATTCAGTCACATAGGGTTTTAGATTTATTTCAGCCGCGAACTAACATGGTCCCCTAAACTAAAGTATGATAATAATAATATGATAGATGCTGATCGAGGCCACCTAGTGGTATGTCTGAGAGACAGGAAATGAGGGCTTTATGAAATCAAAAGGAACATCAAATTGGACATCTCAATTCAAATCTACCCCCACATATTGGATTACGTTATGGACACACTTACCAACCAATATAAAAAACAAAAACGGGACAAACACTTGATTTTGGGTCTCAAAATTCAAAAGAGAGCATTAACATTGTATATCAATTTCATCTTAATGAAAGCTAACCATGCTCCATAACAAATCCCTCACCTATAGACTCTAGAGCAGTGATTCCCAACCTTGGTGTACCACTAGTCATCAAGACCTTTCGCAGACCACCTCAAATGCAAACGGTAAAACATTTATTAAAACACATGCAGTGGCTGAGCAAAGAGCACCTGCTCTCTATTAAGTGTAAGTGCAAGAAGGCCAGTGTGCTTATTTATCAAACACAAAATATCAATGGAAAATAGAAAACATGTGAAGGTATCCAACTATTTTTGAAATAACAAGCCATACTACTTTATTTACTGAACAATATTTAATATATATTTATTTACAATTATCTTGATAATGTTTTTTGAGCCCTTCTGTTCGGTTTGACAGTGCTATAATTATGCAAATAGAAGAGATGTTCAGGGTACCATTCAGGGGTAGGCTTTCCATTTCCTTGGCTCGCTCAGCAGTATACCTCATTTATGACAGTATACCCTATTTATGACGGCATACCTTAATCTACTTATATAAAAAAGTATATATTTAAGATATCTATATTAAACATTTACTAGTACAAATTAAATTCTTACTAGTAGAAATTTAATTATATCTTAAATTAGTAGTCTGAATTACATTTGAACTAGTCTGAATTACATTCTTACTAGAAATCAGGGTAAAAGTTGAAACGGCTTGGCATATATGGTATAGCCATTCAGATGTTTCTCTCAGGATAGTCCAATCTAACTCCATTGGAGATTTTTATAACTTGTAAATTAGAGACGTTTTGGCGAGAAACATCAACGAGTAGCGTTAGTACAAAAAAATGCATTTGGTTAAACTGGTCTTCTACACACGTCTCACCGGGATAGGATGAGATGACCACGGAAACAAACATGGCCAGCGGCTTCAATGTTATTTTTGTCTCTTTCCGTTTTCGATTAATACATAAATGTTTGAGTGTATCGCGATAAAAGTATTGATGGGATGGAGGTCAACTCGAGTGTGATTTAGACAACAGATGTATCAGACTGGATCAACCGAGTGCACAACACAAGTCTCACCATGGTCTAGGTTTCATACACTGTAAATACATTCGTTTGGATGATTTACTAGTTTTCCCCAACGTGAGGATAATCAAATAGGGCCAAACTAGGCCTACCATTCGAGGAGGAACACCACTGACATTTCCCAGTTTTTAATGTAGAAAATCAATGCCCAGTTTCAGATTAACACTTTTAATTAACAACCCAGTGATTTGAGTTTGTCGCTATACAAAACAATATGTTCTTTTAAACATAATGGTGTGGCCATAGGAAGAAAATAAGACGTGTTCTGGTTGACCATAAAACACACAAGGGACAATATTCATGTTGCTTTGCAACAATACAATTAAAAACAAAAATCGGACCCTTGAAAAGAATACAATTAAAACCACATTTACCTTTTATCTACAAAAAGTGATTGCGCAAAAGTAGAAATATGTAAAATAACACCTATTTTTACAAACATCACAAAAATGCTTAGTAAAATGGTTCGTTGGATGATCTCTTAGAGAAATACAAGCTGTACAAAACATCTCTCATCACAGGCAAAAACAAGGAACATTCAGCTTCACTTGTCTTACTCACTAGAAAATTACAAATAGTAAAATACAGGTATGTTACAAGTAAAATACAGGCAGGGCTATGATACAGGTAAAATGCAGGTATGTTACTGGTATACATGTTGATCCCCACAGAGATGAGGAGGAGGAGGTGAGGTTGATGGAGACCAGAGACCAGCTGGGGGCCGCTGCATGGAGATGCTCCAGTCCTCCACACTTCACTCCTGAAACTGTACATGACACTCTACAGCAGTCTGTTACTGTATATGACACTCTACAGCAGTCTGTCTGTCTGTTACTGTACATTACACTTTACAATAGTCTGTTTCTGTACATGACAGAGACTGTAAGGTCTCGGCATTACGTATGTGTAGACACAATCAGACATGGGACTGACAATCTGTCTGTCCATCCGTCAATCCATCTGCCTGTGTCTGTGTCTCAGTGTGTCAGTCAGTTCTCTACCTGTCAGTCTGTATGTCTGCAGACTGTCTCTCTGACACGAAATCTTGTCCGTCCGTCTCTACACCTGTCTGTCTACCTGTCTGTTTGTCAGTCCGCCTGTCTGTCTCCATGTCCACCTGTGTCTTCTTGTCAGTCTCTCCGCCTGTCTGTCAGTCTGCATCTCCCTGTCTGTCCTTGTTTCCAATTGTCGGCCTGTCTGTCTGTGTGTTTCTGTCTGTGTGTCTACAGACTCTGTCTCTCTGACACTACATCCTGTAGTCTCTTCAATAGGACGTCTGGGCTGCCACCGCCTCCCTCGGGACACGCCCTCTTTGTGGGTGAGTCGCACGCTGATGACATCATCACCTCACCCTCCATGGTGAACGCCCGCTTCCTGCTCACGCAGCCCTGACGCAACATCTTGTTAATGTCTGACAGCTCCTGGTGGTGGGTGGTGGGGGGTGAGAAAATGAGAGAGATAGGGAGAGTTAGAGAAAGAATGGATACAGTGTTTCAGCAAACTTCATACAGTTGTCCAATCTTCGGTTTAAGCAGCTGCGCGTGTTGTGTGTGACAGCAATACATTGTTGTTTCTTTCTTTTGACAAATGTACTTATTGTAAGTCCCTTTGGATAAAAGCGTCTGCAAAATGCCCTAAATGTGTTTGTGAGAGTGAGTGAGTGAGTGTGTACCTTGGAGGGGCTGCGGTTGAAGCGGTAGGTGTAGGGGTTGGGGGAGGAGCAGGAGGGGGAGGAGCTCTTGTGGGGGGAGACGTAGAGGGAGTGTCTCTGGGAGACGCGGCGAGGAGAGAGTGGCTGAGCTCTCACCGATGGGAAGGGCGAGAGAGGAGGTGCGTCCGCCTGCAGGACACACACAATATTACAGACATATTGTATATTACACACACACACATTATGTATTACACAAACACAGTTTGAGGAAATCTGAGTCAGGGGAACTCCGATTATGTATAATAATAGGATAAATTGTGTGTAATCTGTCATTCTTATCATACCAACAAACATGCTGTGTAATTCTCATGACGTTGTACTATGCACAAAGAAAAGTCAGATTTATTTGAATTGTAAAATATTAATATTAATTGATTTATAATATTTTAGATTATTTATAGGTTCAACATATATGCACTGTCTGGATCACCCTGAGGGGGGCCCGTGAGAGTGTGTGTGTGTGCACCCTGTTGTCATGTGTGTGTGTGTGTGTGTGTTTTTGTGTGTGTCCATGCATGTGTGTGTGTACCCTTTTGTCGTGTGTGTGTACCCTTTTGTCGTGTGTGTGTGTGCGTGTCCATGCATTTGTGTACCCTTTTGTCGTGTATGCGTGAGTATGTGTACCCTGTTGTCGTGTGTGTGTGTGTGTGTGTGTGTGTGTGTGTGTGTGTGTGTGTGTGTGTGTGTGTGTGTGTGTGTGTGTGTGTGTGTGTGTGTGTGTGTGTGTGTGTGTGTGTGTGTGCATGCGTGCGTACGTGTCCATGCGTGTGTATGTGTGTACCCTGTTGTCATGTGTTGCGTATCTCAAAGCGAAACTCTTCATCTTCAGTACGAACACAGTATTATAGAACTGGATGAGGTCACCCCGCTCCTCCACTCTTGATTGGTCAGGGCCTGCCTCTCCTGAGCCCCGATTGGCCTTCTCTGCCGCTGGGGACAACATACAAGAGAGAGTGTTTATAATTGTAAGTGTGAGCGTGTAGGGTTAAAGAATGTGGCAGTGTAACATTTTTATAAAAACGAATAATTTAGGAAAAATCTGATTTGTTGTGTGCGTAATTGCGCTGTGTGTGTGTGTGTGTGTGTGTGTGTGTGTGTGTGTGTGTGTGTGTGTGTGTGTGTGTGTGTGTGTGTGTGTGTGTGTGTGTGTGTGTGTGTGTGTGTGTGTGTGTGTGTGTGTGTGTGTGTGTGTCTTACATTCTCCACCAGAGGCAGGGTCTATCTCCATGTTCTCATCGGCTGCCTGGTCTTTCGAGGTGTGACGCAACAGTACACTACGATACACCTACACACACAAACAAACACATAATCCAACCTCTACAATATACAATGTTTATGCATGGAGAATGAGTGTGTGCTATATAGAATCCGACCATGTGTGTATCTTACGTGGCTGTTAGCTTGCGGCTGTATGTAGCTCTTAGCTAGTGTAGCATGTGTATATTTGATGTAGCGGTGAGTTAGTTAATCTATCTTACGTTGCTGTTAGCTTGTGGCTGGCTGCGGTAACACTTCATGATGTCCTGGAAGGAGTGACCCTCCCTGGTTATCTGGAGGACAAGGAGAGAGATGTTCTACTGTTTATACATTTGCAATACATCAGTGTGTGTTCGTGCATGTTTGACTCAGTGTGTGAGAGTATATGTGTGTTGTGTGTGCACCTTGGAGACGATGTAGACGCTACACAGCAGCAGTTGGTCGAGGTGTCGGTCCTTCATCATCTCAGAGCAGTGGACGACCGCATGCTCAAAACATGTCCATATCTTCCCACGCAGCTCAGAGGACACGTCCAGTTTCATGCACAGGTCCCTCAGACGCACGCTGGCCAGGTGGTACACCTGGCACACACACAATGAGGTACAAGTGTTCAATTTATACTTCTGTGGTTAATAGCTGCCATACGTGCTAGGGAGCCTGTGTGCGTGTGTGTGAGAGAGAGAATGGTAAATGGACTGCATTTATATAGCGTTTTTCTACCCAGTGGCCACTCAAAGCGCTTTACAATTATTGCTCAGAATTCACCCATTCATACACACACTCTTACACCGACGGCGGTGTCCACCATGCAAGGCAACAGCCAGCTCGTTGGGAGCAGTTAGGGTTAGATGTCTTGCTAGGATTAGAGAAACCTCGACACTCCGCTAGAAGGAGCTGGGGATCGAACAGTCAACCCGCTCTACCTCCTGAGCCACTGCCGCCCCCCGCATGCGTGCGTGTGTGTACCTTCCTGAAGAACAGAGCCAGGGAGCCTGTGCGTCGAGGCCGGGTGCTCCCTGGCTGGGGGTCAGAGGTTGCGGGGGCAGCATTGACACGGCTTGGGGATGTGGTCAGCAGGAACTGGGCTGTGATTGGTCTGTTTTGGGGACCCTGGCTGGGCTGGAGTTGGAGAAACGTGATTTCACCGTTGCTGTTCATACCTGGAGACATATAAACAAATGTGTACACACGATTACATAAAAGGCATATATCCACCACGCATGGGGAGGCAGCAGTGGCTCAGGAGATAGAGCGGGTTGACTGGCAACCTGAAGGTTGCTAGTTTAATCCCCGGCTCCTCTGAGGAGTCGAGGTGTCCCTAACCCTAGCAAGGGGGGTCTGAAGGCTGATGTAAATGAGAGATTTGAGTTTGGGGCTTTTAGCACACTTGCAAAAAAAAATCTGTCATTATAGGCAATTGTGTGTCGATTTGTCCAGTAATTATCTTTTAATCCATTTAAATTAAATCCACAAAATGATCAAGTGTGCAAAAAGTGAAGGGGATGTGATATTGCGTGTACCTTGCAGTAGGCTGCCTGGGTGGACGGTCAGCAGGGTGGTCTGGCCCCGGGGGGCCCCTATCTTCAGGGTCCCTACCGAGCCGAACACAAGCTGCTTTGCAGGGGAGGACATGGCGGCTGTCGCCCCAGACGAGGAGGTCGCAGGGGGGTCGTCTCCGAAGAGCCGGCGCTTTGCGCTGCCGGCGGCGGGCGAGCTGAAGCGGTCGTGGACGGAGAGGGGCGAGGGAGGTACGTCTGGCATGGAAAGAGAGAGATGTATGTTAAATTAGAGAGAGAGCGAGAGAGAGCGAGCGAGAGCGAGAGCGAGAGAGAGAGAGAGAGAGAGAGAGAGAGAGAGAGAGAGAGAGAGCGAGAGAGAGCGAGCGAGAGCGAGAGCGAGAGAGAGAGAGAGATATGTTACACTGTAGAGAGAGGTATGTCCTATTGTAGAGAGAAAGGTACGTCTGGCATGAAGAGAGAGAGGAATGTTATATTGTAGAGAGGGGTACGTCTGGCATGGAGAGAGGTATGTTATATATATTCATGTTATATTGTAGACAGAGAGAGGTATGTCTGCCATGGAGGGAGAGAGAGAGAGAGAGAGGTATGTTATATTGCAGAGAGGTACGTCTGGCATGGAGAGAGAGGTATGTTATCTACATGCATGTTGTATCCAGTTTATCCAGGTGTGTGAGCTACCTTTGCGGGCACTGCCCAGGCCGGTGCGGACCTGGCGGATGCGAGGGTGTGCGAGGGGGGACTGTGCCACAAGGGGGAGGTGGGAGGAGGGTGGGCCAGAACCTCCGGCCGCTCCTGGTCCACCTGGACCCCCGTCCAGACAAGCGGAGAAGTTCACCTGGAGGGACAGACAGTTAGAGAGGTAAACAGACAGATCGCTAGAGCAATATAGTTTTGTGTGTGTGTGTGTTCCTCTATAGTAGGGACCTGGTGTCCAGAAGCTTCCAGGGTGTATATGTTACAGTATTAGTGTAAATGACAGTATCAGCGTATAAGACAGTATTAATGTATTTAAACCTCCTCTACAGTAGGGACCTGGTGTCCAGAAGCCTCCAGGGCAGTCCACAGGGCAGAGTCCCGGGTCCACGCCTCCTTCTCCAGGACCTGCTCCTCAATGGAGTTCAGATGTTTCACCATGTCTCTGGAGAGACCCTCCTCGGCACGGATAAACACCTCGATCACCTAGAGAGAAGTGCAAGTACAGTGTACTGTATTAGAACTGGGATGGTACTGTGTTGGTACTGTGTTAGTACAATGTTAGTAATGTGTTGGTTTCGTACCTTAAAGAAGTAGAAAGGGGGCAGGCTGAGGGTGGAGGTGATCCAGGGGAAGGTTCTCTGGGAGCTGTAGGAGAACAGCACCACCTCCAGACAGCAGGCCAACAGGGAGCTGTGGAACAACTCCTGACCCAGTAGAACCTACACACACACACGCACGCACACAATTTGCGTTAGAGACAGATTAGTAGACAGAGAGAGACCGGTAGGTAGAGAGAGACCAGTAGGTAGACAAGGAGACCTACGGTCATGTCCTTCCCTGGGAGACGTTTGGTCTCCTGCACCATGACGTTCTCCAGGACCTTGAAGTACAGGATCTCAGCCAGCTTCAGACGCTTCTCAGCAAAGTCTGAAACACAAAATGATAAGTCATCCATACTAATTCCATGTTTTACATAACATAACATGTGTGTGCGTGTTATCCTTGTGTGATCCAGGTGTGTTGTCCATGTCTCTAGTGTAGTGTAGCATAGTGTAGTGTAGCCTAGCATGGTATGGTGTAGTGTTGCCTATGTGTGATCCAGGTGTGTTGTCCATGTCTCACTGTAGTGTAGCATAGTACGGTGCATTGTAGAGAGCATAGTGTAGCGTAACATAGTATAGTATAGTATAGTATAGTGTAGTGTTACCTATGTGTGATCCAGGTGTGTTGTCCGTGTCTCTAGTGTAGTGGTCTTTGAAGGTCTGTCCCAGCGTCTTCACCCTGCTCAGGATGGTCTCGGTAGGGTCACTGGAACATGATCTTTTGGGGTCAACACAAAACAAACTATTAATCAATCAATCACACTATGATCACAACACACACCAGATTGGAGAAGGCAAGCTAGATTGGGGAGACTAGTTAAAGAGAGAGACAAGAAAAGAGTGAAAGAGAAAAAGACAGATGATCAGTGTATTTACATGCACTGGAAACCTGGTTACCCTCGTAACCAGGTTTTCAAACTACTGGCATGTAAACACGTAAGCCTGGTTATGTGACCTGGAAATAAATTTCACAGCAAGAGTGAGAGGGAGTTAGTGAGATCTGAAAGAAAGAGATAGTGCAAGAGAGACAGAAGGTAAGAGAGATAGAGACAGTGAAAAAGAGAGACTGACTTGAAGATGCTGATGAGATGTTCGCTGGGGGTTGTCCGCAGCCCCCCCACCATGCTCTGCAGCCGGCTCACACTCTGAGTTGCCGAGGAAACGGGCGTGACGAGCAGCTCCTTCTCCTTGAGGTAGCCCCGCCCTGTCAGGGGGGTCGAGGGAGCAAGAGACGCTGACTAGAGAGAGAGAGAGAGAGAGAGAGAGAGAGAGAGAGAGAGAGAGAGAGAGAGAGAGAGAGAGAGAGAGAGAGAGAGAGAGAGAGAGAGAGAGAGAGAGAGAGAGAGAGAGAGAGAGAGAGAGAGAGAGAGAGAGAGAGAGAGAGAGAGAGAGAGAGAGAGAGAGAGAGAGAGAGAGAGAGAGAGAGAGAGAGAGAGAGAGAGATTTAATTAAAGATTTTAGAAAATGTGTATGTGCTAGTGTCTGTCTGTCTGTGCGTGTACCTTCTGTACGTGCTGCTGCAGGGGGTTGTGGGTAGGGGGTTCCTGGGGGGCCTTGCGGGGCGTTCCTATCTCCTCGTCTGCGTCGGCGCCCAGGAACACACGCTCGTCAAAATCACCCACCGACAGCACATACTCCTCGTACTCCCTGTTGATGGCCTTACTGCACGCACACACATGTCAACTTTAGTCATCTTTTGCTCTATACAGATGTGGGAGTGATGGCTCCCTGGATGATGGCTGGTTTAAGCAGCCTTACCTGGCTGAGTCTGATTGGACTCTGGGGCTGGGTGAGGCTGCACACCTGTTGCACATTGATCAATCAATGTGCACAGGTTAAACCAGTCATCTCCACACACACTCGGGAGATATCCTGCATGGCAGCGGAGCACCCTTGCCATGTTCATTAACTACAACTTTAACAATAAACCGGATGTAACATCACCACCCTGTGTCCTTTTTGTCTGGAGGAGCCCAAAAGAAGTCACCTAGGTGGAGTGTGGCAGCCACCTAGGTGGCGGGTAGCATGGACCTTTGCTACAACAGACTTACCAATTTCGGACATTTAATAAAGTTTATACTAAAAATCGGACTTGCGTGTCAGTGAAGTTGTGACTTGTTGTGAATAAAGTTGTGACTTACTTGTTGTCGATAAAGTTCTGGGGGTCCAGTATTTCAGTGAGCAGGTCATCATTTCCTTTCAGAATCTGTCACAGAAGAAGAACACAAGTAAAGTGATGGTCAGTCATAACACCATATCATCAAAAACAGAATGGCAACACTGGAGTTGAGTGTGGAGGACCTGTCTGCTGTGTTTTGTGTTTTGTGGGGACCTGTCTGCTGAAGAGCCGGTACATGTAGTGTCTGAAGAAGTAGTGAGGTGTGCTGTGAGGACAGTGTGTGTGTTTTGTGGGGACCTGTCTGCTGAAGAGCCGGTGCATGTAGGGTCTGAAATAGTGCTGTTTGATGCTCTTGGCCTCCATCACCAGGCCGTCGTGCTGCTCACAGAGCCGCTCCAAGACACATGGGGTGGTAGCCTTTTCTGGGGCGCACAGCCCCTCCCCACGCTGAGCCGGAAGACCAGCTAGATAAACATACATGGTGAAAAATACACAGTAGTCACATTCTTTTGTCGCCTATAGTCTCCCCAGGACCATTGTTGTAGAAACTTAAATAGGTTTGTTCTCCAACGTTTACTGGCTGGTTTTAAAATAATGCTGCCCGCCAGGAACGCCCCGAAATCAAAACTGAATGTAAAATATATAGCACCTTAGCGCTACAGTGGTGGTAATTTGAAAGTCGCCATTTATGACATTACTTAAATATGAAAAAAGGTTTACGATTTACAACTATAGTTGATTAATATGGAATCCAGGATGGATTGCTTTCAGTCAACTAACGGAATTCTATGTCGTGGACAGCACTAACGCCCATACACACACAGAGACATAAACACATAAACCCCCCCGCCTACCGGTGAATGCAGGGTTGATGAGGTTGCCCCGGTGGGAGCAAAGGCTGGCGTTGGAGAACACCAGGTCCAGACAACACAGCAGGAGGTGGTAGGAGTTCACCAGGTCATCAGCGATCATAGGGAAGTTCCCTGCAGCGCACACACACACACACACTGGGGTGGCGTTCCTCCTACAACATCCTGTCATCACCATGGTAACCTCCTAACATAACCTCATCACCATGGTAACCTCTTGCCATGCTAACCATTGGTGATCTGTGTGTGTGTGCGCGTGTGTGTGTGTGTACCTTTAGTGCAGACAAACAGAGTCCAGCAGAACTTGAACACATCAGTAATATGGCACGGCCGCCGTCTGGGAGAGAGAAAATGGGGAGATCCAACAGGTGTTGCCGTTTATACCTGTAGCACAACACACTGTGTGTGTCTGTGTGTGTCATCTACCTGTGTTTCCTGCTGCGTGGCTGCCTGGGAGGCTCCGCGCCCTGTGGGTTCTGGAACACGTCCATGAAGATTGGTTCAAACTTGCGGAATATCACCGTGGAAACCTCAAAGTTCCGCTCCAAGCTGTCCATGCGCAGCCTGAAGTCCTGCTGCAGGTTGGACATGTCTGCCCACTTCCTCATCTTTGAGAAGAACTGGATCAGACTGAGGAGGAAGAGGAGAACTGGATCAGACTGAGGAGGAAGAGAATAACTGGATCACACTGAAGAGGAAGAGGAGAACTGGATCACACTGAGGAGGAAGAACTGAATCTGACTGTGGTGGAACAGAAGAACTGGATCAGACCCAGGAGGAAGAGGAGAACTGGATCAGACTGAGGAGAAAGAGGAGAACTCAATCCCACTCAAGAGGAAGAAAAGAACTGGCTCAGACTGAGGAGGAAGAAAATAACTGGATCACACTGAGGAGGAAGAAGAGAACTGGATTAGACTGATGTGGAAGAACTGGATCAGACTGAAGAGGAAGAGGAAAACTGGATCAGACTGAGGAGGAAGAAGAAAATCGAATCAGACTGAGGAGGATGAACTGGATCAGAATGAGGAGTAAAATCTGGACCAGACTAAGGAGGAATAACTGGATCAGATTGAGGAGGAAGAAGAGAACTTGATCAGAATGAGGAGGAAGAGAATCAAGGATAAAAGTAATCAAAGATACGTCATCAACGGAGGTCGTTGTATAATGCACACCAGAAGTAAACAGTAGTAGGAAGCTCTTTTTTTCCATCCTCTCTTTCCAACCTGTCAAATATGACACTGCTATTTTTTGGTTCCACCCTGGAACCTATTTTTGGTAGAAATGCTCCGGATGGTTCTAAATAAAGTGTGTGAACTGGAATGGCATCCGTTCCATGTTAGTGGAAAAGGGGTAAGTGTGGATCAGAAATCTGGTTCCCTGTACAGTGCACCACTTCTTGCCTTGACCTTAACATTTAATCTTCCGGTGCAAACACCCATGATGACCCTCGGTCGCACCGAGGCATCAAATCTTCTAATGCTTGGTTGGTGTGCGGCAGCCATGCATGTGAGTTTGCTACCCACTGCCTGAATTTGGCGGTTGGCGAGGATGTGTATTGCATTGTCTACCTGAGTTTGGCGGTGCGCAGGATCCTAGTGAGGGAGACGCAGTTCCCCTCCATCAGACCACGGCCCACCGTGGGGGTGGAGCTCTTCCTGCACGCTGCGTACAGCGAACACGCCAGCCAGTGGACCACCTCCCCCTGAGGGTGGAGTTTAGCGGTTAGTCAACAGAAGTTAGGTTACGTCACCATGCAACCTATACACTTGATACATTGCGTACGGTCCGTGATGGGTTGCGTTTCCATGTCAATCAGGGCCTCTCCCTGACAAGTAGGCAGATTTGAGTAGGCAGGCAGTTAATCAACACCAGACTTTAACTATGGAAAGTCTGGGGATTTCCATATGGAAAAGTCTTAGTCAACTGAAGATAGGTCACTGCGTTAACATGGTCAATTAGATAACCAGGTTAGGGTTATAGAAGTTAAGTCAACGTTTTTACATGGCTACTATCATAACCAACCGTTTATCAGCGGAAGTTAGGTCAGTTCAAGAAGTGACAGGTGCCCTAAACTAAGTGAATTCATGAGGTCGATACGCAATGGATCAACACTTATTGTGTTGATTTACATCCTTATGTTGATTTGCAACAAAGGCTGCAAGGTGTTACATAGCAGATAAGTAACTGGGTTATGGCCTTAACCAGGCTAAAATATTTGTTTGTGTACATGTGAACTGCATGATAACAAACATTATTTCATGTCATGAATAACTAACATTATAACATTATCAACCAATACATTATTACATGATTAACGAACAGTATTGGCATGACTTGACACAATAATAACACTAAAACACTAACTAACAGTAAAGAATGAGGAACAACCACCAATACAATACCATGATAACATGAAAAAGAGAGAAGAACATAACAATTACTGAACCTCAGTCAATCAAATTAAATATCAAAACTTTTCTTCGTTTTAAAGGATTTAACATCAGGGAGTGTTTGAAGAATGTTGTTTTGTGTGGAGATGCCCTTGATGCTAGTACATACAGGCTAAGGTATGATTATATTGTTGTTCTCAGGGTACAATGACAACAAAACAACTACAACTGAAATGTTAAAATGTAAAAGAATGCGTTACGATGATGATCGTATGATGATGATTTTTAGAACAATGGTTACAGAATATGGATAAGCATAAACTGAAGCCACATATCCATATATCCACTGGCTAGTGGATATAGATCATAGTTAATGACAAGAATAACCATAGACAGTGGCCACATGTCCCAGTATCTCATAACATATCTGTTGGTCTACCTTATATTGATATAAACAGAGCATGGCAACAGTGTGAAATACATGTCACACGTCTCGTTATGTCAACTGTCAAAACATAGGCCTGCTAGTTATAACGGCATCAAATCGGCATTGTGTTAGTCACACACACTACAACTAATTGTGTGAATATATATTTGGATTCAGCCAGCCATTAGGATATTTTTCATTCTATTACTGTCCTGTACTTTATTCTGTGACAGCCGAAATTCCCGTCAGGGATTACAATAAAGGACTAAAATGACTCACTATAGGTTTTGAATAATTTAGAATGATCATCTTTGGTTTGATATTTTAGACCATTTTAATGTAAAATACCAACACAAATAAAGCATAAATAATACATAACTATGGAATTATAAGCTGTGCTTTGATTAAATCATTTATATTTAGACGACTTTATATTTAAACAGTAATGCAACATGTATTAGTGTGTTCCAGCTATATTTAAACAGTATTAGCTCCAGACAGTATATTTGTGTTCCAGATATATGCATATGTTTTATGTTTTCCATATATATTAGCAGATATACCTCCAGTGTGTATGTGTTCCACATTGCAGTGAAGTTGTCCATGGCTTCAGTGGCAGTCTGTTCGTCCATGTTCAGCTCCTGGCACAGAGTCTCCAGGCTCCTACGGACAGAACTTTCGTCCATCCGCCCCGAATCCGAATCCGGCGATTCGTCCCCCCCCATTCGTGAATCCGATTTACAGAACCGAAATTACAACGCAAAAGTCCAAAGTCCAAGAGAGAAAGTCTCGAGTTTGTGTTTTGATCCAAAAACCACCTTCTCGCCGGCTTCCGGGACTGCGACTCCCACAGTGCATCACATTGGCGCGAAAATCTGCTTGGCCGCGTCCAATGAGCGGCGAGTAAACAATGGAGAGGGGCGTCTCTTCGCCGCGTCTCTCCATGTGCTCCATGACATTGTTTCACGTCACATTATTTAGTCACATTTAAATTTAAATTGATCCCGGAATGCATGGTACAAGACTGCGGTATTTCATTTATTTATTTGTACCCATTGAGCTCAAGTTCCCGTTGTATATGTTTATGTTAGTCAATATGTGTTATGTCCTGGTGAAAAAAAACTGGAAAACAAAGTTGTATAGCTCAGTATAGTTCTATATTTTTTATTTTTTATCATACAATCGTAACAGCAGGCTTGTGTTATTTTTTTTTGGTGACCGAAGGTAATGTTACGACTTAGCACATCATTATTTACAATGAAGCACCCCTCTGTTTGAAAGTTAAACTTAAAGTCGTTGGACTTAAACTTTCACTGTGTTGACTAACTCTCCGTCTGATTGGCCATCTGCCTCTCTGTCATACTGTCTGTATTTCTGCCTGCCTGTCCATCTCTTTCTGTCTGTGAATTTCTGCCTGCCGGCTGGTGTTTATACTAAGTGCAGGATAGATGAGTGCTCCATGTATGCAGAAAAGACCAGAGAGACAATCAACCTTTTGTCTCAGTGATTTTATTATACTTGTAGAATGATATCATAGTTATATATACTCATAAATCACCATGAAGCAATCGTTTATTTATATTCCCACTACCACCCCACAGCACCAGGCTACAGATCTATAATACATTATTAATAACACATTATAATACAGTAGTATAATACAGTAGTAATAAAACTGTATTAATAACACTGTATTAATTACACAGTATATCTTACCGGTGGGTCTTTTACACAGACTAAAATGTTTTGATTCATGAAAAACCCAGTATAAGGGTATGAAAGGACCCACATGCAGAATATATCAAGTGTTATTATTTATAAAATCGAAATCTCGCTATCAAAATAAGTCCTTGTTTCCGTAAAGGTTTATGTTTATATATTGTGTCTATAGTATATTCCCATGTCCTAGGTTAAAGGCTTGATTACACTTTATTGAATACACTTTTAATCAAGAAGGGCCAGTTATTATAGTATGGCCTTTCGAGCGCTACATACTCTACACCTCCTAAAACTCACGTTCAGGGTGTGGTTGTGTGTGTGTGTGTGTGTGTGTGTGTGTGTGTGTGTGTGTGTATGAGAGATGGAGAGAGAGTGTATGTGTGTGTGTGTGTGTGTCTGCGAGAGGTGTGTGTGTGTGTCAGTGAGAGGTGTGTGTATCAATGGGAGGTGTGGGTGTGTATCAGGGAGAGGTGTTTGTGCGTGTGTGTGTGTGTGTGTATCAGTGAGTGTGCGTGTGTGTGTATCAGTGGGAGGAGTATCTTGAGCTGTCTCTGGTCTCAGTGGTTTTGATCAGGATTCTGGATCCAGGAGAACCGCCATTACTATGGAAACCATTAGTACTCTTAGAACCTGGAGGATAGAGGGAAGGAGGGGGGAAAAGAGAGAGGTTCAACAACAACAAAAAATCTTGATTTCAGGATAGCACCAGACCTGTGTGTGTGTGTGTGTGTGTGTGTGTGTGTGTGTGTGTGTGTGTGTGTGTGTGTGTGTGTGTGTGTGTGAGTGTGTGAGTGGAGTGTATGTGTGTATAATACTTACTGTAGTTGGAGATAGACTGGATGTTAAGAATAGACTGTTGTCCAATTCTGTGAGAAAAAATGTTTATTTAAATGAGAAAGTACATGAACAACCCTTTTCCCTTTCCTTTCCTGTCTCCTCCTTACCTCTCTAACACTGCTCTATCCTCTCCTCTCTCTTCCCATCTCCTCTATCCTCTCCTCCTTTCTCCCTTCCTCTGTTCTCCTCTTCTCCCATCCTCTCCTCATCCTCCCCTTGTCCTCTCCTCCTCCTCCTCTCCACATTCTCTCCTCATCCTCCCCTCATCCCCTCATCCTCTCCTCATCCTCTCATCTTTTCCTCATCCTCTCCCACACTCATCCTCTCGTACTCTCTCCTCATCCTCTCCTCTTCCTCTCCTCACCTGTCCTCCTCTCCTTCCAATAGTTTCCTGTAGGTGGCGATCTCGATGTCCAAGGCCAGCTTCAGGTTCATCAGGTCCTGGAGAACAACAGGAAGTTCAAGTTTATTTGTGACCACAGCGGTGGGTACTGGGTGTACCTGGTTACTAAATGTACTGTGTGCACTATATATACTACAGCAGAAGTACTGTTTATACCTGGTACTCTCTGAGCTGGCGAGCCATGTCCTGCTTGGCTCTCTGCAGGGCATCCTCGAGGTCTCGGCTCCGGGCCTTGGCCTCCTTCACCGCCAGCTCCCCCCGTTCCTCTGCCTCGGTCAGGTCATTCTCCAGGCTTACACGCTGGAGCAGGTGTTAGATATTTATTCTTTTGCATTTTTCATGCTTCATTCATGACAGATACAGTGAGAGTTAGACAGGAAGGTATGGGAGCGAAAGAAGGGAGGACATGCAGCAAAGGACCACGGGCAGGAATCTAACCCGGGTCGCTGCCGTAAGGACTGAGCCTTAATGGTACGCGCTCTACCCGGTGAGCCACCGGGACACCCCTGGAGCAGGTTAAACACCTATGTAATGTATACATACACTACTGCACTCCTCCCTCGGGGTCGATTATAGGTTCATAGTAACTCCAACACTCATCTGAGATCCAGCAGTCTAACTATGTCACAGCAGAACTTTGTGTGTGTGTGTGTACCTGGATCTTAACAGCCTCTATCTTTATATGTGTGTGTGTGTGCCTTGGCTCTAACAGTCTCTATCTCTATATATGTGTGTGTGTGTGTGTGTGTATGTGTTTGTACCTGTGTCTTAACACAGGTACAAAGGTACTGGGGTCATGTGTGAATGGGAACAGGGATCGATATTCCGGATAATCGGCACCGGCAATTTGCCTGCTCAAGACCTAGTAACATTTCCGGGTCACTGCCGGTAGGGCTAAGTTGTGAATGGAAGCTGTGACATTGCTGGGATAGGCACGTAAAGGGTTACATCCGTCTGATGTAAGACGCTTTCACGTAGAGTGAGCGAACCAATGTTAAGACTCCGCTGAGGACACAGTAATTCACTGGGAACTATGTGTGAAAGGGGCTTGTATGTGTGTGCCTGTGTCTTTACAGCCTCTATTTATATATATGTGTGTGTGTGTGTGTACCTGGGTCTTAACCGCCTCTATCTCACTCTGCAGGCGGCTGATCAGTCGGTTGACCTCGGCCAGCTCTGCTTTCGCCACGCGCAGCTCGTCCCCAAACTGACTTGCCTGCACCGCCATCTGATCAAACTACGCACCCATACACACAGACACACAGACACACACACACACACACACACACACAAACACACATACATACACAGAGACACACACACACAAACGCAGACACGCACACAGTTTGGACTCGGGATTCAAATCTGCAAAAGGGTTTCCGGGATTTTTCAACCAGTCCCCCCACTTTACATTACATTAATGTACTGGTCTCAACTGGTTTGGTTATACTGGTATCTATCTACTGGTCTCAACTGGTTTGGTTATACTGGTATCTATCTACTGGTCTCTAATGGTTTCTCCAGACCTTGCTCTTGTACCAGTACCTACTGGTATGTACCAGTACCTACTGGTATGTACCAGTATCTACTGGTGTGTACTTGTTTCGTTTTATTGCTCTCTACGGTATCTGGTGGTTTCTCCAGACCTTGCTCCTGTACCAGGATCTACTGGTATTTGCTGGTCTAGTAATGATCTCTACTGGCTTTTCCAGACCTTGTTCCTGCACTAGTATTTACTGGTTCAGTACCGGCCTCTACTGGTTTAGTGCTGGTCTCTACTGCTTTCTCCAGACCTTGCTCTTGTACCAGGCCTCTGCCTCCTCGCGGCTGCGGGCGGCGATGTCCTCATACTGGGCCTTGACCTCGGCTACAATCTGCTCCATGTTGAGACTGCGGCTGTTGTCCATCTGGACCACCACCGACGTGTCCTTGATGCTGGCCTGCAGCTCCCGCACCTCCTGGGGTAGAGAGGAGGCAACACGGGGTTCAGAATAACACTCTGGAGAGGAGAACCTTTCACTAGGGAAGGATGAGAAGATGCGAAGAGATGAGGAGGAGAGTGGAGGAGAGAAGAGGAGGATGAGAGCGGTGGGGGTGGAGGGAGGTGGCGGTGGAGGTGGAGGGTGAATAAGGAGAACTGGGAGGAATTAGGTCTGACCTCGTCATAGATGTTCCTCAGGAAGTTGATTTCGTCGGTCAGCGAACCAACCTTATCCTCCAGGTCTGCCTTCACCAGGTAGGCTGAGTCCACGTCCTGCACACACACACACACACACTATATAAACGCATGTATACACATTATACACACACACACATTATACACATTGATCCGACCTTCTTGAGGATGACAAAGTCATTTTCCAGATTGTTCCTCTTGTTGATCTCATCCTCGTATCTGAGAGAAAGAGAGAGAGAGATGAATATGCAACACCATAAAATATCCTGTTTAAATAAAAAGGAACCATTTTTAACCGTAAGACTCTACTACTTGTCAATAGTATCATCTAAACCTATGGTGACCCATCCAACCCTAGTGAGCCGTGCTAGTCGTGAACCACGGAACCTAGGAGTCTCACTTGTGCTTGAAGTCCTCCACCAGGGTCTGCATGTTCCTCAGCTCTCCATCCAGCTTGGTCTTGTCGTTGTTGACTAGGTCCATCTGGCGCCTCAGGCCCGCCATGTAGGCCTCGAACAGGGGCTCCACATTGGAGCGGCCCAACCCCTGGCCCTGCATCAGGTCCAGCTTGGTCTCCAGCATCTTGTTCTGCTGCTCCAAGAAACGCACCTGGAGAGTGTGTGGAGGAGACAGAGAGAGGGGTGGGGGAAGGAGAATGGGAGAAAGAACGATATTTAAAATGGGACAAATTTGTAAATTGAACCAGTGAATGTGGAAAGATACTATTCACTGTGCAAATTGCCCTGGCTGAATATAAAAAAATAAAACATAATTCAAGCATGTTCATAGTATACTAAATAGGACATAAAGAAACTGATACACCACAAATCGTCTCTGCGCAGGTGAAAATAACAGTATGTTTGTAACAGAGTAGGCCTGTGTAAAGCAATCTCTGAGATCATTCAAAGGGCTAGTGTTGCTAGGCTACAGGTCACCCCACCTGTCTATTGTGAGCTCTGGCACCAACACAAAGCCACCCTCTCTCGCAGGTCTCCGGGCCGATTATATTACAGCCCAGGAGGAAACCAGATAGCGCAGACAGATCCAATACCCCACCACCTCCAAATGGGCTTTCGACTTTTAAATTCCACACTCAGATGCTCTCTTTTTGTTTTGTACAAAGCTTTACTATTTGGTCTTGCTATGTTTTAAAAACATGTAGGTAGGGTGAGGCCATCTTGTTCAAGGATGCCTACAGGTAGACTGCAGACACTGGGGTTTAAACCCAGAACCTTTCAGCTGGGAGTTGAAATCCCTAAACGCTAGACGAGACTATCCTTCCATGTCAATGGCACCTGTGTTAGGTTAATACCAGTGCTGCTAGTGATTGGTCAAATGCAGAGATCACATTTTGCTGTGTAGTTCTTGTACTTGTCTAATGACAAATAAAGGTTATTGTTCTTCTTCTACTTCTTCCAGTTTTTGTCAATATTCCCAAGTCACTGCACTCTCTTTGGGACTGGGTCTTGTAGACAGAGAAACATCCAGAGCGGAAGGGTTATCTACCTGAGCCAAAATCCTTCGCTGATTTCTGGAGACGGTTAGAGTGAACACAGATGTTGTGGTCATTTTAGGACTATTTAGCCATTTAGATGCTTTTATCCAAAGCAACTTACAGTGAATTCAGAGGCATGTCATTAAGGAGCAGGTAGGGGTGAGGGGGCATCTTGTCTGGGATTCCTGAAGGTAGACTGTGGATTGGGTGGATCAAACGCAGTACCTTTTGGCTGGGAGTCACCTTAGCCACAACACTGTCCTGTACCCCACTCACACGTTTTACCTTTTACTGTTAACATCCAGTAAAAACAGCTATTGTTGATCACCATGGGAGTCTCGCAAACAACCGTGCAAGCTCAAGATTATTGAATAATTCTAGGTATGTCAGACTATCGAGCGAGACACGTGTGTCCCATATGGAACCCTTAGGCAAGCTGTTTACTGGGTAGGTGGTAAGGAGACGGTCTGTTCAGGTATGGATAATGTGGAGGGGGCTGTATCTCTCGGATGTAGCAAGCAACAACAGCTCTATTGTGGGAGCGATGCAGACTCCGTGAGAACCAGTGATATCCTCTCAGTAGGGTATCGGTGTCTCGTATCAGTGGGCGATCTGCCCAGGTCAGCACCAAACAGACCATACTCTCCCGGCTCCAATGTTTTTATGGGCTCAAATAAACGTAATATTCATTTATAAACATAACATCGCAAAGACAGAAAGAATGATAACTAGTATATATTTTGTAAGAAGGTCAAATCTAAACACTCAAGGTAATTAGTTATACTGGGCAGCCGTTTGGATCTCTTTATCAAGTTATAATTATTATAATGTCCGATTTTCATGTCATCCATGTCTCTGGAAATAATCTCCAGTAAAACTAGCTATCTCTTACCAGTAGTTAGGCTACCTTGACTATAAAGCTTGTTGAGGCTCTTGATCTAATACTTCTTAGTTATCTCTGGAAGCTATCTCGAGAGTAACTAGTTATCTGGTAATTATCTATACTCTAGTAAAAAAAATCTCTGGTAATTATCTCTACTCTAGTATAACTAGTTATCAACAGTAAAATAATAATTATAGTATGTTGTTTGCGAAGCTAGCTTAATCTAGTCCTGTTTTCTCTTGTACAACTAGTTATGTTTGGTAGTTATCTCTGGTATAACTAGTAGGCTGTTTAGTTAATAATAGGCTACCTTGTCTATGAAGCTAGCGAAGCGGTTGTTGAGGCTCTTGATCTGCTCCTTCTCGTGGGCTCGACTCATGGACAGGTTGGGGTCTATCTCCAGGTTGAGCGGTGCCAGGAGGCTCTTGTTGATGGACAGCGATGCTAGCGGGGAGGCCTGGCCCGGGTGGTGCCCGTTGGTGCCCGCGTACAACGAGCTGCTGCTCAGAGACATGCCGCCGAAACTGCCCGCTCCCTGGCCACCGTAGCCGCTGATCCTCCGCTGAACGGCGCTGCCGCTGCGCACCGAGCCGGTGGTGCTGATCCGCTTGGACCGGCTCAGACTCATAATGGTAAATGAGGAGAGAGAGAGACCGATGGAGAGATGAATAGATGGATTGAGACAGGTGCTGCAAGAACTGGCAATATAAAAAAGTTAAATCAAGTGGAAAACTGAACTGAGCGAAAGGGACCGAGTAGCCAGATATGGAAAAATGAACAGAATACGGAGTGAGATGTCAAAGTGGATGCTTGAGTGAGAGAAAATAAAGTTTGAGAGAAGCGACTGTGACCACGACGTTTCTCAAGTGACTGCAGAGCCTTTTAAACTCCCCCCGGGTGAGGACGGAGAGAGAAAGGAGGAGAGAGGGAGAGAATGAAAGGCCAGAGGTATCGTGTATCAAGACTTGGTCCTTCTTTATAACTTTTGCATGGCTAAAGGAGCCTCTAGCGGCTTTTTATGCTAATGTAGGTCAGCAGGATCTGCCTCATGAAAGAGTAATGCGAGCCGACCGGATAATGGACGGAAAGGTAAAGGTTTTACTTTTCAACATTCTCCATCTTTTCATTGACCACAACAAGTCAAACATCCCATAATAGGTTTGATATTTCTAAACACTATCAGGTTGTATCAGAATGCCCATCAGCTATTCACCCACATAAATTGATAGTAACTAACAGGAATGTGTAGGCCTACAGAATACAAATCATGTACTTCCAAAACCAGATGAAACCAAGACCATAATGCTGGTCTGAAGTTATACAATAGATTATTATTTTCAGCCCTAGGGCCAGAAAGAGAGGTCTCTCTTGTCTTAACTGTATTGTATCTTGTTTTCTAGTAATACACACAAGTTAAAGTGTATTATGTGTACTTGCTACTATAAAAAAAAAAACCATACAAAAACAATTAACGCCAAAACAATTTGTTTTATTTTTAATTTATTAACATCATTTACGAAAAAATAACATACAATTCATTTCCTCCAAACTAACACTTGAAAAAGACAACCAGGTGTCTTTGTTTTAATATGTAGAAATATTTAACAGTTGTTTAAATCAGGTTAGATTATGCTCCACATAACTGCCGTGGGCAGCTGGGGGGTTCAAATGGGAGGGAGGAGACGGGTTTAAACTGGTTTGGAACCAGTTTCAGATCCTATTCAGAAGCTTCTGGAGAGAACCCAGGGAGAGAAACAGAACCACCAGAACTCATTTGGTTCTGAAGGATGCGGCTGCAGATTGGTGAGCTACAATGAGAGTAAATTAGAGAGGGTGACGGAGTGGCGACTAGACCAGCAAGGTATGATGGGATAGGTTGGAGTGAAGGTGCAGATGGAATGTTTCAGGACATCACATCTGGGGGGTGTGTGTGTGTGTGTGTGTGTATATATATATATATATATATATATATATATATATATATATATATATATATATATATATATATATATATGTGTATGTGTATGTGTGTGTGTGTATGTGTGTGTGTGTGTGTGTGTGTGTGTGTGTGTGTGTGTGTGTGTGTGTGTGTAGCGTGTTTATAAACAAATTGGGGACTAGGAGTTTGGGATATTGTGTGTCGTAATGTGTGTGTGTTTGTGTGTCACTGCTTGCTCTGCTGAGTGTGTGTTATGGGATGTGTATTGTATATTACGTGTGTGTGTGTGAGTGAGTGCATCACTGCTCGCTCTGCTGAGTGTCTGTGATGGAGGACACCGCCCCCTGGCCCTTGCTGACATCACTGATACAAGCCCACTGGCCGTCCATAGACTCCTTCCAAAGTGTCACCTGAAAACACACACATACACACAAAGTATTAGCATGATATATTGTATTTTATGTCATTGGAGTGTGCATATGAGCATGCACTTCATGAGAATATACCTATCATATTAGCATGTAGGATATTGGCATGTGTGTATATAAGAGGGTTGTTACTGTTCAGGTGAATCACTGTTTGGTTCGTTTCATTGTCTTTGGTCATGGTTTTCAGTTCAGTTCTATATACATATGTATACAGTATTTATTTCTTTATAAAGCCAGGGTAGGCTCTCTATAACATAAAATGCTCCGTTCCTTGTCCGTGACTTTGCATGAATGTCTGCCCTAACATTAAAGAGTATATTTGGGACTTTATTTATAAGAATATTTATACAAAAACGTTATAAACCAATAGGCCTTTAAAGCACCATCATTTTAACCGTGTATATAAATCCTGCGTCTTCAACTGCAGAATATGGCTGTAAACACTATAAACATGCCCAAGCCTTTAGTGATTTTCTTGTATCGATATCAGTTAGTCGAACAATTTTGGCTGAAGGCTTTAGGGAGAGCTAGTTAGTCGTTGTTGTTCAGGTCCCGCCTGTGCCAGCCTCGCCCCCCTCACACTAGCCAAAGTGACATTCGGATGGTGCCGCTTTAAATGGCTCAACATGTTTGACATGCTCCCGCTAGTACCATCCACCACTTTTTTGGCTTTGCTTTAGTCCATGCTTAATCCTAATGCTCCCAGACTTAAATGACACTGGGGGATCCACAACTGCTCGTTCTCGCCGCTCGCCATTCTCTACCTTTATGTCCTCTACTGATGCAATCAGTGACGTTATCGATAGTCGCCATTGTCACTGGCTGGGTATGTAATAAAGTCCAGCTAATGTCAAATGTTTTTTTGACACAAACCGTAACATCCCTAGTATATAATGTTACTGACTGTATGATATTGCTGCGTGTACATTAGTGAGACAGAGACAGACAGACCGACCGACCGACCGACCTTGTTGTCACCCCCGGAGACGGCAAGGATGTTTCCGGTGATGGACCAGCTGACGTGCCAGACGACGTCGTTGAACTTGTGGAGCAGCTTGGCCGTCCAGGTGTTCCCTGTCGGATCCTCACACGTCCAGATGAACACCCGCCCATCCTGACGGAGATCAGACACACGGTGGTCAACTCATCCAAATATCAAACTACCCACATTCAACCCATATCAAACCACCCACATTAAACCCATATCAAAGTACCCTTATTCAACCCTAAGAAATTGCCCTTATTCAACCCATAAAAATTAAAAAACACATTCAACCCATATCAGACCCATGTCAAACTACCCACCTTCGCCCCCTATCAAACTACCCACATTCAACCCATAACAAACTACCCACATTCATCCAAAATCAAACTACCCACATGCAACCCAGGGTTCTCCCAAAATAATGGAATAGTAGCGCTGCGCCACCATGCTCCTTTCCAGTGCCGGCCATGTAACATTTCTAGATAGTGCTGACACGACGCAGATATTTAGTTGACTGTGTTGTTTTTTTCCCCATTCAATTTCTGAAACTACAAAACGACAATATCACATGTAAGTGCTGTGTGGAGGAAGTCAGTGGCTTTCGGATCAACTGTTGTCCGAAGTCTACCAGTAGAAACCCTAGAGCAAGATGCCCTAACCCCCTCCCTGCCTCTTAATGACCTGTATCTGAATTCCCTGTACGTCACTTTATATAAAAAAATATAAATTAAATAAAGTCAAACATGTAGTTTGACTCCTCACCTGTGAGCAGCTGGCGATGGTGCTGGTGGGCAGACCAATAGAAGGAGCCCAGCCCACGTCTCTCACCCAATCACTGTGGGCCTCCAGCTTCTGGTCCTCCTTCCATTGACCATCTTCCTCCCTGGGGGGCAGGATCACAACAGTGAGTGACAGCTCTGATTAACGTGCGACATTAACATACTAACATATTAATAATGTGTATGACGTTTATGTAAACGTAAACAACACGACCTACTTCCAGAGTTTGACCAGGTTGTCGCAGCCCCCAGAGACAAAGCGCTTGACGTAGTTTGATTTCTGTCCTGACGGCTGGTCCACTAGACTGCCTGGGACCACAGCCGGAGCCCAGCTCACTGCGTTGCAGCCAATCTGATTAAAATAAACCACACCCACCAACTCATTCAAATAATAAAGCACACCCGCATTTCAATAAACCCCACCCATAAAGTAAGACACCAAAAAGAGTACCTCTCATTTTCTTAGAACATCATTTAACTGTTTGACATGTCTAAGACCGAGAGAGGTAGAGAGACACTGACTGTGTGTGCGTTGCTGATCTTCTTCACGTCCCACTGCTGTTCTCCAGTGAAGGTGAGCAGAGAGATGGCTCCGTCAGAGCTCCCACAAGCCAGGATCAGACCAAAGTCATACGGACCCCAGCACACCGAGTTCACTGTGTACACACACACACAAAATTAACTAATTGTAACCAAATAAATTATACATCATAAAGTCTGACCAATTATTGAGGAACACAGCAGACAGATGGTCAGACAGAGAGTCAGTCAAACAGACGGACAGTAATACACATTGGTCAGTCAGCCCTACAGCTCCCCACCTGAGGACTCGTGTCCCATGTATTCGTACATCTTGTCCCAGGAGCCGTTCTCCTCCTTCCAGATGATGACCTTGCGGTCGTAGGAGCAAGAGGCCAGGATGTTACCGTACATGGGGTGGGCCCATGCCACCTGCCACACAGGACCCTCGTGGCTGAGAGGAGAGGGAGGGAGAGATGGAGAGAGAGAGATGGATACATAGGGAGAGGGGGGTGCGGAATGAAATGGAGGGAGGGATGGAGAGAGGGATGGGGAAAGAGACAGACGGAAAGATGAATGGAGCGAGGAATTCAAACTCTGGTTAACACTAAAAACATTCAGCAGAAGGGTTACCAGCAACCACATAACAGTGTATACAGTATGTCTCACCCCCTCAGGTCTGCCACCAGTATCTGGCCTCCGTTCCTGACATCAAAGATCTTGACGGTGCGGTCGGATGAGCAGGTGGCCAGCCGCGTGCCATAATAGTCCATCTGGGCATCGTGCTGATGGGAAAAACATTTCACATAAACTACTTGGAAAACAGCAACCTACCAGGAACATGTCACAAGCGGATGTTCACTCTCACTGTCTAGAACACACTTGGTTGAGCCGTAACTTCAGAGTCATGGAATTTGGAAAGCTCTTTATCTCACTTATTTAAAAAGAAAAAAACATTTACTCACATATACATACTTTTAATTCCTAGACCTACTCTGAACTTTGTCCATTTGCTTGTAGCAACTTACATTTTGTAATGAATGATTTGATTGCTCTAAGCCTAACTTGTAAGTCGCTTACTCTTGATTCAAACAAACCATGATTGGATTACCAATTTTGACAGGTAAAAGCGGTTTGTGAACAGAGGTGGGATAGCCAGTTCAATACTCTCAAATAACTATTCCAAGCTTCATGTCAATGCATTAAGCATATCAAGATACAGTTGTATCTACATGTTTGATGTACCATTTATTCAGATACTGGCAGATTTACCTACGATTAATAGCGACTGTTAGCTTCCATGACTGATACGATAACAAACACAGAAACTTACAATCATGTCCTCATGCGAAGTATCCACTGTGTTGATAACGGAGACCTGCATTACGGTGGGTAAACAACATTAATCTCATTTATAAAAAAATGTTTTACTTTGATTGACTTGCTGTAGTTATATTTAGCCATTATGCTAACAAGAAGTAGCAAGGGCTTAAGTAGACAACTAATTACACAACCGCAAAACAGAGAGGATGTCAAGTAAAGGTATTTGTGCGTGTTTTAAAACATAACCACGTCGCTATCTGTCTTACCATGATTGTTGTTGTGAATATTAAACCCTAGATTGTGTTGACATGGATATTTCGACGTGGCAACAAGTTCAGAAGTCGCTTCCCGTTCGGTACCTCATCACGTCGGACCGCCGGAAACGTTAGACTCTGACCAAAGGTTCCGCATACTGAGAACTTCTTGTCGTAGTATGACAATAGTATGACCATTCCGTTCTTATTTTGAATTTCGGGCATAGGCAGCCTGTATTCATCTTTCTTACATTGTATGGGCTCGAGTTGTCAAATTGAATGACATTTGTGAGCTTTTGGAAATTAGGCTGGCTGGGTTTTCGAGCGATCTGATTGGCTGCGGTTCTCGGGCGATCGGACTGGCTGCCAGTGTACTTTTAAGTGGTCAACCAAGTGGCCATTTATCACACACACACACACACACACACACACACACACACACACACACACACACACACACACACACACACACACACACACACACACACACACACACACACACACACACACACACACACACACACACACACACACTGTTACTGAAAAAGGGGCAGATTTGAATCATTCCTTAACCCCATGCCCTATTAATGGGGCCCACTGTTCTTTAAGACTGTACTGAGGTTGAAGTTCATATCCAGTTGTATTCATTGCAAATTTATCAAAAATAGAATTACTTTATTTGTCTGAATTTGTCTTGTTTTATCATTTTATCATATCACGTTTGTACAAATCAATTATGAACAATATGTAACGTTGCTGGAAACTGTTTAAGATTCAATAATAATTGTGTGGGGAGAAGGGTCGCGTTTTGCTAAATTTTGGGTCGCGCCGCCCCCAACACATGTAATCTCTAGTGATGCGAAGTTCAGATCTTTTTTCGAAATTGGATCTTTGGACCTGGTTCATAGTTCATTCAAATGAACGAATCTTTTCGCTCGTTCATTTGCGCATGCGCAAATCGAAGACAGCGCTTATGGAAACTGAACATGTGCGTCTTTCTCTTTCTCTAACGTTGGCAGTGTTGACCCTAACGCAGTGTTGAAGAAGAGTCCTCACCTCATTAAACCAACAACAAAAAAACTTTTCAAATGGCAATGAGTTTATTATACCCAGAAAGGATAAAGTACTGTCTAAGGAGAAACAGATTGCTTTCAAATGAGCATTTTGTCACTGCACTCTTCAAGCAAAGGAGAAACATTATATTTATGGAACGATGTAGAACTGACAGTATACTATTGAAACAAATAATACTGTTAAAGGACCAGTTTGAACCCTGAATTAACACATTGTGCCTTGCGTGGTCATGGGCAAGTTATTTCAATGTAAAAAATCCCCCAAGAAACTACTTAAATGGCACGTTACTGCCATTTAAGTGCCATTTCAGTAGACTCGATGATGAACAAAATTATGCAGAACTCGCCATTGGGGGCACATGTTGCAAACAAAATCGTGTTACACAGATTATAATGGAAAGTGAAACAATGTTATATTAAAATGCTTTCCCGCTACCCCTGACGCTTGGCTTGTTGTGTTCAATTGGCAAACTGTTCCTCTGAAGCTGCTCAGAGCTCCTGGTCGCTGGACCTGGTGGGGGAGACGTCGTCTGGGGAGCAGGGAGCTGCCCTGACCAACTTGTATTCCGGCTTGGGGGACGCAACGACACAGCGCTCATCCGCGTTTGCTGTGAAGGCAACGGTTGAGTAGTCAAGGGTGGTGGATGGGTGAGTGGCGGTGACGTAGATCGAAGAGACTGCAGTGGAACTGAAGTTGAGCCCCAGGGGGCGCCGTTGTATCTCCTCATAGATATGAACGTCCTGGGGGGAGAGGATTACAAGAAGAAAAACAAGGGTTTGATGCGCTGAAGGATATCTCTCACACACACATTGACACACTCACACACATTGACACATACACTAAACTACACACTCACTCACACACACACAAAACACATACACATACACACAAGGCCATACACATACACACTATATATGTACGCACACACACACACGCACACACACACACACACACACACACACACACACACACACACACACACACACACACACACACACATACACATACACATACACATACACACACAAGGCCATACCTCTTGTTTGTATCCCTCCGTTGTGCTTCTAGATGAAAGGCCTTGAAACAAACAAAATGATTGGTTCTAGGATCAATTATTTTCTTCCTTTAGTGTTGTGTAGTCTGGTCTGGTCTGGTCTAGTCAAGTAGTCTAGCCTGGATGTCAGTGTGTGTCAATATGTGTGTGTGTGTGTGTGTGTGTGTGTGTGTGTGTGTTTCTGTGTGCTTACATTTCCATGGTACCAGCAGACTAACTAGCATCACCATCAGCACCCCAGCAAAATACATCACTATGGTAACCGGCCGAGGCAGCCTATCCTTCGAGCTAACTGTAAATACAAATCCACAGGGTTAGCATGGGCTAACCTACGCAGCATTACCTTAAGGCTAACTGTCAATACAAAACCAAGTGAATCATGTTATTAAGACTCTGTACAACAGTTAATAAAATAAAAAAATACTAGACTCCTTGACTATTACAGATTTACAAAAGATATATGTATTTTCCTCTTGCAAAAACAACTTCCCCTTCGCTCTGACACCATCCGACCACAACATCCCTGTGTTCAGCCTGCACACATAGACATGAAGGAAACCACTCAACTCCTACACCACCAACACCTACCTTCATTATCTCAATCAATCTATATGTACTAATCTTCTACTCTATACTAACCTTTACATAATTCTACTAACTTATACTTACATACTTACATTCTTACTAACCTATACAACGAGGCTTAACCTACTGTCCTATTGAACCTATAACTGGTTCTGTTCTGGCCTGATACTTGAAACTTTAACCTTAAACCCTAACCTAGGACACATCCAGACTCTGGCGCTGTGTGGTCCAGTTCAGAAGGAGAGAACCAAACTCTGGTCCAGTCATGGTGACTCACCCACGGTCAGATTGAATTTGTTGTGGATAGTAAAGGTTCTGTCAGAACTCTCGGAGTAGCACCAGTACAGCCCCTGGTCCTTGAATTCCAGGTCCCGGATAGTTATGTTGAGAGTCTGGATGTGCTTTTGGTCCACCATGGAATACCTGCTTTGCTGCGGATGCGAGGTGTTTAACATGTGCTGACAATCCTGCAGGTCACCCCTACAGATATCTTTGTTCCCCGAAGAGCCCGAGTAGTTACACATGAAGGTTAGATTTTCACCAACCTCCAAGGTCTGGCTTGACACATCTGAGACATCTGCCAGTGGGAGGACATGGGGAGACAGACCCATGGGCAAGTATGGATTAGTCACTAAAGATCCCATGCCACATATCACAAGAGTTAGTTGCTAAACCCGGTGTCCTGGCTCTGTACCAAGTAAACATGGTCTCTGATTGGATGGTTTCATCTTCACCACGCCACTGTGATAGCCAGTGTGAGCATGCATCACAAAATCGGTGCTATCATTGGTAGTGGATGAGGTCCCCATAAATCCCCATAAAACTCACTATGTAAAGAACTTTGAGTGCCTTGAAAAGCCCTCTGCAGATGCAATTAATTAATAGCATTAAACATACACCCCTTTCTGTTTGGTTTAAATAGTAAGTAAAGTAACACTCACATTGTATCCATACTTTTTGGATCAGGACGCTGTGTCTTGAATCGTTGAACCCACACCAGTAAATTCCATAGTCCTGGTCTGTCTCGACCTTGATCGACATGGTCTTGGGTGATATTTCTTTACAATTAAAGTCATCTTCTGCTTTGCACAAGTATTTGTCGACAGCATTGAATTCATCAGGATAGTCACATTTTACCGAGACGTTCTCTCCTAGACTGGGACCAAGTGTGATTGGTCTTTTGCAGTCTGTGAATAAAGTTTCATTTTGAATACATGTTGTCCTTGCGGGATATGCCAGGATTTTAATCAGTGCTTGCCAACCATTTTGGGCCAGTAGTCCCAATTTTATGTCCCTAACTGACACCATCAACACCTCGCCTGTCGGTTTGTTTATCTGGGGTCCTCATAAGACCTTTCAGACCTTGTATGTTAGTCAAAAAGCAAATATCTATAGTGTTTTAAGACAGCAATCTCCCGCGACAAAATATGCATATCAGTTGTCCCAAAGTGGGTGTCCCGACCCACAGGTTGGGAAACACTGATTTAAATGCACTGCTACAGTCAACATAGATGTACAACAGAATACAAGCATATGGTTAAATACATGACCAGGAACCATCTCTTAAATACAAATATTTATACAAAATTAGATTTCTGACAGAATGTGGTCCTGAACACATGAATACTTGAACTTTCATGCACATGTATCATGAGTTCATACAGCAGAAGGTAAAGTATTAACTTGACTGGTGTGTCTTGTTCCTTGTGTAACTGTTTCACATTAAGAACCACGATTGAAAACAGGACATCTCTTACCGACTTTTACTTCGAGCTCCACAATGTTTCCTGACCCAGAACAATATGTCTTCGAGTCCCCATTCTCTAGTTTGACAAGTTTGACATTCCCGTTGGCCTCTGTCAAGCACCTTTCGGTAGTATCTGATACATTACAGACACAGGGCCATTTAAAATGCTCTGGGTCGTTCAAGAACACACTTCCTCCCAGGCATCCATTGACCTTCAGCAGAGAACCTGCCAACACACATGATGAGGATGCTGTGATATTTAGACTGCAAAATGCTAGGGATCATACTGGCTGCATGAATAAGAAAATAATCGATTCTGGTGTACGATTTGTGAACATGGGAATATAAGAATAATCCCTGTCTGTAGGGCGCTGGATCCTCCATCAACTATGTTTGAGGACATTCTTAAATTGTTTAATACCACAACAGAGTAAATGGAAGTTGGGACACGAGTAGATAGGCAGGTCAAGATCCGATTCTAGATATCAATTGAAATCACCACCCATTATCAAAGGTCTGGTAGTACAAAGAGTGTGCAGAAAAAGAAAAAGTTTGGGTCGTCGACATTATGCTCATAAATATTAAGGCAACTTATTGGGAATGAGTTAATGGAAGGCACACCCGAGACCATGACGTACCTGCCTCCATGGTCAGAATCGTTTTGTGATGACGCACATTATATCTGAAGAGTGCAGACAGACTTTTAATGAGAAAAACGTTGCCCCTTTTAAATGAGAACTTCAGGCTTTTTCAACCTGGACCCTATTTTCCAATTATTTTGGGTCTAAAAGACTGTTGCGGACAAACATCTTTTAAACATTCTTTTTCTAATATAAGTGCTTGTTTTGCCTTCAAAGAACAAATAACTATATGATTTCAACCAAATGCACCAATCTAATGCACAATTTTTCATTCCTATTTATTTTTACATGAATAACGTAAGCCCTGTCAGTATCAAAATAAATAACTAAATCTCATTTTCATGGGATTTATTGTTACTAATAATACTATCATATTTGTGAAACACAACATATGTAAGTGTTTAAGATGAACATACAAATACATTTGCAGGTGGGGCTAGACCATTTTCTCCGCCAGCCACCTCTTCCCCAGACTCAAAGCTTATGCAGGTTGCCAGGTAAAGGACACTGAACGAACACGAGCGCAAGACGAGCCTAGCACAATATATTTACGTACAATATACACATATTTGAGACGAGTGCAATTATTCTATTTAGAAAATTACAAGCACAGACCAGTTCTACTGTGTAAGTTTATCAGCTAATGTATACGTTTGCGATTTATTTATTGTTTACAAATTATAAATAAACCAGCTCATGTGGCATCCGTCATGAAATCTTTCTGGGCTCCAAGGTTAAACTGTCTCCATCTTTGAAATGCAACTCCAAGATTCACCCCTGTTTTAGCATAGCTCTGGTCATGGAGCTTTTTC
The DNA here is from genome assembly GCA_026745465.1 of Lota lota. NCBI lineage: Eukaryota > Metazoa > Chordata > Actinopteri > Gadiformes > Lotidae > Lota > Lota lota. The sequence continues at coordinate 1,252,554 of JACYXH010000363.1, read as the reverse complement.
AAAGAAAGGAGGGCTTTGTGTGCCAATTGTTGTATATTTTTGAATCTGGCAACCTGGGGTACTCTGAGAATGGTGAATCATAACACAGGGCCAAAACAAAAACAAATGTTCCAACAAATTTCAAAAGAGAACATACCATAACTATTACTATATAATAGTATTAAGCCAGACATATCCTGGTAATTTTATGATTTAGCACAGTGTGTTAGATACAGCTCCTTTAAATGTAAAGTTAAAGGTTATTGTTATTTGGTAATTTATTAACTGTTCAATGTTAAAGACAGTTTATCAGGAATAGAACAAGTTTTTCTTTCAGTAATTAAAACGTTGTTGCAGTTTGAAATTCTGCTGCTTGCCCTTGCTGATGGTTTGGGGGACAAATTTCAACAGGCCGGGAATGCATTGACTGGCTTGATAAAGTTATTGCTGCCAAGCAAGGAATCAGCTCACTTACGAAGTCAGTGGGACGTCTCATGCTCCAATAAACAAAATACTATGCTGACAAGAGTGTGTTACAATCAATTAGGTTCCATCACCTGTGGGGAGGAGAAGGAGAAGCAACAGACTCCTCATCTCGCTGGTCCAGCTTCGCAGCTCCTCCACATTCACCTGGACTCCGAAGGTGACCAGATTTCTGAAATGAAAGATGGGGACATTTGTAGTTTGGGGGTCCATATAGCAACAAAATATCAGATATTATTATTTCTAAATAATAAAAGCTGACATATTTACATTTTGCCTATTTTTATCATGGCAAATGTACTGTATTTAAAGATTCAGCAGTACATGCCCAATGGTTTACTATGATGTGTTTTAAGCTTTGGTAAACCAGGCAAAAACAAGCCAAGTATATGCCTATTGTTTATGCCTCCTTATGGTATAAAGTCGATAGATAGACCCTTGTGTAGCAAGGTTGCATCACAGCCTATCAGATAGACAAGAGACTAACAACCAACTGTCTCGAATTGAATATTAATCAGCAAGCTAGAACCTTTGCCATTTTTATTTATTAAAATTTTTCAATTTTCTTTTTAAACAGGGATGGCTCCAGCCAGTGACAGGCCACCAGAAACGGGGACTGTTCCCCAAAACCAGGGACGCCTTGTCACCCTACTTTAAGTATTCACTAAATACTGCTGTACAAAAAAATCCTTGAATTACTCACTAAATACTGCAGTATAAATAATTATGGGTCAAAAGGGCAGCTTGATGGACCATCAAGCTGGCTGCCACCACGAATGCAAATGCAAACGGAAGTGAGAGAGCTTGACCGGTAAAAGCAAAGCATTGGGTCAGACTAATTCTTATCCAATACTGCAGTACAAATAATCATTTTAATTCTTACTAAATACTGGAGTACAAATAATAATTTAAATACTTACTAAGTTCTGTCGTAAAAACAATCCTTTATGTTCTCAATAAATACTGCAGTACAAATAATCAAATTTCGTCCACACCTTGGTATTACTAGTAGAAGTAGTGGTTATTACATCAGTACTTCCCCCCTCTCTCTCTCTCTCTCTCTCTCTCTCTCTCTCTCTCGCTCTCTCTCTCGCTCTCGCTCTCTCTCAAGCTCGTCCTCCACCACCAGCACTAAGTCTGACATAAAAAAGACCATTAATGGTATGAAGATAAGTCCTCCACGAAGTTGATTAAATTGTTCATGTATTTATTACTCACATTTGACACTTTGACATTGTACATTTATAAATGTAATAAATTAATCAAATGCATTATAACAATACGTAACACATTCTTTATTATTAGTTGTGAAAGCAACACATACAAAATTCCACACTGGCAATTTCGACCGTCCCTTCATGTCAACAACTGCGGGATTAGAGCGCTGGTGACTCGGCTGGGAGAGCTAGCCTGGCAATGCTAACTTTAGTTTAGCCAGTGGTGCGTCCTAGAACACTCAATGGCAGTTTTCGGTGCAAAAAAACAACAACCGTTGGCAGAGTTAAAGCCATTACTTTGGTGAACAATTCGGTATGCAGCTATCACTGAGGCAAGCAAGTTAATGCTCAAAGAAAACAAGTGATATCCAATTAATCGCTCCCCGACTGCATGTCGAAACCTAGATGCATTGGCCATATCTGGGCTCCACAACAACAACAACAACAACAACACTGTAACTACTGCAGCAATGTCTCTGTGTGACGTAGTATCGTGTACATAAATCGCGTTTAGCAGCGGCAAAGTGAAATACTACACAAAATGGTAAAATAGGACCTGGGTGCGTTGTTCATCCTCAATAGACGTTTTATAACAATGTTAACGTGTTTTTAGGCTGTATTACTCATTTAATCTGTTTATTAGCTGCCTTAGCTTGTTTTTTGGCCACCTTCACGTTTATCACCTAGTCGAGCTTTTTTTTTTTTTATCCACTTTAGCTTGTTTATTAGCTACCATAACGTATTTGTTAGCTGCCTTCATTTATTTGCTTGTTGATTAGAAGTCTCAGCTAGTTGTGTTGAAGTTGTGTGATGATTGGCTGATAACTGGAGCGCAAGCGAACAGCAGAACGGGAAGTGAAAACCAAACATCCTGCCTTCTAGCATCAAACATGGCATTGGGGTTTATCAGAAGTTCTTCTACGCCTTCAACGGAAGGAACCCAGATTACTCAAAAGAAACACAGACCACAATCCCTCACAGATTGTAATCTCAAAACAGTGATTTGTTATATATATGTTTTGCAGCAAAGCCATGCTATTAACATTCAACATGTGTTTGGAACTAACTGAGACTATCGAGGTAATAATTAGTATAACTAGGACTGTAAGCAGTCACACAAGGTATTCACAGCCCACGCACCGCCTATCCCGGTGGCCGCCCGTGTCAAGCGAATCACGGGTGTAGTCATTACTCATTACTGCCATGGCTCACAAAATGATCGATCGAGGTAAGACTCGAACCGGCGGTCCAATGTCCACGTGGCCGACGCTATACCATTACACCACATGGACATTTTTATAGTCAGTGGCAAATCACACTATATTTTGAGAAGGAGCAGTCTTCCATACGGGGCAAGATGTAGTGAGCTTGGTAGGTATGGTAAAATGGCATTTGTATGCCTTATAAACTTGTTTACCGGAAGTAAACAGATCAAAATAGTCACCAACCATGTTTCTAAAGTATAGTGTCAAAAGCTACCTTCAGAACGGACTTTTGAGAAATGATGTTTGTACCCCTTTAAGGCCCAGCCTGCGTTGGCGAGAGGCCTCGGTTTGGATAGGACTTCAAAGCAATGCATCCAATTCAATTCGTCCAATTTTTGTATTTTGAAATATAAAAAAACTGACACACACACACACACACACACACACACACACACACACACACACACACACACACACACACACACACACACACACACACACACACACACACACACACACACACACACACACACACACACACACACACACACACACACACACACACACACACACACACACACACACACACACACAGGTTTAATAGTAGTAGTAGTAGTAGTAGTAGTAGATGCCGTTTATGTGTGATATTTTGCTACCTGCTGGCGAAGTGGTGCATTACGCTTATGAGGAATAACTGTAATTGACACGGTGATGTCATGGAATGAGATACCGACACCAAACTTGTTAAGGGAGGTGTCCTCAATATGCATTGCAAGTTTCAAGTTTCTGCCACTTTCTGAAGTTGACTTGTGGTTGATATAATAATGTTAGATAATTAGCATATTTTGATATATCAAAAATCCCTTTTACATTTAAGATCAGACAAATTCATAGATCATGAATATTAAATCCGTTTTTCATTTGAAGCTATGGTTCTGAAGAAGAACATTTTTGAAGCTTTCAAGAAATTTTCACTGTACAGCAAAATTTATTCCGACGGACATTATGGGTCCAAGAGGCAAACATTTTCAGCATGCGAAATAAGGCATGTACACCAAGATTCATTAGTTTTCATCCATAGGGGCGGAAATGCCAAGCGTTTAACTTTTAACGGAAGTTATAGCGGCCCCGATGGGAATTTCGACACCAAACTTTTTCGAGACCTGCTTACCGGGGATATGTATGTATCCCCGGTGAAAACGTTTGACCAGTCCACCGCGGAGATATAGGCGTTACCCATCAAGAATAATAATACCCAAACCCCACAATAACAATAGGTATCCACAGATACTCTGTGAATACCTAATAACACAACAGCAATATGCTCAGAGATACAGAGCTTATTGAAGGATGGTGTAGTGAGGATAGTGTAGGAGGGTGGTAGTGTAGAGGGGTAGGGGATGATGTAGGAGTGTGGTGGTGTAGAAGGGTAGTGGGGTGATGAAGGAGGGTGATGGTGTAGTGGGTGGTGGTGTAGAAGTGTGTGATGTAAAATAGTGGTGGTGTATTGGGAATGGTGGATAACATTCTGTTGCCGATGGCAATGTATGGCCCCTGTTACCGTCGGCAACCGAATGACCTCTACCATGTTCCCCTCATCATTGTCAGAAACACCTTTCCCTGTCTGATTGCTATGCCTAATTGGTCCATGCCCGCTTATTCTGCTCTCCGATTGGTCCATAGTCACTTTTTTTTCTTTTTAGCAGCAGTTTAATCTGACCCTATGTGTTATCGTGTTTCTGAGAGACGGAGGGAGAATGCAGTAGATAGCTCCATGTAAACACTGCTGTGCTTAATGGTGGGAATACACTCAGATCGATTGATGCCAGCATCTTCCCCGAGATAAAACCATGTTCTGTAGTGGACCCTGCGATGTGTCTGTCCTCCCTACTGCCAGAAACATGAATCAACAACCTCAGGACTCATTACAAAGCGCTAAAGGAAAATGGTACCATTCAGTAAAATCAAATGGTGGTTTCATATTTTCTGTAAAGTTATATTTTCCATATGGTCAGCAGTTTCATTTCATCTATGTTCCATAGCTCATTTGTCCCATAATGTTTTTTATGAACATAGGATATATCTAAGACCCACCCAGAATGGTTTCTGCACTTTTGTTTTTAGCTCTAGTGTTGAATTTAGAACACACTGCTGAAATATAATTCTGATATGATTATTATTCACCACCACTAATAGGAACATGTATCTGGTATAAATACATTTTGCTGCCTACAGCTGCTCTGCACTCTGTCCAGAGTTTTTTTGTACGTACTCATTGATTGTTTGCTTTGGATAAATAACTAAATGTAAAGCATGTTATGAACAATGAAATAAATACTAGAAGAGACGTCTTGGATGAGAGTTGATGCCATGATGTGGTCTGGTTTGTTTTCATTTAACAACAGATGATAACATGCTTCCCAACTGATAACCTTTGGGTTGAAGGTTGAAGGTCGAAGATCAGAGAAAGGGAGGGCTGAGGGCCGGCAGGACCTGAGTTGCTCAACGGCACTACGATACCGTTTGATGTCTTGCTTTGACTGTGAAGCACATTTATGTATCTTCCTATAGCAATAGAGGGTGAGCCAAAAATAAATAAAATGAAATCTGCAACCAGCAATTATCGGGGGCCAAGCCTAGTGCGGACCTTTACGACCCTTATTGTTTTTATCGGGTTAATAATCAAGGAAAAGCCTCAGCTTAGGTCTGTTGATACGCGTACAAAGCTCCTTGATGTTACCTTTAACCATTCAGAATTATACACCTTTTTGTCACAAGACATTCATGCCAGGCCCATCGCAAATTCATTGGCCAATCAATATATTTGTATGCTCTGTCATCATAGCATACATACATACATACATAGCATACATAATATACAGTACATACATTAAACACAAGGCATGTAGGCTATGTCCGAAGTCATTAAGTTGACTATTAAAATTACCAGTTCAAAATTAAAATTATTGCAGCTCTGGCATATATAGACTGTTTGACCTGCGTCAAAAATATATTGCATACACTCATTTATAAGCATACCCTTGCAGTTATCACAGGACTCTAGTGGCTTTATTATTTATTGTAGATACCTTATAATCAGATTTAAGATATTGGTCCATAGATGGGGTTTACCAAAGGATTTTCAATTATTAAATTATTAAATCAATAAATCAATATCAGGATCCTGAGTCATATTAGTGCTTTAACAAAATTCAAAATGATGTAAAAATCGATCCAGACAGAATTCATGGGTTCTTGATGCAAAATGTGTTTATCATGAGGAGAGGCATATGTGTGCAAAGGTTTGTGACTGTAGGTCAAAGGGGTCAGGGGATATGCATGTTAACAATTCTCTTCCGTTAAATTGCTATAGCGCCATCATTTTGCGAATAGGTATAAATGTTGTTCTTTGGCCTCTATAACTGTTGAAAGTTTCCAGAAAAGCGACTGGGCGGTTGTGGCCGTACCAGAGAAAGTGGCGAATTAATAATAAAAAAGACAACAATCACTATGTGCTTGGCCCCTTAAAAATAAATTATTATAAATAAACCCATTTGGGTTCTCTGCGATAGTGAAGGAGAGAGAGAGAGCGAGAGAGAGAGATTGAGAGAGAGAGAGAGAGATGATGAGAAGCCAGAGAAAGGGATAGAAGTTTTGAATCTAGACAAAACAAATAAACAAATCAAAATATATAGAAAGCGATACCTGATACCTAATCCAAAACAATTATGATAATAATAACTTAAAAAACAATCTTAGGAATCTGTTCCCACAATCCTGGAGGAGGAGGATTTTGTATCAGACTCCAGAGTCTGGTCAGATCTGGTCTGGTCTAGTCTAATCTGGTCTAGCCTGGTCAGATCTGGTCTGGTCTGGTCTAGTCTGGTCTATCGTGGTCGGATTGGGTCTGGTTTTCCATCGATGGCTGAGTTAGTTCAACTCATTATCATATTGTTGTACTATATTTTACACACTCTTCACCTTCAGTTGGTTGTTAAGCATACAGTGAATACTATGAATAATGAATGTGGACTGATCTATTTTTTTATATTCAACTTTACATAATTGATTGGTCCTGCCTGGGCTGGTTATTATCGTGTCAGTGTGTGGTTCATACACTGATTGTTTTTTGTATTTAATTGAAAGTGAAATCCCTGTGAACCCTTTCATCTCTCAGGTGATCATACTGGGAACTAAATAACTCATGGAAATATCTATTGTGTATTTTCCGGCACACTACGCACGGGCCTCTGACACGACACGTATGGTTTCCATGACAACTACTCGTTTTTGCTTAGTAAATAATCTATGGTTTCATCAGAGTGCCAAAGGAATGTTTAATGACAATAAGCCAGTGTATTGCATGCCTTGTTGCATGTTAAAGTCACCTGGCTGCATGTTAAAGTCACCTAGTCGCATGTTAAAGTCACCTGGTCACATGTTAAAGTCACCTGGTCACAGTTAAAAGGCCCCTGGTTGCATGTTAAAGTCACATGGTCGCATGTTAAAGTCACCTGGTCACAGCTAAAAGTCACCTAGTTGCAGGTTAAAATCACCTGGTCTCTTGTTAAAGTTACCTGGTTGCAGGTTGAAGTCACCTCGTTGCATGTTAAAGTCACCTAGTCGCATTTTAAAGTCACCTGGTCACAGCTTAGTCACCTAGTTGCTTGTTAAAGACACATGGTCGCATGCTCAAGACACCTGGTCCCATGTTAAGGTCACCTGGTTACAGTTTAAAGTCCCCTGGTCACAGCTAAAAGTCACCTAGTTGCAGGTTAAAGTCACCTGGTCACATGTTAAAGTCACCTGGTCACAGCTAAAAGTCACCTAGTTGCTGGTTAAAGTCACCTAGTTGCTGGTTAAAGTCACCTGGTTGTCTGTTAAAAGCACCTAGTTGCAGGTTAAGGTCACCTGGTTGCACATTAAAGTCACCTAGTCGAATGTTAAAGTCACCTGGTCACAGCTAAAAGTCATCTAGTTGCAGGTTAAAGTCACCTGGTTGCATGTTAAAGTCACCTGGTCACAGCTAAAAGCTAAAAGGATGTGGTGCCAGGGTTCTCCACTGCCCGCTCAGTTGAATGACCATATAAGGCATCTGGTGCCACTTCACTAAAGAGAAAGAGAGAGAAGAGAGAAAAAGAAAGCAAGAAAGAGAAAGATAGAACGAAAGTTAATTTAGAGATAAATTATTGTTAAAGAGCTACTGACCCCTGCCCTCCCCCGTCACACACACACACACACACACACACACACACACACACACACACACACACACACACACACACACACACACACACTTTCTCTCCTTTCTTTCTCTCTCCTTCATGCTTTCTCTCCCCTCCTCTCTGTTGCCCATTCTCCCCTCCAATGTGTTTTGCCTCCTCTTTCTTCCCTCAATGCAAGGTAAATAGCTCTTCTAGAAATATCCCTCCCTCCCTCCCGCCCTTCTGCTCTCTCTCTCTCTCTCTCTCTCTCTCTCTCTCTCTCTCTCTCTCTCTCTCTCTCTCTCTCCAGTGATAAGAGAGCAGATGTATTTGACTTCAGTCATTTCAGGAACCAGAGCCACCAGAGCAGAATGATAGAACTTTTTCTACACTTTCTTTCTTTCTTTCTCTCTCTCTACATCCCACTCTCTCTCTCTTTCTCGATGTGGATGTTTGAAGATTGAAGGGTCGGTTTTTCAAATACCTTGTAGTCTATCTCTGTAGTCTCATTCCTTTTATTGTTTCTCAAGTTCTTCAATAACCCTCCCTTCTGCAGTTCTAATCCTTCACTCCTACTTTTCTCTCTTACTATTTCTTCTTTGTGCATGTATCTTCTTTCCTGTTTCTTTGTCGGAAGAAAAAACAGAGATAAAACTGAATTTCCTGAATTAAATCAGAGGAGAAGAGAGAAGAAGAAGGAGACGGAGGTGGAGACGATCAGGACATTGAATTATCTTTTGCATTACAATCCCTGCTAGGCACTAAGGAGGTGGATGTGTAACAGTGCGACACCTCAACACAACAAGGTGTCACTTCTCTGAGAATCACACAGAGGAATTTCCTGTTGATCTGTTGGACCTCCTGGGACATCGGGAGCTGAAAGGTCCAAGAACTCCAGAATAACTTTTCAAGGTTTTCCCAGGTCCGACTCCAAGTCCTATTCAAGGCTTTGTTTCAGGCCAGAGGCTCCCATGTTCTCCCTGGGGGGTCACAGTGTAACCAGGGAAGACCCTTGACCCCCGTAGCATTGAACCCAGTCGCACTGACCCCTGTGGCGAATGGTCCGAGACCCCAGCACCATGAGAGGAATCCAGCTTCTCACGTTGCTTCTGATTGGCTGCCTGTGGGTGGCAGGACAGACCATCAGGGAGACAGGAGGGAGAAGACACAGCCAGAGGAGAGGGAAGACAGCAGGAGGCGTAGGTGTGGAGAAGAGGAGGAGGCTCCACCGCCTGCAGCAGGGACACTGCAGCTACACCTTTATCCTGCCGGAGCTGGGTGGCCGCTCAGATCCCCAGCCGCTGGCGGAGGGTGCTGGGGTGGTGCGTGGCACACAGCGGGACGCACCCACCACGGAGCGGGACGGGTCCCCCACGGAGCGCCGCATGTCCCCAGAGAAGCTGCAGAACCTGGAGACTGCCATGAGGAACACCTCACAGTGGCTGCAGAAGGTAGGAGACCCTGGTCCACCCTGATCCGGGGTTCGATCCCCACTCCCACCATTCCAGTGTCTAGTACATCTGAATCGTATATGCTCCATCTGACAAATTCTCAAATTCAAATTCTAGAGTTCATCAAAAGTTTTCTGTCCGTACTTACAGCACGGCTTTCAGAACACCGTCCATCCACACTGAAACAGAGTTTTCACAGTTTCAGTTCATGCCTTCTCCGTGCGCCCAGACCACAGATGTTTGGATCACATCACAATCATGTCAGCAATTTGACCATGGTATACTCTCAATTTAGATTGTATTTGTGATCCAGGATCACTCTGGATCAGATTGACTGAAACACTCCAGTGTAAACATGTGGATGTCTTTAATCCAGTTGATCTAGTGTGGGAACTCCTCTCCTCCATTCCTCTCCCCTCGCTCATTGCTGCGCCTCTCCTCAACTCTCCTCCTTACTCCCTTCCCCCTCTCCTCCCATCCTATCCTCTCGTTTCCTCTCCTCTACTCTTCCCCTCTTTTCTTCTCCTCTTCCCTACTTTCCCCTCCTCTTGCCTCCTCTTCTCCTCTCCTCATCTCCTCCTTTCCAACTCGCCTCACCCTCTCTACTCTGTTCTACTCTCCACTCTTCTCAAACTCTTTTTCTCTCTCACCACCCCCTGGAGGAGGCGGAGGAGAAGGGGTCGTATTTCTGAAAGGTTATGGTCTGGAATGAAACACTCACTCCTGAGATTATTCCAGAATTGAATCAGGATGGAGAACATGTTAGTGTGTGTGGCTGTGTGTGTGTGCGGATGCGTGTGTGTGTGTGTGATTGTGTGTGTGCATGTGCGTGGGTGTTCATTGTGATAATACAATGAAGTTGGTCAACAGGGGACTTGTTTCGCTTTCTGCCAAATGACTTTAGAGAGAGAGAGAATAAGAGAGAGAGAAAGAAAATGAGAGAGGGAGAGAGAAAGAGAGAGAGTGATAGAGAGAGAGAGAGAGAGAGAGAGAGAGGGAGAGAGAGAAGCAGAGAGCGAAGGAAGTTTCACAACTGCCTTTGTGTATATAACTGCTCCTGTAAATGGATGAAAGTATGTGTGTGTGTGTGTGTGTATGTGTGAGTGAGTAGACGTGTATGAATTGGTGAATGTGTGTGAGTGAGTGACTGTGAGTCAGTACTATGTGTGGCTAGACCTATCTGTATCCCCAGGGAGTGGGCGAGGATTGGAGAGGCTGAAGTGTATTTTGACGTTTAGTTACACACGCTGCTCTATCTATATCCTGTCAGCCAGACCTGACAAACAGAAAGGGCTTTCTTTTCCGCTAAAACAACTGCAATCTATGGCTATTATCTGCCTCCTATAGCAACACCCAGCCTGAACATAGTTCCTAACAAAACCCCCCCCTCCAGACTGTGATCCAGCCATAACCATTACCACAAACATGTCAAATATGAAACATATTTACACATGTAGCATCAAAATATACAAATACAGTTTGATTTGATTACATTTTACATCCACACATATGTTATGGATTATTTACGGATTATGGATTAATAACGTTATTATCATCCATTAAACATACATAACATTTGTATCCAACATGAACAAGCTTGTAAAAGTCAGACATACACACACATACACACACATACACACACACCCACACACACCCACCCACCCACACACACACACACACACACACACACACACACACACACACACACACATATACATAACCCGCACACACACAGACACACACACCCACATGGTTCCCAGGGGACAGTGGTCATTACAGGGTTCATGTGTCAATTCATTTTTCCCAGAGAATCACCCTGCTTTCCCCTACTTTGTATATGCATGTGTGTGTGTGTGTGTGTGTGTGTGTGTGTGGGTGGGTGTGTGTGTGTGTGTGTGAATATCTTCCCAGCTCATATCTCAGGTCTGAAGGGGACTCCCTCAGTAAGGAAAGGTCAGCGTTAATACATACTCATAACATAAGTCCCAAACATCTAACCCTTATCCAATCAAGACGCTTGGTCTGAGAGCCCAGCCAATCAGAGAGCCAACATAAACAGCAACGCAGGGTAACTTTGGGCTAAGACCAAGTATGTGCTCAAACAAGACAGATTGTCCTTTAGTAATCGGGTAATAACGTTAAACTTTATGAAATGCTCACACAGCACGCAGCTGCAGATGAGGCTGATAATCAATCAGAGGCAAACCTCTCTGTGTTTGTGTTGGGCTGAGGTGACACCAGAGTGACCTCAGAGCCTCAAACGGCTCAAAAGGAGCAAATAGCGTGACCATGTAACGTATAGCTTAGCGTAGCATAATGAACTCTGAACCTATTGCTGTGAGATACAGGCCACTCTGTCTCAAGGTATTTTTGCTATTGTATTATTATTGTATTATTGTATTATTATTCATATTTTATCCACTCATGGACAAGAGAGAAGGCTGGACAGAAACTGAGTTAATTTGAGGCTGAGGCCGTTGCCATTCTCTAGAACTCTCTTGTAAATTTATGGAGACTTTTTGTAGTTTTCTACGGACTTTGTGTCTTGGGACCGGACAGTGGACATCTGTCTCCTTATTCTTATCCTCCTCTTCCTACTCCGCCTTCCCTCCTCTGCCCTCTGCTGCCCCTCCTCCTCTCCTTCTCTACTCCTCTCCTCATCCTCTCATCCTCTCCTTTACTCTTCCTCTTTTGTAGTCTCTCCTTCCAGATGAAATATTGTGTGGTTGCCCTCTATTGACCTGACACAATCACACACAAGCACCCACACACAATCACACACATACACCCAACACACCAAGCTTATGTAAATACAGCGCTACAGTGGAGCGATCCAGAACTTCCTCACTTGGTCGTTATTCAGCATCATGGTCCCTGGGGGATCTGGGTCTGGGTCCAATAGTTCTCCATCTCCCTCCCGTCCAAAGGAAATGTTGTGCTGGACCCACACACTGACAGACAGACACACTGCGTATCTCCAGATCTGATGGATTTAGTTTCTCTGAGTGCTGCTGGATCATTGAGTCAGCGCCAGGACTCTACACTCTGATGACATAGGACCATACTGAAATGCATGAACCGTACAAAGTTCACTCATGCTACATACATACCTGCTGTTAAAAATGGAAGAAGATGAGACCCTCTTAAATGTATTGTATTATCTATGTTTATCAGCAACAATATAATAACAAATTCAACAAATATTTATATTTTACAATATAATTTTTGTTTTGTAGGCACAACAAAGCAAAATCGAAATCTTTATCAGTACTCCCTGGAACCTGCTCACATACCCCCGGTTGAGACTAACTGCATTAGAAGTGGTCCCCCCCCCCCCCCCCCCCCCACCCCCCACCCCCGTTGTTGTAGTGCTGGCTCGCCCATCTGAACTGGTAGCAGAACAAATGGCTTCCAGAACCTTCCCCCATCCTGACGACTAACTCATGGACCATGTCTGGCTCGATCATATCGCTAGTTACACAACAAGCTGTTTACTATCCGCCAGACAGAAAGGGAAATCATGGTGGTTATGTACGTGATGTATTCATCATGAATGTGTTTACGAGAGTTTCTGTAAGCAAGAATGGTGTTTGTTAGAGTATGACAATAAGTTATGAGTATTAGTTATAGTATGATAGTATGTAGTAGAGTATGAGTTTTGGTTAATGTATTAGTATTAGTTAAAGTGTAAGTTGGAGTATGACAATGTGTTCGAGTATGAGTATTAGTTTTGAGTATGAGTAGTCCTATCCATTCGAGGATGTGTTTTATAAAGCATTGACTCATGTTTGAAAACTTACTCTTATCCTGAAAGCATTTGATTTATAAACATATACATCTAGAGATAAATATGTAGATCTAGACATGAACAAAGATAAAGCGATGAATATGTAGGTCTAGACATGAACATAGATCTAGACATTAACATAGATCTAGACATAAACATAAATCTAGAGATGAACATGTAGAATATAGACATGAACATAGATCTAGACATGAACATGTAGATCTAGACATGAACATAAATCTAGACATAAACATGTAGATCTAGACATTAATATAGATCTAGACATGAACATGAATATCTGAACATGAACATAGATCTAGAGATTAACATAAATGGCCTGAACAGATGGGCTTTGTGCTACAGGACACAATGTGCTCCAACAAACGGCGGCTGATCTTTTTTCAGATCTTTTTTCAGATCACACACACACACACACACACACACACACACACACACACACACACACGCACACACACACACACACACACACACACACATGGCTATAATAATCGGTGAAATGGGTCTAACATGTGGATCAAGGTTCGGTATTATACATCTGAAACCACAACCTGCCATACACAACGCACGCCCCAACTCTGGGGACACAACCCACACATAGAGCCACCAGAAAAGTTTATTTGTATGTCTCAAAGCTCTTTAATCTTTACCACAGCTACATTCTGTCCTTCATCACAGGTGCATCCATACTTGATCACAGCCAGTCTGTCCTTTATCACAGCTACAGTCCGTCATTTATCACAGCTACAGTCTGTCATTTATCACAGCTACAGTCTGGGTTTTATCACAGCTACAGTCTGTCCTTTTTCACAGCTACAATCTGTCCTTTATCACAGCTACAGTCTGTCCTTTATCACAGCTACAGTCTGTCCTTTATCACAGCTACAGTCTGTCCTTTATCACAGCTACAGTCCATCATTTATCACAGCTACAGTCTGTCATTTATCACAGCTACAGTCTGGGTTTTATCACAGCTACAGTCTGGGTTTTATCACAGCTACAGTCTGTCCTTTTTCACAGCTACAATCTGTCCTTTATCACAGCTACAGTCTGTCCTTTATCACAGCTACAGTCTGTTCTTTATCACAGCTACAGTCTGGGTTTTATCACAGCTATGGTCTGCGGGGATGCTTGCACTTTCTCACTCCCTCTCTTTCCCCTCCCTCATCTCCCTCTCTTCTTTTGTTTGCTATCTTACACGCAATTACAGATGTTTTACAAGCTTTTATGCAAACACACACCGCACACACACACACACACACACACACACACACACACACACACACACACACACACACACACACACACACACACTCACACACGCACACCAAAGTGTTTGGAACAAGTCCAAGCACAACAGCCACCAAATTTACATTCTTTCTATCAAACTCTCTGGTCGTCTGGTTCTGTCTCTCCATGGTTCTGTCTCTCAGTGGTTCTGTCTCTCAGTGGTTCTGTCTCTCCATGGTTCTGTCTCTCCATGATTCTGTCTCTCCATGGTTCTGTCTCTCAGTGGTTCTGTCTCTCAGTGGTTATGTCTCTTCATGGTTCTGTCTTTCCATGGTTCTGTCTCTCAGTGGTTCTGTCTCTCTATGGTTCTGTCTCTCAGTGGTTCTGTCTCTCCATGGTTCTGTCTCTCCATGGTTCTATCTCTGGCCCTCGCTCTGGGCTCTGTATCCCAGAGGGAGGCCCCCTCTCTAGGATACAGGCCCCAGAGTGAGGCCCTCCCTCTGGGATACAGGGCCCAGAGCAAGGCCCTCCCTCTGGGATACAGGGCCCAATATGAGGCCCTCCATCTGCTAAAAGGCTGGTACTGTGGGGTATATTTATATATATTATTTATATGTTTTTATTTATCAACTGAACTCTCTCCTACTGCCATGGCATTTCTAGGGGAGAAAGGGTGACTTATTAATTAATTAACTGAACTCTCCTGGGGAGGAGGGGTTATGTTTATTAATAAGGGGTGAAAGGTCCTGTCTTGGTACCCTGGGTCACTTATCAAAATGTTTTAGTTGGACAGGAATAGTTTCTTTCTGTCTTCTTTCTTTCATTCTCTCACAACTTTGTTATTGTTCTATCTTTCTTTTTTTTCTGTCCTTCTGTCATTAGGTATTCACATTGTAACTGTGGATATCTATTGCTTTTGTAGGAATTATTATTTTTATTTGGTAGCGCACATATCTCAGCGGTGGAATGGTAAGAACTTTTTAAATTTCTCTACCATATTTGTATCCCGGAAGAGCAGGACTACTTTGGTGCAGATTATTCCATAGGGGGCGCTATAATTCGCGGTCAAAGTCAGACATTTTCTGAAAAACTCATCAGCTAAAAGTCCAAATGACCAAAAATGTGATACACATGCTCTATGGACATGCCTTACTTAAAGTTCTAATTGGAATTTTGAAAAAAAAATGGCAGACTTATATGGAAATCAAAATCTTTCAATATTCAGTCAATCACAATTACACTTGAGAAGTGGTCAGTCACTGGACTTGGGGACATAGAGGCCACCACCCTTAAGAACTGTGCAAAGTTTTGGGTCGATAGCTCCAAAAATGACGTCACAGTGTAAATTCGAATAAATGCTAAACTGAGCACAAATGCTCTAAATCAATCACAGGTCCGCTTCAGAAGGAGGCAGGAACTGGAAACTTGCCATGCACATTGAGGAAAGGTTTTGTGTTTATATCTCATTCGATGACGTCACAGTGTCAATTACAGTAATTGCTCTTAAGCATAGTGCACCACTTCAGCTGCAGGTGGCACAAAATCACACATAAACGGCATCTACTATTAAACCAGTGTCTGTGTGTGTGTCTGTGTCTTTGTGTGTGTTTCTTTGTTTGTGTGTGTCTGTGTGTGTGTTTCTTTGTTTGTGTGTCTGTGTGTGCGTGCATGTGTATATGTGTGTGTGTATGTGAATGTGTGTGTGTCTGTCTCTGTGTGTGTGTCTGTGTGTGTGTGTGTGTCTCTCTCTCTGTAAGTCTAAGTGTGCGTGTTGGTGTGTGCGTGTGTGTCTGTGTGTGTACATATGTGTATGTGTGTGTGTGTCTGTCTGTCTGTGTGAGTCTGTATCTGTGTCTTTGTGTGTGAGTCTCTGTATGTCTGAGTGTGCGTGTATGTGTGTGTGTGTGTGTGTATGTGTGTATATGTGCGCGTGTGTGTGCACCCAGTGCTGAAGAACAAAGACCCGCCCCTGTCGGAGGCATAGTTGCGTCTAGGAGTATTGATTGCACTCGTGATTCGCTTGAAAAGAGCGGCCGCTGGGATGGGCGGTGCATGGGCTTGCCATAGTGAATACCTCTCGTGACTGCATGCAGTCCTAGTTCTCTTTCTCTTTCATTCTGTCCTTCTTCCCTCAGTTCGTTCTTTGAGTCGTTATTTTGTTTGTTCTTTCTTTCTCTTTTACTTTCTTTCATTATGTCCTCTTATGTTCCTCTCTCCCCACCCCACCCCCATGTTGTGTAGTTGGAGGTGTCCCTGCAGTTGGGTGCAGGCCGGGAGGGGGCCCGGTTGCACCACCAGGCAGTCCAGAACCAGACTGCCACCATGTTGGAGCTAGGAAGCAGCCTGCTCAGTCACACCGTGGAGCAGACTCAAAAGCTGAGTCTGGTGGAGGCCAAGGTGAACTTTAGCCTCTTGCTGCTGGTCACTAACCCCTAGCTGCTTGTCACTTGTCTCTATTCCCTAGCTTGCAAGTCCCTAGCAACTAGTTCCTAGCCTAATCTTCAGCTGCCAGTCCCTAGCAACTACCACCATCCCCTAGCCACTACTGACTAGATCATAACCTCAAGTCAATAGCAATAAGTGACTAGTCTCTATCCCCTAGTCTCTAGCTTCTAGACACTAGCCTCTACTCTAGCCACCAGTCTCTAGCCACTGGCCACTAACCTCTACCTACCGGCTGCTAGCCTTTAGTCTCTAGCCTCTTGCCACTTACCTCTAACCACTAGCGTCTAGTCTGTCGCCTCTAGCCACTAACCTCTAACCACTAGCCACCAGCCTCAAACCACTAGCTACTTTCCTCAAGTCTTTAGCCCCTAGCACCTTGTGATTATTCATTAGCCACTTTCCGTTAGACCCTGGGTGGGATGGAATGAGAGAGTGATAGAGCTATCAGTTGATTGGAAGAATGAACGATTGATTGATGGCTGAGATGTGGAGCGGTTTAGATTATTGATAGATAGATAGATGATGATGAGGATAATGATGATGATGATGATGATGATGTTAGGTGATTGGTACCACTAAAACCAGGTGCTGTCCCAGCAGGTGTTGAACCAGACCAGCAAGATTGAGGTCCAGCTTCTAGAGAACCATCTGTCCACCAATAGGCTGGAGAAGGAACTCCTCCTGCAGACCAATCAGATCAACCGACTGCACCACCACAACAGGTCAGAAAATAATAAATAATAAATTAATCAATGATCATTAAACAATTATCAATAGTCTTCATGTACGATCTACAGCCACCTATCAATTATCAGTAACATGGCCACGTGATTACCACTTTTGCAACACATTGAGTGGGCGAGTGTTGAGTGATAAATGAGCGGTAAATTCTCTCTCACTTTCTGTATGACTATCTCTGTCTCTCTCTCTGTATCTCTATGTCTCTCAGCCGTCTGGAGCAGAAGGTGCAGATGTTGGAGTCACAGCAGAGAGGACAGCTGGAGGACCTCAAGGAGGATAAAAACCAACTGCAGGTACATTTTCATCACATTTACAGTCTTGTCTTTATCAAAGTTATAGTTTGACCTTCATCACAGCTACAGTCCATCCTTTATCACGGCTACAGTCTGTCCTTTATCACAGTTACAGTCTATCCTTTATCACAGCTAAAGCCTGTTCTTTATCACAGCTACAGCCTGGTCTTTATCACAGCTACAGTCTGTCCTTAATCACAGCTACAGACTGTCCTTTATCACAGTTACATTCTGTCCTTAATAACATCTATAGTCTGACCTTTATCATCGGACAGTGATAGTCTGTCCTTCTCTCTGATAGGCTATGGTTAAAAGTCAAATGGTTGCCATGGAATCTCTGGAAAGACAGTTGATGGTTGCTAGGAGCAACAGCACAGCGCTCCAGATGACCCAGGCTCAGCTGATGGCGTCTGTCCACACACTGCTAACAATGATGGCTAGCACCACAGGTACCTACACACACACACACACACACACACACACACACACACACACACACACACACACACACACTCCTGAATATGGTGGCTAGCAGTATTGCAAATTATACACAAATTGACCTTAATCTACCCTAATAAACTTTTCTATGTGTGTGTCTGTAGGATTGCCCCCTGCAGTGCAGCAATGGAGGGACTGTACAGATGTCTTCAAGGCAGGACACTCTACCAGCGGTCTCTATGACATCTACATCACCAACATCTCCCACCCCATCCAGGTGAAAATCCCTTTGTGGCTGTGTTTTCTATTACCTTCCGTGTTTTTACTGTAGGTTTCCGGTTACCTTATATGGTAACAATGTGGGTTACTTATTACCTTATAAGGTAACATGGAGGGTTTCCTGTTACCTTATATGGAAACAAGGTGGGTTTCCTATTATGTTATAAGGTGACGTGGTGAGTTTCCAATGACCTTATACGGTAACATGGTGTGTTTCCTGTGACCATATACTGTGACACAATGAGCTTCCTTTGCCTTATAAGGTTACCTGGTGGGTTCCTGTTGCCCTATAAGGTGACATTCAGGTGTGTTGTGCTACAGGTGTACTGTGACATGGAGACCAGTGGAGGGGGCTGGCTGGTGTTCCAGAAACGATTTGACGGCAGCGTCGACTTCCAGAGGACCTGGAGAGAATACAAGATGGTGGGTTCAATCAATCATATATCATCAACCATCTGTGGATTTGGAGACAAAAATTGGCAT
Organism: Lota lota; assembly: GCA_026745465.1. Classification (NCBI taxonomy): domain Eukaryota; kingdom Metazoa; phylum Chordata; class Actinopteri; order Gadiformes; family Lotidae; genus Lota; species Lota lota. The sequence goes on along the minus strand of JACYXH010000363.1, from coordinate 1,233,301 downwards.
CCATTGCACACGTTGAAACCACCCAATGCTGTTTGTAGTTGAATGGCCTAGTTACTAAGCCCACTAATGGCTCACGTTCTACTAACCATCATAACCTGGTGTTCTGCTTCCTATTGTTACTCTGCACTCTGTCCAGATGCATTTTAGAAACCTGGACCAAAATAATGTTTCGTATTCACTCCAATTCTGATCGTAGGCTTGGATTGTTCTCAGCCTCACTTGTAAATCGCTGTGACAAAAGCGGCTGCTAAATCACTAGATGTAAATGTTATGCAGGACTTATAAGATCGTGAGTGTCTTCGGGGGGCTGTCACAATCACACCATTTAGTTTGTTTTAATCCCACCCTGATGGAGTTGAACACCTGGTGCTGTTTGTTGTAAACGCAGTAATGACATTTGTGAAAACCTACTGTGAACCCAACCAGGCGAAATGGAAAACAAACCAAATGTATACATTTCGGACAAACCCAACGGACTACCGTTGTGCAAGCGCCATATGGTCCCTGGTGCTGGGGTGATCAGGCTGTGGTTGTGCTAACACCTGCAGGGCTTCGGGGACCCTCTGGGGGAGCAGTGGCTGGGGTTGGAGGCCCTTCACCGGCTGAGCCTGCTGGGTCAGTACTCCCTGCGGGTGGAGCTCCGAGACTGGGAGGGGAACCAGTTCTACTCCCAGTACGACCGCTTCACCCTGGCCAGCGAAAAGCACAGATACAGGTCATTCTCTCACACACACACACACACACACACACACACACACACACACACACACACACACACACACACACACACACACACACACACACACACTTATACACTCACATACGTGTACAAACAGATATACAGGTTAAACACACACAGATACAGGTCATCCACACACTTATACACACACACACACACACACTCACTATACACACAGCTACAGGTAACCACACACATATCTCTCTCTCTCTCTCGCTCTCTCTCTCTCTCTCTCTCTGATTGCTTACAGTGTCTCCAAGGGCGCAGTTCTCATTTCAACTTAGGGGGGACCACAAACATGGAATATTTAGGGGACATCAATATCACCAAAGTACATCAAATTATCTGCTTTAACAGACACACAGCCATTAATAGTAGCTTAAAGTCTTTTTTTTTGGCATATAATGTCTTATATGATCGTGAACATAGTAATCTAGGCGAGGATGTGGACATGTGGAGCTCTCTCTGGGCAGTTGTTGACTGCGGCATCCGAGAGAGGGTTTCGCTTCTCGTACACTTATACTATAACACCACGGTGTGTGTGGATGTGTGGATGTGTGTGAGCTCGTTCTGGACAGCCCTTCATTTTGATGATCGCTTCCTTCGAATTCCAGCTGTAACAGTGGGTTCACTGACACTTTAAAATATATATTAATAAATCACTTGTAGGCCTCACTATACGTATTTACCTATTTTACAGAGCCCCACATCCACAAATGCAGCACCAGGAGTCGGCTTCTATTAAATATATATTTTCAATTGCATCATTTATTTAGCAATAATTTATATGGGGGGGATCTGCACCCTCTGTCTCCAGACTGGTTGCTCTGGGTTACAGTGTCTCTCTCTCCAGGCTGATTGATGGGGGTTACAGTGTCTCTCTCTGTGTCTCCAGGCTGGTTGCTAGCGGTTACAGTGTCTCTCTCTGTCTCCAGGCTGGTTGCCAGGGGTTACAGTGTCTCTCTCTCCAGGATGGTTGCTGGGGGTTACAGTGTCACTCTCTGTGTCTCCAGGCTGGTTGCTAGGGGTTACAGTGGGACAGCAGGCAGACAGAGCAGTCTGTCTTCTCATGGGACGGCCTTCAGCACGCCAGACCAGGACAACGATAACTGTGACACCTGCAAGTGTGCCCTGATGCTCACCGGAGGTAGAGACACACACACACACACACACACACACACACACACACACACACACACACACACACACAAATACACACACACAGGCACATTAGATCAGGTTTTCCCAAAAACACCCAACGCAATCCTTTCAAATTCACTGTGTTCGACGGCAGTTTGACAAGCTATGCAAACAAGTCAATTTCGACAATTTTGTTTTAAATCGATTGGGGCATTAACAACCAAATGCTACAAATCTCACTCTCCCTGTAAAGATTCAAAGGCCATTATTTTCATGGAAACATTAATGTACATTGCCAAAGCAATGTACTCTCTGAGTCTGAGTCTCTCTCTCTCTCTCTTGCTCCCTCTTTCCCTTTCTCCCTCTCTATGTCTCTCTATGTTTCTCTCTCCCTCAGGTTGGTGGTTTGACGCCTGTGGTCTCTCTAATCTCAATGGGATGTACTACTCTCTCGGCCACAACATCAGAAAGCTCAACGGCATCAAGTGGCATCACTTTAGAGGACCCAGCTACTCCTTACACTCCACTGCCATGATGGTTCGACCCTACGACTTCTAACACCACCCCTACGCTCCACCACCCTGATGGTCTGGCCTCATGTAACCTAGCAACATGACATTGTCACTCTATAGACTCTATGTTACCTATACTGACTCCCTTATGGTCTGACCCGAGAACTAGGCCCAACCCTCCAGAAAGTTCTGGTCTGACCTGTATGAGGGATGGTTGATATATTGGACTGGACTGCACCTACATGGAGACGGAAACAAAAACATATGGATAATATTCTGTCCTGATGATCTCTATTGTATAATATATATTTATATATGCATACATATATATACAAAATATCTGACTGTTGTTTACACTTACACGAACAAGAGGTTGGCTTACAGCAACGGAACTACATGGACATGGAAGATCTGCTCAAATAATAATGAAAGCAAACTATTTAACCTTGGTAGTTCATATTATCCACCTGTTCAACCAAACATATTCCTTGTATCCAGCTGTGTGTCTAGGGACTTAACGAGAGAAACAAGATCATGTATTTCATGAATATGATTTTAATGTCTTTACATCATCTATAATCCCCAAGAGATGAACACAGTCTTTAGTAAAACATGTAAATCAATGTTAACCTCATCATAGCAGGAAACCCAAAACTCATGATGTAATAACTTAATCTGAAGATGGGCCAGCACGGCAGAGGAACTTCTTTCTGCGATTCTGGAACTCCCAGGTATAGCATATACAAATCCTCCCCAGGGTTTAGAGTCAACCAATTGCTAATCAGTTCTGATACATTGGAGTGGAATCCTTTGCGCTCAGTGCAGGGTTGGAGCCAAAATATGGCAGGGTTTTCCTTCATGAATCTGGATCAGTTGACTCCATACTCCACCACAGGATAGAGTAGTCAGGTTTTTGACTCCCAGCTGAAAGATACTGGATTAGATTCCTGATGGCCTTTATCTGAATTGATTGTAAGTAGCTTTGGATAAAAGTGTCTGCTGAATGTCTAAATAGTTGTGAATGATCTGCTCTCTAGTGACTATCACTACCCAGTAGTACAGCTCGAGATGACAGCTGGTTTTAAATGTGTTCTAAACTACCACCTCTCTATCTGTAGTTTTTCCTCTCTACTCTCTTTAGACTCTCTCTCTCTCTCTCTCTCTCTCTCTCTCTCTCTCTCTCTCTCTCTCTCACACACACACACACACATTCTGAAGTTCACATAAAATACATTTGTTGTTATTAAACATTTTTCTTTACAAAATGCATTAAATTGTTTGTTTGCTTCAGACGCTTCCTGCCAGGGTAACCTCGTTGAGTGTTTCTCATGACTTTACGATGCATGGAAATCTTATGATAACCTCTGCTCTCACGTTTGGGCAGCAGTCTGAAACTTTAAAGACTGCCTTGCTATCTCTTTACCCATATATCGTTTGATGCATCCATTCAACATCATCTGAAATGATCATGACCATATCAAAACTTTGTAACGGTAGTATCAACTACGAGAAGTTGAGTCAGGTTCAGCTGTCAGAATGCATTCTACATTAACAAGAAGTCATCTAGCAAACATTGTACTTACATATTGCTAGTATTATAGCTTTGCATGTGTGTTCACAAGTGAAATACAACAGCCTGCCTGCATTAGTTCGATATTAAATGGAATGAGGCAGAATGTATTAGTCAATTTCGATATTTAGCCTACTCCACGATCACAAAACATTAATTAAATGCATTAAATAAAGACCTTTTCAAAATGAAAAATGTATGATATATAATCTTTTTATAAATGTCGGGCGTACGGTATGTCCCTCTGCGGTGTCTGTATCAGCATTAGTTCCTGTAGCGCACCACTGAAGAGACGCTTTGAGTAGCAGCTGTGAAGGTCGTGTATTTAAATTGTGAGTATTCTGAGCATTGAACACTTAAATGTACATTTGTGTTCAAGGCTTTTACCACATAGTACACCACATAAACTTTTGACTTTGTGATTGTCATTTATTTCCATAGAATCGATGCATACATTTTGAGGTTATCTTATTTCTCAGCTGTGTCCAGCTAACTAGCTTAGCTTAGCATTACAGTAGCTTATGCTGCTAGCATGCTTTCCGAGCAAAGATGTCCCACTTCTCTTTCAATGGTATCATTTAACAATCTTGGAGGTTATGAAGTATGGGGCGGATTATTTTTCTAAAAGTGTAATAGAGCTTGATGTACTTTTACTGCAGGCTTCATAAATACACAAATTAAACAAAGCATCGATGCACCTGACGTGAGCAGTATGTAGTCAGCCACACAATTCCCCACCAGAATCATTGTCGTGTTATGTTTTGGTGAGATGTATTCGGGCTGTGAAGTTATCTTCTTTTTCATTCGATTCATTGAATACTGTATCAATACAGTCTTGGGCAGGGTTTGGAAGGTCACCCGATTGGGCGACCTGACTTTGCACCGCACACTCATGGCGCTGTTTCACAGATAACGCACACGTATTTCCTTCACTTTTAGTTATTACTGGGTTTTACATTTTGTGCTACTCCATATTGCATTATTTATCTTACGTCCCTAAGATAGCGTCACTCTAGTGTGTAGAGGCAGGCAATAAAACTCATACCCAAAATGGAAAATTAATACATATTCATTCATATTGGTATATGGTATTACTTTATATATTTTTTTGTTTAACTGTCTATCTTAATAAAACCTGGAATCTGCGCTGATGTGCAGAGCTTGCAAACACTGCGCTTACGAAAGGCTCAATGTATTTAAATACAAATATTAATATTACAAGCTATAATGAAATTCATATTGGGTTGAAAGATCCAAAACAAAGTACACAAATCAAGCACTCGGGTTGCACGGAGGGTGACTGTGATATGAAACGGACTGGCTGACGCTCTCCCCCTGCAGCTGTATTGGGGCAGTAGTTTAATATTTAGTCTATAACAAAACTCTGGTCCGGTATTTCTCCACAGAAGTTCAGTCTGCTAGGAACCAGATTGTCGGTCCAGTACACATCGCATTATGCATCAATACGTTTTAATGCATTGGGAATTTTAAACATTTTACTCAAAGGTATATGTTGCACTGGCTTTACTGTTTACCAGTTTGTAGACCTGCTAACCTGGACTGTAATTAATGTAACTGTGGTCCAGTGTGAAATCACTCTAGCTAACTGTTCCAGTCTCATGAGATGTGGTGCTGTGTGCAACTGACACATGTTAAGGGCCCAACAACACATTGTGGGATTTTAACTGCAATCTGCTGACCAGTTGATTTTCCCACCATCAAGAAATGTCTGTGCTAGGTTATGGGACGGCAGATCTCCAGCCGATCCACAGTGGCGTTGGCTTTAACAGTGCTCTAGCAACTTCAGGGCTGTTGGCCCATAATCTTGCTGTGTGGGTGGCACCAGCGTCCTGGCAAATAGGAGCGTGGTAAAAGGAAGGCTTGCTAGCACAGTTAATGCTTTGGAATATAATATCATTACAAAAATAACTGGCACAGGTCGTTGACTCATTCCCGGCTCAATATGACACTCATGTCATCCCGTACAGTGGGTCAATGCTGATGTGATGTTATTTTGTCATTTAACTTAAATAGACACTGTGTGTGTGTCGCACCACCAGACCATAGGTTCAGCATGCATCTCTAAGGATAATCCGACCAGCGACGGTGTCCTCAGAGCTGCTAGACACACTCTGCCACCTGCATATCTTAGTGTTTAAAGGAGATGGTGATGGGTTGTATGTAACTGGGTGTTACTGTGTATAGAGGGAATAACTGCTTGTTTGTTTGTAGGTTGTCATGTCTCTTGCTAAGCCAGTGATGCGGGGTCTTCTGGGGAAGAGGCTGCGGTTCCATCTCCCCATCGCCTTCGCCCTCTCTCTGGTGGCTGCGGCCGGCTTCAAGGTGAACACTGCCCCCTACAGGAATTGGTCTGTCTCTTTCTGGTCTCTCTTGTCTCCACACTGAAGCCTGAGTTATACTTCCGCCTCGAATAGCTGTCATAGCTACAATGTGGGTCTGTGTTGGTGATTATGAGCGTAGGCTGCCAAAAGTCATGACGTGGTGATCTGTCTAACATGAAGATGGTGTGTCGTACAATGAACCTAATGGGTAAACCTCCTCAACTAGTCTTATCATACATGAATATATAGGTGAAACTCCTCAGCAAGTCGATTATGAATTAACCGGAAAGCGTAGTCGTGTATGTAACTAATGGACACGTCCTCTGTGGGCAACGCCGGTGACGTGACCCACTGCAGCTAGTCGACGCAGAATAATGGGCTCTCTCTGTGCACTAAGCGATGCTCGGTCTCTCTCTTGCTTGCTCAGTACACCAAGTGATGCGCTCAATCTCGGTACGCCAAGTGATGCTCTCCCAATACACTGAGTGATGCTTACTCTCTCCAAGTACACCAAGTGACGTTCTCTCCCTCTCCCCCCAGTACATGGTGACAGAGCCCAGGAAACAGGCGTACGCTGAGTTCTATAAGAACTACGATGCCGTCAAGGAGTTCAACACCATGAGGGAGGCAGGGATCTTTGAGAGCGTGCGGCCCTCCGGAGAGTAGACTTCCTGTACGTGTCTGCTGGCTTCTCAACCATTTCCTGTTTGCCACAACTAATAAACATCACAACTATTAAGTCAAATGAGAATATGCATGAACTGGCTTTTCCAAAAAATGAAAGGGGAATGTAATTGTTTAGATGAAGCAGTCTGCTAACGACTCTCTCTTTGCAGCGTTCCTGCGTTCAAATCCTGACCTACAAATAAATAATTCTATAAATGTCTGATCTGTGTCTGGGTTTCTATTGGCTGGATTGAATGGCTCTTTGACTCAATATAATGGTTACTTTACCTGTAGAGGGAAGTTGGTCGCGGAACCACTTCCGCCTTCTCCCCAAGTGAAATCAACTCTCAATAGTACAAAATAAACTTCCATATGCTTGGTCCAAATACAAGGTTATTCCTTTGCAAGAGTGTCTGGCAAAAAATTGCATTTCAATGTTTAATTGTGTAGTAGTTCTAGACTATTTAAATTGCTATACTATTTCGCAATACATTTGCAGTTTACACTTTCAGCGTCACAGATATACGGACACGACATTGTGTTTGATGTTTTTGCGCCATCTAGGGGTGGGTACTGCACTCTTTGTTCAGCATCTCCACTTGCTCTTCCTGGTCCAGAGAGAAGTGAACGCCGCTGTCACGCAAACTCTACCCGGACTAAAGTACCTCTATTCTGGTTAGGATGAGACCCAGAAGACGGGGAATACGGTTACTTGGGGGTGAGAAGTAGTTCGAAGGTTGTCTATGCCGCCGTGTTACAAAATGTTACAAATCAAGGATAAGTTTTACGAGATCAAACACTGCTAATTGCTACATGCTAGCAAGTTCCCGCAACTCCGCTATTAGCTTAGCTCACAGCCGAGCAGTGTCTCTTTCGCCTGACGAAAGCTTGTTTAAAAACTTGTGATAAACTCTTTGAAATAACTCATTGTACCCGAAGAGGAAAACAATATGGAGAACAAGGACAAGGTTCAGCTGAGAAACCACCCTCGCAGGTAAAGTTACCGTCTAGAGAAAATACAAATTAATCGTAATAAAGCTTTTCCCATTGAAAAGTGGACTTGGAAAAATGGAAAGATGATATAAATGTCTGCATAACTAGACAAGTATCTGTCTGCAGTGTCCACCTTTTTAAAAGTCCTGAAGTTGAGAATGATTGACTTTATAGGAGAATTTACCCATATCTTGATTTGGACTTGTTTTTAATGTTGATGAACATTTAGACACCACCTTATTCAAGGTAAACTGGACACGGGCTGCGATGCAAGGGAACCTTATTGCATTACATGAGATCTACTCAATACGATAGATTATGTTACTCAACAGTTGAGTGTAATTGTTAATTTATCCGCATTCTTGCGACTTCACATCTATTCTGCAGACAGTCCTCGGCTTAAATGGTGTACCCAGTGTCCATAGTATGCCAGTCTTATTGGTAGGTGTCTAATATAATGTGTTTGTTAGACTATATGTTTGTCAGAGGTGCAGGGGCATGTGTTGCAATGAAGGGTTAACCCTTAACCCTTAACCCCTAACTCTAACCCTGCACTAGAGTTACTTCCAAGTCAGTTCTCAGGTTGTATAACAGATCAATGCATTGTCCTCTTATCTGGGATCCTTCCTCTTTCACACTTTCCTCTGTAGCTTCTTTAGCTGCTTAACACACAGGTCACCTCAGAGCTGATAGGAGTTGTAGTTGTAGGAGTGTTGTGCAAGCAGACTTCTCTGTAAAATAATGTATTGTTTCTCAATCAGGAGTTGACTAAATCCCGCTTTACCAGCTTTTTATTTTACTGAAACATCTGAAAGGAGAATGCGGGGGACTTCCTATACTGGTCGTTCTTTTTGATTACATTGAGAAGTATGTCATCTATCCTCATCATAAGACACACCATGTCTTTTTAATAGAGAACATTGTGTATTAACTCCTCTTATACATTTGAGAGTAATGGTTGCTACATGTTAGTAATCTGTGGCATTATATAACATCTGGTAGGTGTATTACAATGTATAGTAACATCTATTCACCTCATGATAGTGTTTGTGATTTCAGGAATATGCTGGTAGACTACAGGAAAGCTGTTAGTACAGTTAACAGACCTGGTCATAGTGGTGAGGCTTCAGTCTCTCCTTTGTAAACGCTTCAACTCAACAAAAAAGTGAATGAGATATGCTTTCAGAAATACAATCCTACAAATAAAAGTATCCAAAAGTAGTGACTCTCTCTCTTCTACCAGTAGTTCTCCTCTCCTCTTTGCCTCTCTCTTCCTCCTCTCTCCTCTCCTCTGTCACTGTTTAGTGATTCTCTTCTAGCACTAGTTCTCCTCCTATTTGCCTCTTTTCCTCTCCTCCTCTCTTCTCCTCTGTCACTGTTTTAGACAATATGCTTTTGTAATACTCTATCTCCTTCTCTCCCTCCCCCTCTCCAGACAACTGAAGAAGTTAAGTGAGGACAATCTCACCAAGCAGCCAGAGGAAGTCTTTGATGTCCTGGAGAAGTTAGGAGAAGGGTAATCCACACACACACTATCTCAACATACACTTTCAATGTCCTTTCCTCTCTCTCTCTCTCTCTCTCTCTCTCTCTCTCTCTCTCTCTCTCTCTCTCTCTCTCTCTCTCTCTCTCTCTCTCTCTCTCTCTCTCTCTCTCTCTCTCTCTCTCTCTCTCTCCTCATTGGTCATTATCATAAACATGCCTTCTCTTCATTTCCTGTTTCTCAACCCACTTCCTCCTCTACATGGCTGACTGATGACACTGTGTGTGCGTGTAGGTCATATGGCAGCGTGTTCAAGGCTCATTTCAAGGAGACCGGGGAGATCGTTGCCATCAAGCAAGTTCCTGTGGAGTCGGACCTCCAGGAGATCATTAAAGAGATCTCCATCATGCAGCAGTGCAACAGGTACACCTGCTGACACACCTCTATTACACCTCTTACACACCTGTAATAGGTACACCTTCTGACATACCTGTAACAGGTACACCTGCTAACACCTGTAACCGGTACGCTTACTCACACACCTGTCACAGCTATAACTGCTAAAACACCTGCAACAGGTACACCTGCAACCACTCTTGAAACAGGTACACCTGCTAACCCACCTGTTACAGGTACACTTGCTGACACACCTGTAACATGTACACCTGCTGACACAGCTCTTACACACCTGTAACAGGTACACTTAAGCTCCTTTCACAGATGTATCCTATGCCGCAATTTAATGGCACAGGGTTCATGTGTGAATGGCTGGCAGATCCATTCCGCCGATGTCTCTGCATTAGATGTTGTAACATAACTGGTAGTTGTGACATTATCGGCACGACTTTATGTGTGAACAATGCCGTAACATTAATGGAACTAGGTACAACGTAGGAATCGCTCTGATTCTTCACCGCGCTGATGTGTGAGCCAATCACAAATTTCTCAAAGAGGTTTTGTGTGTGTGTGTGTGTGTGTGTGTGTGTGTGTGTGTGTGTGTGTGTGTGTGTGTGTGTGTGTGTGTGTGTGTGTGTGTGTGTGTGTGTGTGTGTGTGTGTGTGTGTGTGTGTGTAGCCCCCATGTGGTGCGTTATTATGGAAGCTACTTCAAGAACACGGACCTCTGGATCGTCATGGAGTTCTGCGCCGCAGGATCGGTGTCGGACATCATACGACTCCGTGGAAAGACGGTACACACACACACACACACACACACACACACACACACACACACACACACACACACACACACACACACACACACACACACACACACACACACACACACACACACACACACACACACACACACACACACGCATGCATGTGCATAGATGTATTAATGTGTGAATGTTTATGTAGCTAAGTGAGGAGGAGGTGTCCACCATCCTGCAGTCCACTCTGAAGGGTCTGGAGTATCTCCACTTCATGAGGAAGATCCACCGGGACATCAAAGCCGGGAATATCTTACTGACGGGGGAGGGGCAGGCCAAGTTGGCCGACTTCGGAGTTGCTGGACAACTGACCGTAAGACCGCCGCTAGCGCCTAGTGCTTAGTCCACGTGTACACTGTGGACTGTGTACTCTGAGAATGCATTTGTTTCCCACAACACAAAAAGTAGAAAGTTGTGTGTTTATTGTGTGTGTGTGTTGGGCAGGACACCATGGCCAAGAGGAACACAGTGATCGGTACTCCGTTCTGGATGGCTCCTGAGGTGATCCAGGAGATCGGTTACAATTGTGTGGCAGACGTGTGGTCCCTGGGCATCACTGCAATAGAGATGGCTGAGGGGAAGCCCCCCTACTCAGACATCCATCCTATGAGGGTCAGTGTGTGTGTGTGTGTGTGTACTTGTACTAAGTGTGTGTGTACTATTTCATTTATTTATTTGGCAGGGACAGTACACATGAATCAACATTTTAGTTCACACTTACACATGTGTGTGTGTGGTGTGTGGGTGTACTACTGCTAAGAGTGCGTGTCTGTGTGTGGGCATTGTAGAAGTGGTATATTAACTGTGTGTGTGTGTGTGTTTACAAGTACTAAGAGTGTGTGTTTGTGTGTGTATTGTAATGGTATATTAATTGTGTGTGTGTGTGTGTGTGTGTGTGTGTGTGTGTGTGTGTGTGTGTGTGTGTGTGCGCGTGCGCGTGCGTGTATGTCAGGCTATCTTCATGATCCCCACCAACCCCGCTCCCACCCTGCGGGACCCCTCCCTCTGGTCCTGCCACTTCCTTGACTTCATCGCTCAGTGTCTGGTGAAGAATGCAGAGAACAGGGCTACTGCTACGCAGCTACTACAGGTACTACGGTACTACTACCATACTACTACAGGGCTACTGCCACCCAGCAACTACAGGTACTACGGTACTATTACGGTACTACGGTACTATTACAGTACTACTACAGGGCTACCGCCATGCAGCTACTACAGGTACTACTGTTCTAATACAGTACTACTAGAGGGCTTAGTCACACAGCCTCTAAAGGTACTACGATACTACTACAGTACTACTACAGGGCTACCACCATGCAGCTACTACAGGTATTACGGTATTACTGCAGTACTAATACAGGGCTTAGCCATGCAGGTACTACAGGTACTACGGTACTACTACAGGGCTACTGCCACACAGGTACTACAGTACTACTTCAGTACTATTACAGGGCTACCACCATGCTGCTACTACAGGTACTACAGAACTACAGTACTACTGCAATAGTACATAGTCATCACTCAATCATTAAAGGAGTAATCTCTCTCTCAGCATCCCTTCATCCGCTCAGCTAAGCCTAGCTCCACATTAAAGCCTCTCATCAACGATGCCATGGAAACCAAGCAGAGGAGACTGGAAGAGGCGGAGCAACGGGATCAGGACGCAGAGGAGGACGACAACTCGGTACACACACACAGCCCCCCCCCCCCCCCCCCCCCCCCCCCCGGTTGAGCTGGTCCAATCAGACCACTCAGAAAACAATCACATCCTTTGCCCCACCCCCTCACTAAGATGGTCCAATCAGACCACTCGTAACACAAACACATCCATAGCCCCCTCTCCTCATTAAGACCACTTTGAACACAATCACATCCTATGCCACACCCCCTCATTTAGACCACTCAGAAAACAATTATATATCTAGCTCTGTCCACTCATTAGGACCACGTAGAACACAATCACACCCGTAAACCCGCACCCTTGCTAAGATGGTCCAATCAGGTTGTGTGTTGGCGTTGCAGGAGGAGGACGAGGTGGACCTGGGTACCATGGTGCTGGCAGGGTCGGAGGGCAGCGACACAATCCGTATGGGGGGCACGGGACCCTACCCTGGGACCCGAGGGGAGCAGGACACTGGGACCATGGTGTCCTCGCTGGGGACCATGGTCATCAACTCTGACGAAGAGGAGGAGGAGGAGGGGGACGGAACCATTAAGAGTAAGGAGTCACCACACGAACACGTACCGCTGCAAATGTGGGCCTGACTGTTAATTCTTACTTCCCCACCTGAGGGTGCTGTAGTAAACCAGCATTCCCTCAAGGAGAGCTTGATAGTTAAATTGTATATATTTTTATGTATTTATTTATATATTTATTAGATGTATATACATACCATTGTGTTGCCTTGCCGGTAAGGGTTACCTGTGTGTGTGTCTTGCTGACACATTTTAATTTCCCCAGGACAGTGCCTTAGGGGTTGGACAACAAAATGGGAAGAGACTGCTTTCCAAGTGTGTTGTTATTTATATTGGATTAAGACTTAAATTGGATTAATCCCAAGGCAAAAATAAATTTGCCTTGGGATTATGTCAGTTTACAATTAGTTTGCATTGTGAGTGTGGGATTCAGATGAGTTTGGATTGGCATCAGGTTGGATTAGGAGATGTGATTTGAATGTTCCTTAGTGTAAACTCTCCCTTGTGCTTGCGGCGAGATGCAGTAAAGGTTTGGCCCTACGTCGATTGTGAAAATAATGCCACTACCCATAAGAGATTTGCTGGGCTTTTTAGCGCCATACACACACACACACACACACACACACACACACACACACACACACACACACACACACACACACACACACACACACACACACACACACACACACACACACACACACACACACACTCAGCCCCCCATGGCTTCCTGTTCTAGGTGTTACTGTGTTAGAATGGATTGAGTCTGATATGGTTAGCTCTACATTAGCACAACGCAAGTCCTTGAGCATCACATTAGCATTACCACATTAGTGTGTGTGTACGTGTACGTGTGGGTGCGGATGATAGGAGTGGCAGGTCATGTACTGAGTGGAGGTCATGTACTGATTGGGCTTGTACATCGTGATGTCACTATTTCGGAAGTATAGGAGCATAGGAATGATTATTGGAAGTAATGGTGTTTTGGTCATTGTTCAGTAATTAATTGTTAAATTGTTTAAATTTCAATTATGGGTGACATCGTTGTGTTTGAAACTGCCACAGCACTTCTCATGCCGGAAATTGTAAAATAAAGTGTTCATGGGCCTTTGTTACGATATATTAACGTTGATTTAGGATTTGACAGTCCTACAACTCTGTTGAGTCCTCTCAATATGGCAGAATATCGCCAACAAAAAATCCCATGATGCATTCTGATACACACGCACAGGGCTAGGGTTGTGTGTGTGTGTTTGTTTGTTTGTTTGTTAGAAGGGCTAGTGGTGGGTCTTTCTAAATGGATGAAGAATGATTGATGAAGAAGAATTATCCTGACGAAGGAACTGACAGAACATCTGTTTCCTTTAGTCAAGAAACAGTGTTGAGTTTCAGGTTATATCCAGCTATAGCCAAGACTGAATCAACTCTTCCTCTGTGCAATATCCTGTAATTAATATATATAATACCATATGAAGATATAAAGGTCAGTATGATATAATGAGAGTTTGATGTCTCCCATGGAGGTCAGAGGTCATATGAGGACAGGGAGTCAGGAATTACTTTGAAGGACGCCACATGTAAAGGTGGTAAAGGTCACAGGAGGCCAGGAGAGCGCTCTTTAAAGGCTTCAGGTTCGATCCCTGCCACTCAGTAGAGATCTGTATCCCTCGCTGTCTCTGTTAGCTTCTCCATAGATGTATTGCCCTAAGGAATAGTTACGTTGCGAAAACAAATCTACGATTAAACAATCATCTGTATTAAGAATGATGGTAAAAGTAGATAGAAAGAACAAAAATTGTATGCATTGCATTGTGCTCATACAATCTCACCTCGAAATGTTTCACTTAAGTGATAGATTTGGATTTTTTTTAGGTGTAGGGATTGTTAAGTTTAGGTATCAGTTTAGAGATGGTTAAGTTTAGGTATTAGGTTAGAGATTGTTAAGTTTAGGGATTCATTTAGAGAAGGTTAAGTTTCGGTATTAGGTTAGAGTTGATTAACGTCTGATTCTTAGGGGTGGCTAAACTAAGCTCAATAGCGTCTCCCAAGGCTACGTGCTAGTCTAGCTGTGAGCCACTGGAGCAGCAGTAGCATCTTAAAGCTATGCGTCAGGTTCTAATGTTTAGCTGGCTGTGTGCCCCGGCCTGCTGCTACAACACACCGGTTCTCTGGTCTTCTCTACCGCAGTACCCTGGCTGTCGCCCCGACACACACACACACGGACACGCACACACACACACACACTGCACCTTGTTTCAGTGCGACAGAAATCTGAAATTAGATAGTTATGAGGAACATTACTTTAAGACGTAGATGTCTTTATCTAAGTAGACTTATGGTGGATTCAAAAACATGTCCTTAGAGCATCTAAAAAATCCAAACACCCTAACCCCTAGAAGGTTATCCTTCATGGGTCTGAATGATTTTATCTTTACACGGTGCAGGAGAAAGAGGGATGTAGACATTATAAATACAGTTGATTCATCGTCTTTACACTTTACAAGAGGAAGAGGGATGTGGACATTATAAATAAAGTTGATTCATCCAATTAACTGAGAGCCTTGTTGGCAATGTGCGGTGGTGGTGATGGTGGTGATGTCATTATGTAACCTCATTGCTTGTGCATATGGCCTGATTATCAGATCAAACTTTACTGTGTGTGTGTGTGTGTGTGTGTGTGTGTGTGTGTGTGTGTGTGTATGTTAAAACAAGGTATCTGTGTTCTAACAAGGTGTGTGTAGATGTTATAATGTGTGTGTGTGTGTGTGTTCCAGGGCGAGGGGAGACTCTGCAGCCAGCCAAGCCCGCCTTCCTGGAATACTTTGAACAGAAGGAGAGAGAAGCCAACAAAGGAGGAGGAGGAGACTCAGACAACCGCAAACTCCCCCCCGACGGAGACCTGGAGGTGGTGAGTCAGCAGGAGGCGTGTCTTTGTGTGTTGATGTGTGTGTGTGTGTTATTGTATGTATGTGTGTGTCTGTGGGGTTGTGTGTGTGTGTGTGTGTGTGTGTGTGTGTGTGTGTGTGTGTGTGTGTGTGTGTGTGTGTGTGTGTGTGTGTGTGTGTGTGTGTGTGTGTGTGTGTGTGTGTGTGTGTGTGTGTGTGTGTGTGTGTGTGTGTGTGCACTTGCGGGCATGTCATTATTTACATGGTATACCATTGCAATAATGTGCCCTGTTCCAGATTTTGACCCCATGTGACCCTGTGAGAAAGGTCACAGAGTCCCATGACCTCTAGCTGAACCGAAGCCAGTCAGGTCGTGTTAGTCAGCTAGCTTGTTCACTAGCATGTGTTAGCGGGCTAAAGGGATGTATAAAGGGGTTATGCTGTATAACGTAACGATACGATGTATGTTGTTGCTATCTGGACCGTTAGCATACTAACATGCTGATAAGGCTGCTCACATGTCAACTCTTTAGCATGTTAGAATGCTAACGGCTCCAGAAAGCAAACACATGTCTTCAGTGAATGCAGCCCATCGTTTTTATTCAACTTTAAATAAGGACACGAAGAGAGTTTGATGTTCTGACAGTAGTATATCTGTTCAGCATCAGTAGATAACTAACCCCTACCTGCTCCTAAATGACCTGTCTGTGTACTGTCTAACCCACTTGCTCCAGGTCTTGAGTGTTGAACTTGTGTGTAGCTCTTGGTTATGCTAAAGCATAGCAGGGTCGTGTGTCTTATTTTAGCATCATTGATCCGGGGAAATAAATAGCGGTACTGCTGGTAAATGCTAACAGCTAGCATGGTCTCCTGGGGGGTCAGCTAAAACCATCCAGATCATATTGAGCCATACAATAGATCTAGCCTAGTGCCGAGGCTACTGAAATGCTACCAGCTCCTCTTTGACCTTTTGGTTCAAACAGGGGTGATCTATGTGGATCAGGCATACAAGCCGAGTCTAGCTTTGCTTATGTTTAAATAAAGCTACTTAAAGTTGATGTGAAGGTGTATAGTTTGTTATTTTATATTAAATGGTTAGATTTTATGGGATGCAGTTGAAATAGTGGTTCAGCTGATATAATTGTTCAAATGTTTAAAGAGTCATCGGCCCCACCTTAACGTGGTTTCTCTGGAAACTAAGCAGTGGTGGCCTAGTTCTATTCATTAAAGATCCCATGGCACCCATCCCTAGAGTAGGAGTGCTAACCCAGGTGTCTTGGCTCTAGCCACCTAATTATCCCCTGGTCTCTGATTGGATAGGTTACCTCCTCACCTCCACTGTGATTGCCAGTGTGAGGTAGGAGCTACCACTGGTAGTGGATGTTCAAGTTAAAGCTTTTTATTGTCCGATGCACAGTACAACACAGAGTCTGACTAGGCATGGTCATTCTTATGACAAGGATGTGGTCTCATCTCCCCTAAAAAGTCACTATGTAAATCGCTTTGAGTGCCTTGAAAAGCCCTATGAAAATGCAATGAATTATAAGTATTAAGAGTACCATTAAACGGTGTACCAATGCCACCTTGCGTAGCCTAGCACTCTACATGTTGCTGTAGAACCTTTAACAGTAAGACGTGCTGCACTGTTCAAATACATACAGTACATTGATATAGGGACGAATATATAAATGTATGTCTGTCTGTCTGTCTCTCTCTCATTATAGATCGATAGATATTGATATAGATATATACTGCTCTATATATTGTGGTGTGTTTGTTGCTGTGGGTGCAGATGCGGTCGTGGAGCGTGGAGGAGCTGCGGGCGCGGCTGGCCTCCCTTGACCCCCAGATGGAACAGGAGATTGAGGAGATCCACCAGAGGTACCAGGCCAAGAGACAACCCATCCTGGACGCCATACAGGCCAAGAAACGGCCCCAGCACAACTTCTGAAAACACCTCCTCTTTCACCTGTCCTCTCCTCTCTCAGCCCCTCTCTTCTCCCCTACCCTCCTCCCTTCCTCTCCCCTCCCATCTTTGCCTCTCTCCTCTCCTTTCCTCTTTTCGTCTTCCCTTACCTCCCTTCTACCCTCAACTCTTCTCCTCTCCCATGTCTCCCCTCCCCTCTCTCCCATCCTCCTTCCCCCTCTCCTCCCCTGCCCTCTCCTCCCTTCCTCCCTTCTCCCCCCTCCCCTCCCCGAACAGACGCCATGTGTTTCCCTCTGGTTGTGATGCCGTCTATAAGGATGCTAGCTGTCTCTCTATGTTGAGTCCTAAATGTCTCTGGAGTCGGAGGCTCAAAATGCGGACCTCCAGCCTGATTTCACATCCCTGTGTTGTGAGTTGTGGGATCCAGGGAATGACCAAACCACAAACTCCTGGTCAATAGTCGCACTGCGACCTGGAACCACAAACATCTGGTTCTGCTTGGTCGCTCTCTTAGCAAGCACCAAAGACGTGTGTGTGTGTGTGTGTGTGTGTGTGTGTGTGTGTGTGTGTGTGTGTGTGTGTGTGTGTGTGTGTGTGTGTGTGTGTGTGTGTGTGTGTGTGTGTGTGTGTGTGTGTGTGTGTGTGTGTGTGTGTGTGTGAGAACTAGATAACTTACACAGTACTGCAGTTCTGTAGAACTCCAAGCACGATGGTCACAGCAACATCTACGAGTCCAGACGCCACTGTGGAGTTAAACTGCTGAATGTCTTACAGAGTTGAATGATGTGTTAAGATTCCTGCTCTTTGCTTCTTGGTGTATTTTACACACTGGGCCGCTATTGTTTTTTAAAGATATGTTTTTGACCTTGTTCCATTCACGATGACTGTTTACATGCAGGAATGGAACGGTGATGAATTCAACCAATGAGGAGCTCAGATTTTATTTTCCGCATGTTGAAGTCTGAAACTCTTCCAACCGGTTGGAGATTTGAGTGCTTCCTGTAGAGGTAATGTTATAAATAAGGGACTGGCTTCTTTATCATACACCGCTCGTCTCTGGCTCAACACCCTGGAGTGCTTACATGTTAGCTGCTAAGATGTTAGCCACTAGGTGTTAGCTACTAAAATGTTAGCTACTAGGTATTAGCCGCTGAGATGTAAGCTGCAAGGTATTAGCTGCTAGCCGATGGAACGAGAGCTCCTGTCTTTGTCTGCTGTCAGGTTTCACAGTTTTTGTATTCTGCCAAATACAAACTTAGCTTCCAATATTCATTCAAGAGGGGGGAGGTGGGGGGATCTTGGGGTTATAGGTGGCTAGTGTTAACCCGTCCCTCTGTGCGTGCCAGCTCCTCGAAACAAGTGCTTTCATGACACATAGAAGTGTGTTTGATTTCATCCTCAACCATTCTACAGGGATTCTGATTTGGTTACGTAAATACAGATTCGTAAATACAGATTCGTACGGAAGATATGAATAAAGTTCCACCTAGTTACTGTTGCTAACTTTCTCTACCGAACAGAAAGTTCATATTTAGAGTCTGCATTTAAACTAAATACTCAGGTAATAGCCAAGCTCATGTGAGGATTATTTCTATGAATATTAAGGACATTAGGGACCATTATTGATTAGAAGATTGTTGACTAGTAAGGACCAACCAACTTCATGCCTTCATTTAGTTTCTTACTTTTGGCATTGACAGAGGGGAAAGGTCACCAAATAGGGAAATTTAAGCGATACAGTAAGTTTATTTGAAGCAGATATAACCGTTTGGAGGTGTCTATATTTTGGGTTTACATGCTGGACTGCAGGACTCGTTTTAACCTTTTTAGTTTCTGTTTTCCTGCTCATCGATATTTCCATTCAAAATCATTGCTATGTTGCCTCAAACAAATTGTCTGTGGTTTTCAGAACAAATGTTGAACATATCAGTTTGAGTGTGATTTATTTTGATGTCTATGTCGCAATTAGGTTCGATTTTTGTTATTAAATTTGATGCTGGATTTTGTGTCTGAGAAGATGCTGTAATGACAATAATTCATAGAAATAACTTATTTAATTTAGTAGCGATCACTGGATGTTAATGAGCCATGTAGACAAACCGCTCCAAATGTGAAGGTTTCAGATGTTACAGGCTGTGTCCCTTTTGGCTTCCCGCAGCAAACACACACCGCAAGCCACCATTCTGATCTACACTGGTCAGATATGATCATGCAACGATCCAGAGAACTGGAACCAAGAATGATAGCAAACTGACTTATCAACATTAAAATAAAAATTGTAAATGTGTCTAACAATTAGACTCTAGTATTGACGGTTAAAACATTGAGATGGTGAATGATTGTTCAATGTGTCATCGGCCCAGCAGTAGAGCTGTTCTGGGCCTTCAACAGATCTCCCATATTGGTTTTGTTTTTGATTTATTTTCATGTTTTGGTTGGTTGTCACATGCTGTATTTCTGAAAAGAAGAAAAGTATTTTATGGTAATAAACGGTTGGTAAGTCGATTGTGAAGTGTCGTCCTTTAACGTGTTCTTCACCTTCATCCTGCAGCTCTTTATCCCATCCTCTTCATCTCCACATTAGTCATAACAGTTATAACAGTTTAACTCTTATTCTAAACGATATCCATGCTGCTATTTTAGGTCTTTATGTGATTTTGAAAAGAAGTATACAAAATAGATTTATTTTAATTATAAGTTATATATCAACTATATTACACATATACAATATAAAACATCTTTCATGTGAACGAAGGGGAGGTCAGTTATTTTGGAGGAAAATCGGAGACAAATTCACAGCCAGTTAACCCCTTGTGGATATGTCCATTCAACTTACAGTGTCATTTATTTAGTTGCTGTAAAATAACTAGGTCGTTAGATTCCCAGTCGAAAGATTCTGGGTTCAATACCCTTAGTCACTATCCGCGATCAAGCTAACTATAACCCCTACCCGCTCCTTAATTACCTGTCTCTGTATTCACTGTCTAACCCCTACCGCGTTAAGACAATGTTACTGTGACGAAGCGATCGTCAATCGCATAGACAGCTAATGGACTAAGCGCTACGGCATGAAAGCCGACAGACTTTAAAACATGGCATGGACAGTTGCACATGTTCTGTATATAGTTGTATTCTGTGTTCACTGTTTACTTCCTGCTCACCAAGCACGTTCTAAATATGTCATTTACTGCAATAATCACACATGTCAAAGATCGTTCAACTCACTGTTTATTTGTAGCCGGCACAATATACAGTTAAGTGTGTACACCATGACTATGTGCATTGATGATCATTTCGGTTCACCTTGTTTTCATTATTCATATCAACCACTAGCAATAATCAGTAATGTCACAACTTCAGTCATCACACTCACAACAGTTCTCCTGCATTAAGGGCAAGTCCGCATGACATTTCAGGCATTTATATCACGGGATCGCACTGGGTTAGGCCATCACGTTAAATGGAGAGGGGTATATCCTATGCTTGGACTTATGTGTATATGTCGGTCATTGCAGACTTTGATACAAAGGCAATGGGATTATATTATCTTTCAATTGTATATTATATATTATAGGTGAGGGTTGACTGTTGAAGTATGTGAATGTTGTTAATTAATTACTGTTTAATGTTGGTTTGGCTTGTGAGTGGGGCTAGGCAATGAATAGCCTATTTAAGCTTGGTGCACATCAGTGTTGGACAGGTGAGGAGAAGGCTAGTGGGTAGTCTTGTGGGTAGTCTTGTGGGTAGCTGTGGGTAGCTGTGGGTAGCTGTGGGTAGCTGTGGGTAGCTGTGGGTAGCTGTGGGTAGCTGTGGGTAGCTGTGCCCAGGGTTACAGACTTGGAACATTGTCATGTTTGTTCTATTATGTTTGTCTTTATGTGAAGATGTAAGATCTGCTAAAGCATTTTAAATAAGACAAGATTAAAGGCATCTTCAAATCTTGCTCAAACCTTTATTGAATGCCTGACCACGGTACTATACGACAGTTACTTACTTGACCTGTCTCAGTACTGTCTAAACCTTTACCTGCTCCTTTATGACCAGTCTCTGTATTCAATGTCTAACCCCTACCTGCTGCTTAATTACCTGTCTCTGTAATGTCTAACCCTTACCTGCTCCTTTATGTTCAGTCTCTGTATTCATTGTCTAACCCCTAGCAGCCCCTTAATGTCTGCTAGTAGTTCTCCAGGTCTATCAGCAACATATAGAACAGCTCTACTTAGTACTGTGGTACTGCCTATCCCGAATGGGGCGATCAACCTTGCCTGAGAGCAGCCAAGGAGAGATGTTGTTTGTCTCTCTTAGGACGCCCCACGTTTAGCCTCCTGCTTAAATAGCAGCATGAATGTTTAATATCCTCCCCCCACAATCGGATCTCTCTTTAAACCTCTATTATCTTTCTGTCCTCTCTCTGATACCTCTATCTCTTCCTCTTTATTATCTCTCCTTATATTCTCTCCCCACTCTCTCCCTCTATCATCTACCTCTTTTCTCGCTTAAACTGTCTTCCTCTCGCCCTCACTTATCTCCCTGTGTGGTTATCTCTTCCTCTGTGTCTCTCATTTTCTCTCCCTCTGTGTGTCTCTCTCCCTCTGTCTCTCCTCTCTCTCTCTGTCTCTCTCCCTCGGTCTCTCCTCTCTCCCTCTGCGTGTGTCTCTCCCCCTGTGTCCCTTCTCCTCTCTCCCTCTGTGTTTGTCTCTCTCTCTGTCTCTCTATCTCTCTCCCTTTGTGTGTGTGTCTCTCTTCCTCTGTCTCTCCTTATCTCCCCCTCTGTGTGTCTCTCTCCCTCTATGTCTCTCCTTATCTCTCCCTCCCTCTGTGTGTCTCTCCTTCTCTCTCCCTGTGTGTGTCTCTCTCCCTCAGGTGTCTCTCCTCATCTCTCCCACTGTGTGTCTCTCCCACTGTATCTCTCCTTCTCTCTCCCTCCCTGTGTCTCTCCTTCTCTTTCCCACTGTGTGTATCTCTCCATCTGTCTCTCCCATCCTGTGTGTGTGTCTCTCTCTCTCTCTTTTTTCTCTCTCTCTCTCTCTCTCTCTCTCTCTCTCTCTCTCTCTCTCTCTCTCTGTCTCCTTCTCTCTCCAGCTGTGGTGTGTTGCTTCATGAAGGATAAGATTGATTGTTGTTTTCTCTCATCTTCTGATCCCTCACTGCACCCTGATGCATTAGTGTAGTTTAATGATAGTTTCAATGTACTTTTATTGTGGTAGGTAATGCTTTTAGAGCTGGCTAATGAAAAGGAAATTAATTATTCAGGATATTAAAAGTCTCATCAGACCTAGCAGGTCAATAATAGTCCTTTAAGACTCCTCTTCTCCAGGTACCCTTCTGACAGTATTGTTCAAACTATCTGATGTCACACTTAGTGTTATTCATCAATACATATTGCTATTGATGAATTTAACAAGACAGACCTCAAATAGTGATTCGATATACTGTGACTATAACTTTATTCAGATGAAAGATATGACAGAACAAATTAATAGTGTCACCAATGGTTGTTCATTGTTTATTGTTTTGAATACATTCAATTTTTGTAATGAAGATGCATAGGTTTACAGGGACCTGCTCTCCTGAACTATGTCCCAAAATAATCAGTATTAGCTGTCTCTGGTTCCAGTCTTAACCTGACCAGATGGCTTTGGTTTCAGTGGCAGGCTGATCTGGGTCCTAATCTGAGGTATTTGCAGGTCTAACAGAAAGTTAGGGAGGTGGCTCATTCAGGGTGAGCTATTAGGCTGTACATGTGTTAATGGCGTGAAGTTTTTTGTTAACGGAATGTCTTCATAATAACTTTATTTTGCTCACAAGGGGAGCAGCGATGAATCAAAGGTCAGAGTGTCAGCGCAGGTCTGTGCACGTTGTTTAGTAATTATTATTGCTACCACTTAGGGCACTTAGAGGCAATACTAATATCTCTATCCTGTTTTATTGCTCTTCTCCTTGTCCACTAAAACCTTCTAGCAATTAATCATGTGTACAGTTATGTACACTATCATTGGGTCAAAGATAGTGGTTGGGGCAGTGTGGTCGACATCATTTGAGGTTGCGGGCTGTAATAGAGCAAATGCTACTTTATTTGCCACATCTTTCCCTGTTAAGGTATTTATTCTTCCACCGATTAGACACTTTTGGATTAGGGTGTTCGACTCACAGCTGAAGGGTTCTGGGTTTGATCCCCAGTGCCCAGAGACTACCTGTAAGCCTCTTAGAGCTAGCCCCTATCTGCATGCACCTGAATTCACTGCAGGTCATTTTGGATGAAAGCGTCACTTTAATCGTGACTGTTAGTCATACATTTTGAAGCTTTTCAAAACATAAAAACATAAAACAAACAGACAAACGTAACAGGCATAACAGATAAAGGAATACTGTTAAAAGATATGTCTAACTTTATATTTTAGATGCCGTAAAACTAACAGAGGTGGTGTAGTGCTGCTCTTTAAAAACATATGTTAGCTCTTTGGGTTGTAATACATGCTACATTGTAAAAAAAGAAATACATTTAAGCTCCGCCCCTCTTGTATCTCTTGGACGTCATTGGTTGAGGGGCATCGAGAGTTTAGCATTTAAGCGTCCTGCCATTGCGTCTTAACAAGGGTAAAGCTGTGTACTGATTAGAGATAGATGACAGGGTGTGGGGCCATATGATGTTCCCCTAACTTCCTGTTTAGTCGTGTTTTGTTGTGGTGAGCGCTTTTGCCATTTAATTGGTCAAACAGCAGTCAGTCAGTGAACAGTCTGAAGCTTAAAGCACATGGCTGCGTCGGGCAGATGGCAATTATTATTATTTTTACAGACTTGAGTCATATTTGAAGCCAGCAGAAAAATCCAGCCCCGCTACAGTCGCTCCGTTAAAACAGTATGATTCTAATTCTTGTTTGTGCTGCGCTACAAATATGAGCCAAAATATGCGCTCCGTATGATTTGGGCTTAACAACACATGTCCATTTCCCTTCCACCTGGGTGTTTGAGTCTTCCTCCTCCTCCCAGTCAGCACCACTCCCTCCTCCCAGTCAGCACCACTTCTCCCAGTCAGCACTGCTCCCTCCTCTCAGTCAGCACCTCTCCTCCTCCCAGTCAGCACCACTCCTCCCAGTCAGCACGGCTACCTTCTCCCAGTCTGTAATGCTCCCTCCTCCCAGTCAGCTACACTCTTCCCAGTCAGCACCACTCCTCCCAGTCAGCACCGCTCCCTCCTCCCAGTCAGCACCACTCCTCCCAGTCAGCAACGCTCCTCCTCCCAGTCAGCACCACTCCTCCTCCCAGTCAGCACCGCTCCTCCTTCCAGTCAGCACCACTCCTCCTTCCAGTCAGCCCCACTCCTCCCAGCCAGTACCGCTCATCCTCCCAGTCAGCACTGCACCTGCTCCCAGTCAGCACCGCTCCTTCCAGTCAGCACCACTCCTCCTCCCAGTCAGCACCGCTCCTCCCAGTCAGCACCGCTCTGTCCTCCCTGTGTATGAAGGATGCTCCACATAGCTGTAGTTAACCACGCCCCCACCCTCCTCAAAGTCTACAGCATAATCATAATCATCATCATCATCATCATCATCGTCCAGACAGCAGCTATCTCCGTCTGAGGACTGCTCCTGCTCCTGCCCCTCCTGGGGGCGGTGGGCCCCCTGCTGGGGGTCGTGATTGCGTACCGAGGCCTCGAGGGCCTTCTGCTTGCGGTAGAAGTGGGAGAACTTGTTGAAGATGATGGTGATGGGCAGTGCCACCACCAGGGTGCCGCCCAGAATGCAGCCACTGGCAGCCAGCTTCCCCGCCACCGTCACTGGAACCACATCGCCGTAGCCCACCGTTGTCATGGAGACTGTCCCCCACCACCAGCACGCTGGGATGGTGTCCATACCTACGTCCTAGAGAGAGAGAGAGAGAGAGAGAGAGAGAGAGAGAGAGAGAGAGAGAGAGAGAGAGAGAGAGAGAGAGAGAGAGAGAGAGAGAGAGAGAGAGAGAGAGAGAGAGAGACATATGAAGACATCAGGAACACATAGTGTCCACTGGCTTTGGCACCATACAAACACATGTTAACATAATGTGGAAAACCTAATAGTCATGAGAGTGAGGTACCTCTTCGTACTCTGCGGTGTAGGCCATGCCTGAGAACACAGAGACCCCAACCCCCAGGTACAGCAGAAGGATGCCCACCTCACGGTAACTATGCTGCAGAGCCAAGATGAAGCCCAATTAGAACCTTGTAATTTCCCATGATGCCTTGCTCCGTCCTTTCCTGCCCCTGACCTTACAGGGTCATGCATGCCCACCTACACCAACCCCCTTACTAGACTAAACCATCTCAAACCATCTCTAGGTCAGTAATGACTCAAGATGTCCAGTTTTTTCAGCAGCACTTAATCAGCTAAAATAATAAACATATTATGAAATGCCTAAACTTAATATAATGTAATACATAATGTATAATATATATCCATTGTTAATCGTGGTAGCCTAAATAGATTTGAGTAAAACATGGGAAATTACCACAAGAAGATACTTAGGCACTGTCATGCTAGTGTCACTAGTCATTATAGAGGTTCCTGTCCAAAATGTAACCCAGCGTACACAAGCATTAGCATGGCACAATGCTTCCAGTCCTACCTGTAGCCTAGCGTACACTAGCATTGCATAGAATAATGCTTCCAGTCCTACCTGTAGCTTAGCGTACACTAGCATAGCGTAAAATAGTGCATCTAGTCCTACCTGTAGCCTAGTAGCATAGCATAGCATAGCATAGCATAGTGCTTCAAGTCCTACCTGTAGGGTGGCTCCCAGAGATCGGAGGCCTGTGGAGTGTCTGGCCAGCTTCAACACCCGAAATATTCTCATTAAGCGAAAGACCTGAGGGATAAGAGGAGGGAAGGAAGGATCAAGGAAGTTGGATGAAGTGTGGTGATGGTGGTATATGTATACTTTAGTAACGGTTGAATATTCAGTAATGATCTCGAAGTTTCAAACCTGAAGGAGTGTCCCCAGAATTCCGAGGTCTGAGTCTGCTCCTAGCATGAGGTCAAAGGCTACAGTGATGTAGACAGGAACCACAGACACCATGTCTATGATGTTCAGAGGGTGGCGGAAGAACTTCCTCTGGTTTGGAGCTAGCAGCAGCCTTGTCACCACCTGGGGGCGAGCTGAATCAGTGTCTATGTGTTTTGCTGTTTGCTCTTTACGAGCTACTATTACTAGCTAGTACTAGTGTCTCGCATTAGCAGCTTGTACTATCATCTTGAATTATCAGTTAGTATCAGTTAGTGTTAGCAGCTAATATAAGCAGGTTATCTGAAGGAGGGAGTCTCACCTCAAAGGTGAACCAGCAAGTACAGAAGACCTCCAGGACTTGCATGGTGGGGTCTTCTATCATCTTCCCCTCCTCGTCGAAGCTCTGGAGACAGAAAGGGGGGCAATCTGGTAAATCTGTACTTCTCTACGTTCTCTCTGCTGTGTTGTGGAGTATGTAGCATGTAGCACTGACCTGATGTTTTGACAATCTGTGCTATGCAGTTAAAATATAGTTTGAAGTGCTGTAAAATTAGTGTAGCTAGCTAGCATAGCGCTTCCTGTCCAACCTGTATTTTAGAATACACTGGTAGTATGTAGCAGAACCTACCTGATGTTCTGGCATGATGTAGCATGTAGCAGTACCTACCTGGCGTTCTGGCATGCTGTAGTATGTAGCATTTAGCAGTGCCTACCTGGAGTTCTGGCATGCTGTAGCATGTAGCATGTAGCATGTAGCAGTACCTACCTGGTGTTCTGGCATGCTGTGGATGCACATGGCAGCGATGGAGGTGAGCACCACGCTGATGGACAGCAGGCTGAACACCTTACTGGGGATGGAGTAGCCCGGGTTCTCCAGGGTCAGCCAGAGACACCGCCTTGCATTGCCATAGGGTACTTCTGGAAACGCAGCATGTCCCTAGCGACCCAAACGAGAGGAGGATCAGCACAACCCAAGACAGACGGATGCCGTTGGCTGACAGCAAAGAAAAGAATTGACAGTAAAACTTTATTAATGGTGTATTGTTTTTTACGTTCGAGTACTATTGTTACATTAGTACTGTAATGCATTTTTAAAGGCCATTAAAACCAGGTTAATGAACTGGAGATATAAGTTGTTTCGAACGCGGCCCTCTGAACATCATAGACATGGTGTCTGTGGTCCCTATCTACATCACCGTGACCTTTGACCTCATGTTGGGAGAGGACTCAGACATTCAAGTGCGAAACTTCTAGATCATTACTGGATATTAAACTGTAACTAAAGTGTTAATAAACATCACCACACTTCAACCAACTTCCTTCCTTCCCTCCTCTTCTCTCTCAGGTCTTTTGCTTGATGAGAATTCCAGGTGTTTATCTGTTCAGTTGTTGTTTACCTGGTCAGGTTGATGTTTACCCATTGTGGTGTTGTTTACCTGTTGAGGTTGTTTACCTGTTGAGGTTTTGTTTCCCTGTTCAGGGTGTTTACCTGTTGAGGTGTTGTTTACCTGTTCAGGTTGTTTACCTGTTGAGGTGTTGTTTACCTGTAGTGGTGTTGTTTACCTCTTCAGGTTGATGAGAACCTGTTCAGGTGTTGTGTACCTGGTCAGGGGATGTTTACCTGTAGTAGTGTTGTTTACCTGTTGTGGTAATGTTTACCTGTTCTGGTTGATGTTTACCTGTTGAGGTCTGAGATCTCGTCCACGGACGTGTCCACGCTGCTGACTTCACTCTCATCGTCCCAGCTGCGATGGCGGCTGCTCTCTAGCTTGCGGTCATGGAAACGGTAACTACAGCAACTGTCCAAGAAGAACTCGTTGATGCCCCAGTATTCTATCTCCTGGCTGCAGCCAATCAGTGAGAAGAAACCATGATGAGAACCTACTGTGATGCTGAGAACCATCAGTATTGATACAGGTACAATCGATCAACACAGATGTCCAGATACAGGTACAGTCAATCACATGAGCCGTGCGCAAGGGCCGTGATGACGTTTTTGAAACCTAGCGTACACTAGCACAGCATAGTGCATCTGGTCCTACATGTAGCCTGGCGTACTCTAGCATAGAATAGCATAGTGCTTCCAGTCCTTCCTATAGGACATTTGTGGTTCGGCCACTGCACACAGTTCACCCAGGGCGACTATGAATTAGGCTAACCTGCTACCAACGAGCTGCCTGTTCCATTCCATGGGTGACACTACCATCTGTGTATGAATGTGTGCATGAATGTGTTTGGAATTTGTGTATGAATGTGGACATGAATCTGCTTAGAGTACTTTGAGTGTCCGCAGGTTAGAAAAGTTATTGTATAAATGTAGTCTCTTTACCAATAGTGCAAGTTATGCAGTGCATACTGTATACTAAATACACAGCTTGTATCTGCATAAACTAGGAGATAGATATTATGGATATTAGGTTTGTTATAGATGCAACACATTGGGCACTAGTTCAATAAGTCTACATAAGGCTACAATGAGATAAACTCTGTCACATTAAATCCTTCATGTTTTCAAAAAGAGTAGAGTGTTTGTACCTGAAGGAGAAGACACACAGGTCCTCCATGATGTGTAGTTTTCCCGTCTGGTAGAAGTGAAGAAGGTAAGGAAAAAGACCGGGGTTCCTGTCGAAATAAAACTCCTTCTGCTGCACATCGTAGTCATCACACACCTAATGAACAGACAGGCAGACAGGCAGACAGACAGACACATGTTTAGAAAGCAGAGGACAGAAGAAGATGTAAACGAGAGAGTGTGTGTTAACCTAGAGAGTGTGTGACCTGCAGGATGGCTTCCTCGGTGTCACAGCTCAGCAGCTTCCCCAGTCTGGTTTCTGGAAAGTTCCTCAGGGTGCTGGAGCAGAGGCTCCTCTTCAGCCCGCCTACATTCACGTGCACCAGCAACTCTTTCGGGTCCTGCTGCCCCCAGCCCGGGAGGTTCCCCCGCACCATGGTTACCTAGCAACCAGGACACACACACATACATGCACAAACACACCGAACAGGCACAATGATTATTTGGAATGGATAAATATACATAATATACTAATGTTCATATTCTATAAGAGCTGTGCATTATTTCACTGATTCACTCCCAAATGACCTATCTCTGACAAAAGTAATACAGGTCTTAACAAAAGTACTAACTTTTCTTGTCTTACTATAACTTACAAAAAACAACAACTCCTAAAATAGGATAAGCCATGATAGCAAAATATATGAAATGTTTATATTGTATGAGTAAATAAGATGATAATCCTCTACTCTATGCTCTAGGTGTACTGTGGTATTGGCCAGAGCTGGTCTCTGCTAGAGTGGAGACTTGCTGACCCCGGCATCCTCAGGAACATGATCTCTCTTAACGCCTTTACCGTGAAACAGAGGAAATGACCTTGCAAGAGACAGGTATTAAACGAATGTACACTGCATTAGTTAGGACACTGCATTATCTCTCCTACTTTCTCCTCCTCTCTCTTAGTCTCTGCTTTTCTCTCCTCCCCTCTCCCCCCTCTCCTTTCCCCCCCCTCTCCTTCCCTTCTCTCCTCTGTTTTCCTCTACCCTCCCCTCTCCTCCTCTCTCTTAGGCTCTCCTCCTCTACCCTCTCCTCTTCTCTCCGTCTCTCCTCCTCTCTCCTTCTCTAGCCTCCCCTCTTTCTTAGTCTCTCCTCTCTCTCCTCCTCTCTGCTCCTCTCTTCCCCTCTCTTCTTCTCTCTCCTCCTCTCTCCTTGTTTTTGACGTGTTTTTGTTAAGCTGATCAATTTAAATTAAGCTGATCAACACCTAGATGAGTGAATCCACACAGCGTTTAATATTGACTATATTTGACTACAAGGACGCAACAAAGTTCAGCTTCTGTTTCACTCTACACTTGAGCTTTGGTGGGTAGAAACCTTTAGTCTCTCCTCTCTCACCATACTCTATACTTATCTCTTGTCTCTCCTCATTCTCTCCTGCTTGCGCCTCCTTTCTCCTCTCCTTCTACAATAACTAGCTAACATAAACTAAAGCTATACAATTCTGTTAATAACTGATCAGTCAGCGTCAGTTAGTGGGTTTGAAGCCTTTTTCAGCACACAGACATTCTGTGTATTCAGTGCATCCTGCTAGCTAGTACTAATAGTATTACTACAACTACTATTCACACACACACACACACACACACACACACACACACACACACACACACACACACACACACACACACCACATCAGGATGACAGTCAGGTTCCAAGTGATGTCTTCACTGGGGTTATTTTTAGCACTACTTTATGTTCTTGTCTTTTGATTTGGTTTTATTTTTCAGCACTTTACAGTCACACACCCACACACGCATGCAATCATACACGAACACACACACACACACACACACACACACACACACACACACACCACCAACGCGCACACACACAGGCAGACAGACACACCGACAATCTCTCTCTCTCTCTCTCTCTCTCTCTCTCTCTCTCTCTCTCTCTCTCTCTCTCTCTCTCTAATTACACAAATAGTGAATGTCGTTCCCACATAGGAGTTACTATGCATGCACAGAAATACATTCTATCTATAATTAAACAGCCCTCGCTGCATCCTTATATGACATCCGAGAGAAACCGCACGCAACATTTATGAAATCCATGTTCCGATACCAAACTAAATATGCATGGGAATCGTGTGTATTTTACAAATGAGAGAAAACAACAGCAATACTTCACTTCAAGTCATGTAAAGAATGAAGTGATAGCAAGTGATTTGATTTAATATTTAATTCCTTTGGGAAATCCATCCTCTACATTTAACCCACCCTAGCTAGAAGCAGGCTGCCACAGGGTACCATCCTGCAACCAACTCCAGATGTAGCTTCGGTTATGGGCAGGGCAGTAGTAACAATTAAACAAACTTACCTTTGGATGTTCTTACAATGCGCCGGAATGTTCCATTCTTCACTTTGCATTATCTTACTTATTTAACGGCCATATAACCCCATGATCAGTTATTGTATAACTTTAACTTAAAAACGGTCAAGATTTCATTATGACTATCTACATGGAACCCGATGATGTAATGAACCAGTGGATCGGCATCTCATCTCCTCTGTTCAGGTCTCCCCCAACCCTCCCGTCCCGTCCGCGCGCTGCTCTTCACTCCGGCGGGACTCTTCGGTATTTTCCGGAAGTCTTCGTTGTATATGTCCGATGCCAAGACCGTCTCTCTTCAGATCATTTGTCATCATCAATAGAAACGTTGGCTTTTATAACGCTAAACCCTCCACGACCTACGTGATTTTATTGATTTTTGGTTTACTTGAGTCTGTATATATTTCATATTATTGTTCAAACTTATCTGGAAACGGTTCAGAAGAAGTACACGCCAAGAACAAGAAAATACTTTATTTGTGTGTGTATTAAACACTTAAAACAAATACAGATCAAACATTATGCACATTGAAGTTGCTATAATTCTCAAGCATGGTTTAGGCTTTAAAACAGTAATTTGCCACTTTATTCAGCGGCCTTAATCTTTACTCGGACGCTGTCCCCATCTTGTTGTGAACATGTGTCGTTACATCAAACAAAGCGCCATACCAATGCATGTATGTTACGCATGTATGTTATACCCCTTTGGGGGGTAAGACAAATGACAAAGGAAAACATTTTGAAACAAACAACAAGTTTGGATCGATAAACATTTATTGTCACATAGGTGTTTAGCATGTACTGGTACTCTCAATGAATTAAACACACAATGTACAATCCCTTTCTTTCTTTTCTTTTTTTAATCTTTGCGTGTTACTTTTAATTCCAAACCTTTTAACAACGTTTAACAGGTGTGTGTATGTGTCATCTACAAGCAGCTAAACAGCAGCTTCTTTGCTGAATTTAATCTACTTTTAATCATTTTGGAGCTTCCTCTCTCTCCCACTGTCACTCTCCCTCTGTTACCCTCCAATGGTCCGACTCTCTCTCCTGCGGTGGGCTTTAGTCTCTTGTCCTCCCCAGGCCTGCGGCTCCTGCAGGAGAAGAGCAGTCTTAGCTGGGTGTTGAACTTCTTGTCGCGCAGGCCGTAGATGAGGGGGCTGAGGAGGCGCGGCAGGATGTTGGTAAGGATGAAGGAGGTGAAGAGGATTGAGGTGCGCTGGTGGGGCATGGCCCTGAGGAGGGGTATGCTGACGAACGCCTCCACATAGATGAGCAGGATGGTGTTCCTCGCCTTCCTGACAATGCCTGCAGGGACCAGCAGTGCTCAATAGGTCCCCTCAGCCTCAGCCTGAACCTTGACCTGAACTTATACATGAACCTTGACCTGAACCATGATCTGAAATTCGACCTTAAAGGGGAACTGTCAGGTAGGAAGGAAGGGAAGGAAGGAGGAGAGAGAGAAAGTGAGAGAGAGAAATTAGCTTTGATTCATCAGAAGATGATTGTCTATGAGGTCAGGGGTCTGCTCAGTGTGTTCGGGTGTGTGTGTGTGTGTGTGTGTGTGTGCATGCCTGCGTGTGTGCATGCATGTGTGCCTGTTTGTGTGTGTACTTGGGGTCTTTCTGGAACGCCTGACTCCTGAAGTAGATGTAGATGAAGGAGCCGTTGATGGAGTTGATGGCAACACCGAGGAAGACTGTGATGAAGTTCTTGACGAAGGCATCGCTGAAGCTTTCTGGTCTCCTGGTGCTGTTCATTCTGATGACACCTCACAATTCCAACTCAGCTCAACTTTATTGGTACAGCCTTTATTACACACTAACACACTCAAAGGGCTTCACAGGCCTAACATTATACAACACCAACCTTATCCCTAAACCCTCTAAAGCAGCGATTCTTAAATTACGGGTTGAGACCCAAAATGGCAAAAAGGTGAGTAGCTGTAAGACAACATGTGGTGTCCTGGCTCGGTACAAACAGGGCCAGCTAATCATCCCCGGATTTTGTTTAAAGAAAGTCTCACCTATTCCAGTGTGCTCCCAGTTTTCTGAGAGTCTTTTTGGGTCCGACAGACACACCAAAATTGCCTCTGTGATCCCGAGGCAAAAACGTGTTTAATAACCCCTGGTTTAATGGACAAAGAAAAACAGAGGAACACGGAAGAGCGATCCCTCTTTCCAGGGACAGTTAGGAGGGCAATAGGTGCTGAATGATCCCAGATATATAATGGTAGCATAAAACAACCCAGCGAGGACCTTTCTGTGTGGAGTTTGTATGTTCTACCCATGTTCATGTGGGTTTCCTCTAGGTGCCCCGATTTCCTCTTGGACCAAAAGCCATTCATGATACATTAAAACTCCTGCCTGTACCCTTGACCAAGGCACAAGCAGTAGACCTGGAGTTGATCATTGGGCACTTTACTGTGGCTGCCCACCGCTCCAAGGGCTGCAACTGATGGGTCAAATGCTCCAAGTGATGCTAGTGATGGGTCAAATGCTGCTAGTGCTTCAGCTAGTGATGGGTCAAATGCTCCTAGGTCTACTACTGATGGGTCAAATGCTCCTATACTGATTGGTCAAATGCTCCTAGTGCTGCTACTGATAGGTCAAATGCACTGTCAAAGAAAACTACACACTCATACATCATGGGTCATAAAGTCATACAGTGTGTCACTTACACACACCAGAATGTACAACTACAGGTTCAATAAGTTATACAGACTATCAAATAAAAACCATTATAGGATAATAATGATACAAATGTTATTATTAATAAAAACCATGATCCTATATTATCCTAATGATAATAGGATATTTTACAAAACAATCTTTATAATGTTACTGGACTAAATAACATTCATGATCACAATAATAAAGAAAGTACAATTATCTAAATAATATGATCATTATAATTCCAAAAACCCTAATCGTTACCATTAATTAATTGAAAATGTTAAGGACAGGGATTAGGGTGAACTGTAGACATTGATGCACGAGATACAGAGAGGAATGAGCAGAGATATGAAACTAGGTAAACTGTAGTGTTGTCAGGACAGAAAATACAAAACCTGAGAATTGTGCAGGTTGTGAATTGTAAATGGCAGAATAGATGTAAAACTATTTCATCTTCGGTGTAAACTGCACCAGAAGATCCATACCTGAATAGTCTATTTATCATTTTATGCATTAATATATAGATATAAATAATAATAATAATGAAACATTACGATACTATATTTTATATATTGATATATACATACACATTCTCTATATAATTTTTTATAGTGATATGATACATTATTAAATGATATTTCATATATTGATATATAATATACTGTATGTATGTTATATGTGATGTTGTATATAAATATATAAATATGATCTAATACAATATGATATTGTGGTTCTCACCTGTTGGGCTGGGTGACCAGAGAGTGTTTCCGCAACCTGCCGGAGTCACACTTTTGTAGACACAGCCTAGCTCCACCCCTAATACCCACAATTGATCAATTAGTTTAATTATGTGATAAGGCCATGTTATGTTTTAATGTTAGGACTTTGGGGACTGTGGTCAAAAGTAATATTAACTCCTGGTGTTGTGATACAGAGATATTATGCCATGCCAGGGCCTCAAACATGAAGCCACATGAATTGTTTGTATCAATATTTTATTAGCAGTATACAGCTCTCATATTTACAATATACAATATGATGCATTATGCTATATGATATGATTTGATGAAAGTGCATGTTTAGTTTTCTTCTAACATCTGCTTTTTTTCTGATCTGACACGTGTGTGTGTGTGTGTGTGTGTGTGTGTGTGTGTGTGTGTGTGTTTGTGTGTGTGTGTGTGTGTGTGTGTGTGTGTTATGTTTGTATTTTCAATAAATATTTTTTTCATTTGAGTCTCATCTTAACAAGAGGTCAATGATAGTGTTGTATCACAAGGACAGTCTATCAGCCTCTTTAATTGTTTTAGTTAGTGTTAGTTTGAAGTAAAGAAGTGCATTAGTTTGAAGTAAAATCACTGTTTCAGTTTCCAATGACAGTATCAGGATTAGATTTTATTTTAGAGGCCATCAGAGCCTAGAGAGTAATAGTAATAAACGATAATAACAACATAGTATAATATTATATTATTGAGTGCAGTTTAGGAACATTTTATTTGATTTAAACATTCTAGATGCTCCTGTTCTGTCTCTTTCTACTAAGACCGCACTTTGAGCATTTTCCCTACACGTTAACTGAGCTCACACTATCGTGTTCAGAGCACATGCATTTTGTCCAATGCTTAAATTAGCAAATAGCTAGAAATTGCTAGGCTAACATTAACATATTGCTAGGAATTGATAGGCTAACATTAGCATATCTCTGAGGATCGCTAGGCTAATTTTAGCATATGGGTGTGAATTGCTAGGCTACAAATGCATTATAGCTAGAAATCTGTGGGCAAACATTAAAATATAGCCACGAATTGCTACGCTAACATTAGCATTTAGCTTGGATGGTCTAGGCTTCCATTCAACATTCATATACAGCCAGGATTTGCTAGGGAAAAATTACAGACCAAAACACAACTTTGGGTTCACTGGCACTTAAACATACCTCTAAGAATCCAAAGAATCAAGAAACTGCGTATTTCAACAATGCCTCCTAGAGAGTCTTCCTACTCTAGCGCTGTATTAAACCTTAAGACTTAAAAGAGAAAAATCATTTGTTTCTTCTGTTTTCTTTACATAGAGTCTGGAAGCCCGTTTGATTCCTCGTTGTCCAGAAAACACTGCCTGACCAACAAGAGAAGTCAGCCTAACAAAGACCTCCACCATGACACAGTTCTTTCCCCACTCGACCCAGAGGTTCTTACTTGACCATGGGGATGACCTTGAAAGGCAGGGGCCGGACTCTGCCAGTTCCTCTTGTCTGACAGGTGAGGTAGCGGATCCAATACCTCCTGAAATTCTCGTCCCGGAAGCCATAGATGATAGGGCTGAGGAAGCGGGGGATGATGTAGACGAGGAGAAAAAAGACGTAGCGGATCTCCAGACTCAGTTGGGGGAACAGAGAGATGAGCGCCGCCTGCAGCGACGGAACCACGAATGCTAGCAGGCACAGCATCAGCTAGCCAGACAGACAGCACATAGTGGCAGTATGTTATGTTACGTTAGCAAGACAACACATATTGACATTCTGTTATGTTACGTTAGCAAGACAACACATAGTGACAGTCTGTTATGTTATGTTAGCCAGGCAGCACATTGTTGCAATCTGTTATGGCATGGTATGCTGTGATAGGGTTTGTTATGGTATGGTATATATAGCATGTACAAGTGACATTCATTTTAAGACAAATCAAAATAGTAATTCTGTAGTTCTCTCAGATCATAGTTTGGTGGTTCTGTGGACGCTCACCTGCATTCCGTGCAGCAGTACTGTGTTGCGGGCCCGCTTAACGGACGCCAGCGTGGTGGAGGCGGCCTCGGCAGCCATTATGATCTTACAGTAGGTGTACAGCAGCGTCAGAGCTACAAAGGATAGGTAGCTACTGTCGAACACGCAGTTCTTGTAGTAGATGGAGCGGTCCCTAAACAGCAGCGAGTGGTCGCAGAACATTGACGAGTGGAAGAACTTTGGTGGCTCCTTGGCCAGGGTGATGAAGAGGTCGGTGAGTGGGGGGGCGGCCGTGAGGAGGAGGATGACCCAGATAAGGACGAAGGTGCGCTGCACGGTGCAGATGTAGCCGTAGTGCAATGGGTAGCAGATGGAGAGGTAGCGCTCCACGGCCATGCCCGCCAGGATTAGAGGGGTGGAGCGAGTGGTCAGCACCGCCGTCATCACCTGCACGGAGGGAAGACTTGAACCTAAACCTAACTAACCCTGGACCTAACCAACCCTAACTAACCCTTACTGACCCTAACTAACCCTGTACCTAACCAACCCTAACTTACCTCGACCCTTACAAACCCTGGACCTAACTAACCCTTAATAACCAAAATAACCCTAAACCTAACTAACCCTTACCAACCCTAAAAAATCTTCAGTAACCCTGGACCTACCTTAACAAACCCTAAATAACCCTAAATAACCCTAACCATAACTCACCATAATCTACCTTGACAAAAGACATATCTAACTAAACCTGACCTTAACTAACCCTTACCCTAAATAACCCTAACCCCTTACCTAGACTTAACTAACCCTAAACCTATCAAACCCTGACCAGACCGAACTAACCCTAAACCTTGATCTAAGCTTAAACAAAACTAACCTTAACACTAGACCTAATTAACCCTAACACGAGACCCCCTTAACCCTACCCATTAACTTAGCTGTTAGCTTAGAGATGGTTAAATGTAGGTGTTCGATTATAAATGGTTATGTTTAGGTATTAGGTAAGAGATGGTTAAATCAAAGGATGAGGTAAAAGATGAGGTGAGAGGTGGTTAAAGTTAGATTAGAGATGGTTACTGTAAGGTATTAGGTTAGAGATTGTTAAGGTTGGATATTAGGTTAGAGGTTAGGTATTAGGTTAGAGATGGTTAAGGTAAGGTGAAAGGTGGTAACAGTTAGGTTTGAGGTGGTTAAGGATGGTTAGGGTTAGAGATAGTTAGGGTGGGATTAGAGACGGCTAAGGTTAGAGATGGTTAAATTTAGGTTAGAGATAGCAATGGTTAGAGAGGGTCAGCGTTGTTCACTACCAGAATGCAGCAGACGGTGGCGTGGATCTGTCTGAAGATGTAGCTCACC
>JACYXH010000363.1:1190000-1192500 GCA_026745465.1 Lota lota | reverse complement strand
TGTTTGTGTGTGCGTTTATGTTGTTGATTCAGGCGTCCTTGTGAGGTCATTGATCATGGGTTAACAACTGTAATAAGCCCCAGGTGACTTGTGGGAACTTTAAGAAGCTGAACGTGTCACTAAGTATTCTAGTTTAGTAGAGAAATATAACAAACCAAAGTGGTGAGTCCAATACATTTTATCCAGTTGAGTTTATTTCTAAAGGACATGACCACAGATACATAGTGGAGTCCAGTGGAGTTTATCTCTTGATCACAGTTACATTGTGATCATTGTGAAGTCAACTGTACCTGATCAAAGTTAAAGGCTAAAAGTGCTTCAAAGGCCCAAATTGTACACAACCCTAGGAAGGAAACTTATTCTTCCAAATCTTGGAAAGAGGTTGGTTGTGTTGTAGGAAAGAGAACTACAAACCACAACAACAAAGAAGGGTTGTGTTCATCTCAAAGATTGTTTGTTTTGGGGACAACATTTAAAAAAAGAACGTAAGACCCCTTTGAAATAATGAGTAATTATTACCATAGAGGTGAATAATAATTACCTCTAGGGGTCAGCATTATGCCTTCTCAAAAACGGTCACCCTATTTCTAGAACGTATGTGCTTAAAAAAACAACTTGGGTTAAACTTGCT
Organism: Lota lota; assembly: GCA_026745465.1. Lineage (NCBI taxonomy): Eukaryota > Metazoa > Chordata > Actinopteri > Gadiformes > Lotidae > Lota > Lota lota. The sequence continues at coordinate 1,191,869 of JACYXH010000363.1, read as the reverse complement.
CCAGTGTACTGTTCTTCTTGAATATAGAATTTTGTAAAATGTACTTTTAGGTTCTGGCTATTATTTTCCTGATAATCATAAACATTTAGTTAATGTTCCCAAAATACAATAGACAGAATCATGAATAAATATGGTATTCTTTATTGTTCCAATAATAAATATTAACAGTGTGTGTATGACACTATCTTGGACTCTGAGTAGTTCAGTTCTGCTTGTGTGTATATGTGTGTGGTGTGTGTGTGTGTGTGTGTATATGTGAATGTCTGTTAAAAAAGCTGAGCACTGTTTTTTATAATAGACAGTAAAAAGCACATGTATTCATCAACAATGAATTTGGTGTTCCTTACAGTAGTATGTTTTTTTAGACTATTTACACACAATATTTCTTTCTGCCACTGTTTCTTGATCACCTTAATCGAAATTTGAATATTTCCCGAAATCCTCACTAAGACCCTCTCCCTTTCTGGGACTTGACCCTGCAGCCACCAACAAAGTACTTCCTGAGGTAGTTCCTGAACTTCCTGTCGCGCACGCCATAGATGATGGGGCTGAGGAAGCGCGGCAGGATGTAGACGATGAGGTAGTTGGCAAATCGAATCTCCCGGATGCGGCCGGGGAAGATCAGGTGGAGGACGACCTCCACGTGAGGTGAGATGTAGGACAGCATGCACATGGCCAGCTGCGCGCCGTGCAGCAAGATGGTGTTACGAGCTCGCTGGGCGGACATCTTCTCAGTGGAGTGGGCCCGGGCGGCGAACAGGATCCTGAGGTAGGTGTACACCAGCGTGAGGAACACACAGGAGAAGTAAAGTGCGTCGAAGGCCTGCCGCTTGTATGCTAGCACAGGGCCCTTGAAGACGTTCTGCCGCAAGCAGAACACCGACTCCTGGAAGAAGCTCAGGGACTCGGTGGCCAGGGTGGCAAAGAGGTCGGTGATGTCAGGCCCCACGGAGAAGAGCCAGATTATTCCGATGAGGGCGTACGTTTTCCGCACCGTGCAGATCTGGGCATGGCGTAGCGGGGCACAGATGGCGATGTAGCGCTCGATGGCCATGCTGGCAAGGTTGACGGGCGTGTTGCGGGTGGTGAAGACGGCCAGCAGGATGAAGAAACAGCAGAAGGAGACATTGATCTTGTAGTAGACATAGCTGAGGATGAAGAGCATGATGGTGACGGTCAGCTGGACCGCATCGTTGATTACCATATGGATGAAGAGGATGTAGCGGGGGTCTTCGTAGAACACCTGAAGAGGGAGGAGAAACATCATGTGTCTAGCAAGACCTCCTGGTCTAAACATCCCGTATCTGTATACTTCCTGGTCTAAACATGACATATCTGTAGACTTCCTAGTCTAAACATCACGTATCTGTAAACCTCCTGGTCAAAACATCACATATCTGTAGGATTCCTGGTCTAAACATCACACTTCTGTAGACTTCCTAGTCTAAACATCACGTATCTGTAAACCTCCTGGTCAAAACATCACATATCTGTAGGATTCCTGGTCTAAACATCACACTTCTGTAGAATTCCTAGTCTAAACATCACGTATCTGTAAACCTCCTGGTCAAAATATCACATATCTGTAGGATTCCTGGTCTAAACATCACACTTCTGTAGACTTCCTAGTCTAAACATCACGTATCTGTAAACCTCCTGGTCAAAATATCACATATCTGTAGGATTCCTGGTCTAAACATCACACTTCTGTAGACTTCCTAGTCTAAACATCACGTATCTGTAAACCTCCTGGTCAAAACATCACATATCTGTAGGATTCCTGGTCTAAACATCACACTTCTGTAGACTTCCTAGTCTAAACATCACGTATCTGTAAACCTCCTGGTCAAAACATCACATATCTGTAGG
>JACYXH010000363.1:1157500-1187500 GCA_026745465.1 Lota lota | reverse complement strand
GTTGTAGACATAAAGTGAGAGGGAGAGACAGAGAGCAAGAGGGACATTGAGAGAGAGAGAGAGAGAGAGAGAGAGAGAGAGAGAGAGAGAGAGAGAGAGAGAGAGAGAGCGCAAGAGTGAGGGAAAAGGAGAGAGTAAGAGAAAAGGAGAGTGAGCGAGTGAGAGAAAGAGAGCTAGGAGTGAGATAAAGGGGTGAGAGAAAAGGAGAGAGAGAGACTCTACTCCCAGAAGCACCTCCTCCTCTCTCTTGTCCCTCTGACACACCAGAGAAGAGAGCGAGAGACAGATGGACGGAGAGAGATAGACCGAAGGTTCAGGGACTAAGTTGATTTTAATGATCTTTTTAAAATAACAAAAAATAAAAAGAATAGCTCTTTTAACCTGCTCTGCATCTCCAACAGTATTTTACTGTATTTGCTAACAAAACTGTGGAATCCGTTACATCAGGATTACATCTCCACTGAATCAAGAGAGAGATGGAGAGAGCCAGAGAAGGGTTACATCGCAAAGGTTAGAGCCTTCCTGTACCAGATCACCATTCACCCCACAGCCCCAATAATAGTGATATTAATAACAATGATAATAATAATAATAATAATAATAATAATAATAAGTACTCCAATGCTCCTTACACCTAGTGTTTAATCAACCAAAGCGAGAACATGCCACCCCACTCTACATCTCACCTCACTGGCTCCCTGCAACTGCCAGCATTACGTTAAAATTGTTGATGCAGGTGTTAAGGGTGGTCTTTGGATCTGCCCTGACCCACATCACATCTCTTATCTGTCCCTACTCTAACCCTATCCTCCTAACCCAGTCCCTTAGTCTGTAACCTCCACTGCATGGACCTAACTCACACTCGAGACTCTTCTCATGTGGTACCTGGATGATGGAAAGAGCTATCTAGCTCCATAACGTCTGTCGACTTCTCTATATGCTCTTCTGTAATTATGTTGAGTTATTTTAATTAACCAATTAACTTACAAGCAATCATGGATCACAAACCTTTTTTTCTTCTAATCATCTATGAGTCCTATATTTCTGGTGGCCCCTAGATTTAGTTTTTTGTTCTGGTTTAATATTCAATTGTTCAACCTCACTATTACATTGCTCTGGATTAATAAATAACATTTTATATAAATATACATATATTGATTTTTGCAAATTAAACAAAACAAAACATTACAATTGAATAAAGAACAATAATAATAATGAAATAAAACAATACTATACACACTCTAAATGAAAAAGTTTGACTGAACAAGATACGTTTATTTTGGCAGAAATAAATATATGAAGACATAATCAAGTGGTTCTCAACTGGTCTAGCCTCAGGACCCAAATGGGTCATTAGTCATTTTCTGTGTCATTAGTCATAAGTCGTTAGTCATCATTCAAAAAATGTTTGACCAATATTGCATCAATCAACAATGCCTTCATGTAGGCCTACTGTTAAAAACATGGAGCGAACAAAAAGCTTTAAATATTGAGGCTAAACTCAGTGAAATAGTGAGCCATTGAAACATGAATTAACATTGAAACATTAGTTAATTCATGGGCTTTTATGTAAAGATTAAGGCTTGGCATATGCTCTGTGACCAACTTAAAATCCCATCAATCATCGGTCACGACCCACCAGTTGAGAATCACTAATCCAAATAATTTGCTGAATGTCATTTTTAGATGTATATTTCAATTATAATTCAGAACTTAATTTGTAATTTTTAATGGTTTTAGTATTTATATTAAACTTGTATACTATATTGTAATTATTATTATGTATTATTATTATTGTTATCATGATACGTAGTAGTATTTGTAAAGGTAAATTGTTAGGATACACTTTACAATTTTTTTTTGTCTAATTAGTCTTATCTTATCTCCTAAAATGATACACAGCAATGTGTATTGAATAAATATTTTAATATTTTCACACAGCACAAAGAAAGTTAACACAGATTACCTCCACTTTACCACAAGGTCCGCCTCTCCCCCGCTCACCTGTGGCCTCTGAGAAGACAGTCACCTGGCAGCTAGACACCTTTTATACATAACATAGCTGAGAAATCACCGTGGTGACAAGCTTAATAACAAGTTTTAACAGTTTTTCCTGAAACCGCTGTAGTATTTCACCAGTATTCAGCATCAAAATATGTTGCCATAATAAAAGTATTAAATAAGTGTAAACAGTTTGTCCTGAAACAGCTGTCATATTGTACCAGTATTCACAACATGTCCATGTTTCCATAATACAATTATTAAATAACAGATGAACACATATAATCAGTTAACAGTAGCAATTGTACAAGTGCAATTTTAAATATATGGTGGTAACCATCAACCAACAGTTTTATATTGCCATGCAATATAATATTAAATATGTAATAAATAATTGGTTAAATCATTAAGTTTAATTACACACAAACACGTTTTCATTTATTTATTTACATTGTTAAAAACCATAAGCTGTAAAAAATAACGTATTAGAACCTCCAGAATACTCCAGAAATGTGATGTGAGAGATTAATTTAGTATTAGTATTATGAGTGAAAACTTAAATATCACCACATTTAAAGAGTGAATTATCTAGTCTGGGCCAGCATTTCACTGCACCTAGTGAAACATCTTAATCCCTGCAGAGTATAACTGTAGTTTGTATAGAGCACATATGTGGTCTGTTTTGAGGACTGTTTGAGATTAATTAATCTCAGAACACAGTAGCAAAGTATTTATAGATATTATTTTAAACAGATCTGAGAACTACTTCTGGGGGGAGACTACCGGAAACAAGTGTCTAAGAAATGCTCCCCATTTTCTGGAGCGTTGTAGTGAACAAACACAACAAACACTAATATCAGCCCAGTGTCCCATATTCGTTGGTGTTTCTTGGCTGTTGGCAGAGGAAGTTTGTTGTTGGTGAACATGTTGAATCTGTGTATGCCTTCGGCAAACATTTATAATTTGGTGTTGGTGTTTGTTAAGGCAGTGTGCAAGCTCTTAAGAAATGCACCCTAAAATTATCCTCAACCAGTAAATAACACAATTCTAACAACTGGCCTCCGCAGCATTTTTACATCAAAAGGCAAGTGATCAAGCCGTTAAACTAAATGGGTAATAACCAGTACTGGAAGCCAGGGGTCCATGATATACAGCAAGGTAGTACAACCTTAAGCTCCCCTGGTGTGATGGACAGCAGGTACCCATCAACTCTCACCTAAAAGGTAGATATAAACAACGGTTTTGGACAGTGTGAGGAGTGTTAGCAGGTATTCACATCTGCCATGATAGAATATATTCATGTTTAATATCAAACTGTTATTTGCCAATGTTATCTACGTAGTTCAAAGTTAAGTCACCTTAATACATTTACATTTTACATTTAGGGTATTTGGCAGACGCTTTTATCCAAAGCGACTTACAATAAGTACATTTGTCAGAAGAAAGAGAAACAAGATATCGCAGTCGGTACAGTAAGGATGTTCATAGAACCAGTGCTAAGCACTTACAATTGCTAGGTTAACCCAATCCCCGTATACAACAAAGATAGCTAGGATAAGATGCTACACAAGTACCTTTTTTAAGTGCCAGGATGTACAAACATACAATAGGTGTGTACATTAAGTGCCAGAGCGTACAAACATGCAGTAAGTGCGTAAGAGGGGTGTTTTAGGAGAGTAAGGGAGGAGGGGGGTAAGGAGGGAGGTTATGCAGAGTCCAGGTGAACTCTGAACAAGTGAGTCTTGAGTCTCTTGCTGAAGCTGGTGAGCGACTCTGCAGTCCTGACATCGGCAGGGAGCTCGTTCCACCATTGCGGTGGCAAAACAGAGAAGAGTTGTCACTTTGTTGTGCGACCTTTGCTTGCTCTTAGCGATGGCAGTACCCGGCATCCAGCTGAGGTAGTTGAGTGGAGTGCTCGAGCTGGGGTGTGCGGTCTGACTAACGCTTGGAGCTAGGCGGGGGCAATTCCGTTAACCGCCTTGTAGGCCAGTATTTTTGTCTTGAATCTGATGCAAGCTACTACAGGGAGTCAGTGGAGGTCACGGAAAAGGGGGGTCACATGGGAGAATTTTGGTAGGTTGAACACGAGGCGTGCTGCAGCATTCTGGATACACTGTAAAGGTTTTATTGCAGAGGCAGGGAGTCCAGCCAGGAGCGAGTTGCAGTAGTTAAGGTGGGAGATGACGAGCGCTTAGACCAAGAGCTGAGCTGCTTCCCTCGTGAGGAAGGGCCGGATTCTGTGGATGTTGTAGAGAGCAAATCTGCAGGATCGGGCCACCGCTGTGATGTTCGCGCTGCAGCATAGCTAATTGTCCAGGACCCCCAAATCAGACCAATCAGGATGGAGGTTCTCTTCACAGTGCAAATCTGTAGGTAGCGCAGACGGAAGCACACAGCTACATAGCACTCCACTGCCATGCTGGCCAGGTTGAGAGGGTTGTTGAGGGTAGTGAAGATGGAGATGACCAGCAGGAAGCAGCAGCAAGAAACGTTGATGGTGTAGAAGATGTAGCTGATAACAACCAGAAGCCCAGCAATCGACAGCTGGATCATGTCGTTGACCACCAGGTGGATGAAGAGGATGTATCGAGGGTTCACCCTAAAGATCTGCAGGAGACAGAGGTAGTGTAGTGGTTAGGGTGCTCCACTCTCAGCCAAAAGATAGTTCAATCCGCAATGTCGGCAGTCTCCCTCTAGGCATCCTAGATGAAGATGTCTAGCTCCTACCTGCTCCTTAAAGTAGGAGCCTAACCTAACCCTAACCTCACCTTACCCAAACATACCTAATGCTAGCCTCACCTCACAGTAATAACCTCACTTAATAACTTGCATATCTAACACTAACCCAACGTAACCCTTATCCCACCTAAAACAAACCCCAACAATGTCTAGGCCCTGTCCAATACCCCTCTTAATTGCTTGCTTGCGTAGTATGTCCAAATTTCATGGTGTGCTGTCAAACATCTCTATCTCCAAATATCTGGTCCTCCAACCTAACTTGCTAAACTTCTTCGCCATCCTTGTTAGGCCGCTTATCAAATCCTGCATAACAGCTCGGTTAGTCATCAATATAACTGTCATGCAGATTCACTCTGTAGGCTCAAGGCTCAACTATTGCAATGCTCTACTGTCTTGTTTGCTTGCACGTCTATTCTCCTACCAAGTGAAGCATGTGTACTCATCTCTTAATTTAATGCAAAAATTCCATATAGTCAAACGATGAATGACAATTACTTTTTATTTCATAGTGGACACATGAATCATAAATGGAACAGAAGTTAGTGAACCGCAGTCTTTGGCTTAGGACATTTCCAGATTAAATGGTGGTAATTCTCTATTCCTTTGATTTGATCGGCTTAGGTTTTGCTATTTCTGAGTAGCCAAGGCCCCACTGAGCTCCCGAGCAGGTCTTTGAGCAGGAGCCTTCGGAAGGTCCTGTCTCTGAGGCCGTAGATGACTGGGCTGATGAGCCGAGGCAGGATCTGGATGAGGATGAATACCGAGAACCGAATGGCCAGCACTCCTTCTGGAAAGAGACTGATCAAACCTTGGCTCACCAGGGGCCCTACGTACGTGAGCAAGCTCAGCAGGAGCTGGAAGCCGTGGAGGACCACCGTGTTCCTGGCCTTCTTGGCGTTCGCCGAAGCAGCCTTGGCAGCAAACAGGATATTGAAGTAGGTGTAGAGGAGGATGAGCCAGACAAGGACCATGAAGATGATGAAAGAAACGTCTCTCTTCTCTCTGAGGTACGAGTTTCTAAACACTGTGTCCCGCAGACAGAAGACCCTGGATTGGAAGAAATTCAGGGGCTCCGTCCCAAGCGTCACAAAGAGATCTGGTAGGACGGAGAGCCCACTCATTACCCAGATCAAGCCAATCACCAGGTGGGTCTTCTTCACAGTGCAGATCTGGGCATGGCGGAGTGGAAAACAGATTGCAATGTAACACTCCACCGCCATCACCGCCAAGTTCAAGGGTGTGCTGGTATTAGCGCAGATGGCGACTAGGATGAAGCAGGTGCAGAGCGCCACGTTGATGGTGAACAGGATGTAACTGAGCATGTGCATCAGGGAAACCAGTGAGAGGAAGAGCATGTCATTGACCACCAGGTGCATGAAGAGGATGTAGCGAGGGTTCATGTGCAGCACCTGGCAGCAGGGAGATGAGACAACACGTAAAGTTAATTCATGACCTGAGAACGTCATAAGATAAATGCAAGAACACACACAAGCTTGGTCAGAAAACAAAAGGGGTCATGACAATGCAGAGTTTGATTCCCAGCCAAAACGTTCTGGGTTGGAACCACAATGGTCAGTCTAACTGTAGGCATCCTTGAGCTAGATGCCTAACCCCTAGCTGCCACAAGAGCCCTACCTGGTCATGTCAACATGAGCATTATGGATCTTTCTTCAACTCTCGATTTGAAAGCGGTTTTGAGATTGCAATGCAAAGAGAGAGACAACCGTTTAAAAACCAACTTAATTCCATTAACGACATTCAAGTGTAAGTGAACCCACCGTTTCAGCTGTAATTCGAACACTATGAGATTTAAAAAAGTTGTTTTGGGCTGAGGGTTGGGGGGGGGGGGGGGGGGGGGGGGGTTGTGTTATCCAATGGTAACGCCACGGCACAATTTTGTTATAGTCTTTTAGTACCGTCGTTGTGAATGAGTGATGTTGTATATTAAATGTGTTGCGCTATAAGTGTCCGAGACGCAAACATCCAAATAAACCACTGCTCAGGCGAAGCTCCACACATCCACACACACCTGGTGTTATACGAAAGGTGTCTGGGAAGATCATGTTTCAACCGCTGTCCAGAACGAGCTCCACACACACTGTGGCGTTATACTATAAGCCTCTCAGACTCCGCAGTCCTCTGCTGCACAGACAGAGCTCTTCACATTCATACACACCTGTTTTAGCGCCTGTTTCCTTTGTTAATGGCACTTCGCCGTCACCAAAAGACCATTACCTGCGTTCGAAGCAGAGTGGAACGTTAACTTTTTTTGGGGGGGGGGGGGGGGGGCGGAGACAGGCAAAAACATAGGGTTTTACTCCTGTTTTCTCTAAATTACGGTCTTATTTCAGTAACAGTGACAAAATGACATAGATTACTATGTTGATGATCGTATAAGACATATTACGACGTTTAGAAAATAAATAAACGGTTTTGGGTTCACTTTAAGTCTACAGAATCTTTGTAGTGGAAGCATTGTCAAGTAATGTGTTTAGCTCCTATGTCACCCGTCATCAACCGTGCTTTGGCTTCTTGGACAACTTGTTATATACCCTGTCTGTTGCTTTATGTCCGATCACGACACAGGAAGAAATTGGTCAGAGCTAGAAGAAGAATCCACGTGCCTGATTTCACTCTGGATTGATGGGGCACATTCTGACAACGTTCGAAGTTGCATATTGCACCAGAAAAATGATCTGGCTGAGGATATGCAGAAACACTTGACCTTGGTAAAAATGCCAAACATAAGTTAAAAAGACCTCAAACCTTTTTATAGGAAGTTAAAATACAATGACAGTAAAAGTGGAGACAACTTTTTTAGGCATATGCATATGCATTGTTATGTGCACGCATATCAAAGGGGACCCATTTAAATTACATGATGTCCTTAATAACAAAGAATCAGATACCAGTTGAACCTGAATAAACGGACCTGGTGCTTGTGGAAGGTGTGCACTATGAGGCCGTTGACGTAGTTGATGGAGATGCAAAGAGCTACAACCAAGACATTCTTGGTAACCGCAGTGCTGAACGTGTCCCGGTACAGAACCATTGTGAGATGACTGTTGTTCGATGAAACATTCATCCTTAGGATTCATTCAGTCATATGAGGGAGCCTGCAAAATCAATTATTCTTAAGTTCATCAAGCATTTATACAAGATTTCAGATAAAACCATCTTGAATCCACTTTTAATGTGAACTTATTTCTTATAAGTTTAAATATATTTATCACACATTATACATTATCATTTGTGTGATGTAGATTTATCAGCTCTCATTTACATTTATAGACCTGTTAGAGCTAGTGTTAGATTAAACCAGGTGGGATTTCAGTAAAAAGTAGGTATTATAACGTACGTAGTTACAGTAGGTATTCCATGAATATTAAACCTAGGGAACCCTGTATGAATTGATTGTGAGCATATACTGTTGCCAGATCTCAAAAGAAAAACAAACATCAGCATTAGTTAAATAAACAAGAGCCCACATGACACATTGTGTACCAGAATTATATTCAGATTATAAATGGTTAGAATGAGAAATTACCCGTGAGAGTGAATGAAGTAAGACGATAAATAGTTATGACTAGTGATACTATGTATCTGGTTATGGTTAGGATAAAATGTACATCAATGCCATATGTCTGTCCAATGTGCTTATTTTGAGATTAGTTTAGAATAACTTATTTTTCTGGTAAAACTGTCTTTGTTGACAATTAACTGACTGACATTTTCTCTAGATTACTGATAGGTTGCAGATATGTTATTGATAAGATGTTTAACATGTGAAGTTTAAGATGTAAAGCATCTAAAGTGGACTTAATAATTTGTCAACCACATTTAATAATACAAATCATGAGAATTATAATAATAATAATAAAAAACAACAGCAATAATGATCATAACAATCTTAAAATTGATCATAGTTATCATTAATATAGTTATATTCAAATATTATTATGATGACTATGATTAATATTAATCATAGTAATCGTAATAATAGTTGAATACAACATGGTGATTCTCATTCTTTTTTATACATGAAGCATTCATAGCATGAATTTTTCTTTGTCAAACATGGTTTTGACAAAATTATTCTGAAACTAACAACTATTACAAATTATCTGTTTAAATTATTAAGTTCAATGAACTTTATGTTAATGATTAGTTTGATCTATCTGTTAAAATAAATAAATACCACATAAGTCCTATGTATGTAACTTAAACAAACTTAACTTTACTCAAGCCTAGCGCAGCAGGTTTGTGACCACCATTGAACCTTGTTAGAGACCTGTGGATGCAGACTCACCTCCAGAATCAGGGACTTTCCAGGGTGCAGCAGGATGAATGAAAGTAGTTTATATACAGTAGGATTCCTATCTTCTGGGACTTATTTACACTCGGATGGTATGCTCTGGGCAATAGTGTGATGTGCATACATGGATGTGTATGTAGATGATGCAACTATTTCAATCAATAAGAACTATTTGTTTTCCACCTAAATATATGACAGCATCCTAGCTTGAGATATATTTAGCAGAACTTTCTATAAGAAAAGAGTGGCAGTTCGTCGCGTTTATTTCAACACCTTTTGTCACAGGTGTTAACGGTCATAACACTTTTTATGGGTCTGCTACTTTTATGTACCAGGGCACGTGGTCCATGGTCAATGTGTGATATCTTCACTACTTTAGGCCTCGTCCAAGTATATGGTTATGTCTAAAAACATAGTATGTTCTCTGCATTTTGGCCTCCCGTCCACACCAAAATGGCGTTTCAGGTCACTGAAAACAAAGCTTTTGAAAAACTCTTTCCATGCTGGACATTTTTTCTTTAACCCAGTTTTCTGTGTATTTGTACGAACCTGTGAAAAACAGGTTTCGCAAAACCATGACATTATGAACTCAATTTTTACACATCAATTGTTGTTTCACACATTACGGATGCGCCAGAAACCTACAAGAAATGGCAGACTACCAGTGTGTCAACGTGAGGCTAGTACTGTGCGGTTTAATTACATGTTTACATGTAAACCTAGCATTTCTTAAACAACACAGTTGTGTTTGCTGCTCAAGAAGTAGCCCATCAACAATCATGCTCATAATGTTCTTCTGAAGTTCTTTATGTGGTGTTTGACATAAAGCACACTGTGTCCCACAGACAGAAGACCCTGGAATGGAAGAAATCGAGGGGCTCCGTCCCAAGCATCCCAAGCGAGCCAGCTCATCACCCAGATCAAGCCAATCACCAGGTAGGTCTTCTTCACAGTGCAGATTTGGGCGTGGCGGAGAGGAAAGCAGATGGCGATGTAGCACTCCACCGCCAGCACCGCGATTGTGAGGGGTGTGTTCAGGTTGGCCAGGATGGCCATGATAATCAGCAGGGAGCAGAAAGGCACGTTCAGGGTGAACACGACATAGCTGAGGACCTGAATGAGGCCGAACAGAACTTAAAATAACCATAACATATCACAGGGTGATGTATATACTACACACCTACCAAATATATAGTCTAGTAAAAAAAAAAGATATATTATACATCTCAAATTCGGCTAATAAACTGTCATGCAATGACTCAGGATTGTAGGGGAGTTGTCTGAAGCCCGGCTGACCTGATGTCTGGTGAAGGTGTGAACCAGGGTGCCGTTTATGTAGTTAATGGAGATGCGGAGCACCACCGTGATGACGTTCTTCATCACGGCTGTGATCAGCTTGTCTCTGGCCTGGAAGGTCACACCTGTGGCGTTCCTCTCACTCCTCAGCAAGTCCATGTGTCCCACGACACTCCCATGCTCTGTCACCAAACAGCAGAAGAAGATTACCGTGGTTATTGAGGTCAACATTCAATTCCCTTTTAATACATAGTAAAAACAAACAATAAATATAACATTAATAACAGATATGAGATATGTTTCTGTTAACCACAACAGCAACAGACCTAGCAGAATTAACACACTGTTGACTGTCTTGAGGTACTTCTGGATGAGGAACCACCAAATATTTTTACCATTATTGTCAATACCATGTCCAAAAAAGTGAGCCAATTAACCTTCTATGTATATTTGAGCAATACAGTTTTCCCCCTTTCAGTCATAATCAGTATGCCTTGAAATAAAGAAGGTATATTTTAGTAACTTGTTTTATATTTAAATATTTATGCCATTATTTGATGAGAAGAGAAAGAGGGTTTGGCTGTTGTCGTCTGGTCATACATACAGGACCATTATGAAACCTTTTTTATTTTTTATTTATATATATAAAAAATGTACTATCAAATATCTAGAGCTTGTATGCTTGCAATATCCTACAACCCCAAAGTAATATCAGGTGACCCCCAGTGGGGTCCTGACCCCAAGGTTGGGAAACACTGCTGAGATTGCTCAGGTTGTAGACACGTAGACAGACAGACAGAATGTAGACATACAGTAGCGTACTGAGCCAGGGACATCCAGACCAGATCTTACATCTGGGGACCAGCACTCAGAGAGGACTTTATGTAGGTTGGTTCAGAGAAGGGTGGCACGCAAATGTGTCCTTGGGATTTGTTTTACCATGTGTACAGACAAGTTTGTATGTGTTTGGGTATGTGTGTGTGTGTGTGTGTGTGTGTGTGTGTGTGTGAGTGTGTGTGTGTGTAAAAATGATTGATTGTTAGATGCTATACTATTTATTAGTGTGGGGTCATTGCTCGATGTTCAGAATGAGAAACGATGTCGTTTTCTACTAAACAGATGCTAACTTTATGGAGTTCCGTTTTAAGAAACAAATGAATCAAGATTCTTGAAATAAAGAATTCTCCGTAAGATACTCCACATTGAAACTTGTGTGCCGGTTCTGGAAACTAGCCCACTACAGGGGATCGGTCAGAATAACAAGTCCAAAGTCAGGTTCAATCCAATTATTTGAACAGAGCCACTACCACACAATTAATGAATTTTCAGTAATTTGTCCTTATAGCATCCCATCAAAGCTCTGAAGACCTATTTGAGAGAGTGATAAGGATCGGAACTCTTGCTCTCTCTACACAGCAGGTTTCTTTCTTCAGGTACCGTTTGAAGTTCTGATCTCTCAGGCCGGAGACGATGGAACTGAGGAATCTGGGGAATATATTGATGATGATGTAACAGACAAACAGGCTGTCCCCAAACAGTAATGTTTGGGGAACCAGAGGAACAGATTATGCTTCAGCACAGGAGCGATGTAGGTTAACATGCAGACCAGCAGCTAGAAGGCGTGCAGCAGGATGGTGTCCCTGGCCTTCTTGGCATCGGCGTTGGCCCCTTTAGCCACTACTAGGATTTTCACATAAATGTAGACCAGGACGAGCCACACCAGCACCAGGAACACAATGTTGTATATGTTGACTTTCTCGATTAGTTTGAGGAAGATGTTATCCTGCAGGCAGAACACTCGTGAGTAGAAGTACTCCAGGGGTTCGGTGGCGAGTGCGATCAGGACATCAGGGATGATGGCTGCGGAACTCACCAACCAGATGAGGCCAATCAGGGCGTAGGTCCTCCTGAGGGTCCAAAGCTGAGCGTGGCGTAGTGGCAGACACACAGCCACCGTAGCACTCCATCGCCATGCACACCAGGTCAAGGGGTGTGTTTTGGGTGGCAAGTGCAGCTAGGGTCAAGAGGATGCAGCAGAGACACATATTGATGGTGAAGAAGACGTAGTTTTGCGTCACAACCATCATAATCATAATTGAGCAATAATCGATCTAAACAACCCGTCCCTGTGTGCTTGACTTTATCCCCAGCTTCCTTCTTACACCGTGGGTGTAGCAGTGTGTTACTGAAAGACCTGCCTAAGATGCTACAGTCTATGGTATGCTCCTTCTTACACCGTGGCTGTAGCAGTGTGTTACTGAAAGACCTGCCTAAGATGCTACAGTCTATGGTATGCTCCTTCTTACACCATGGGTGTAGCAGTGTGTTACTGAAAGACCTGCCTAAGATGCTACAGTCTATGGTATGCTCCTTCTTACACCGTGGGTGTAGCAGTGTGTTACTGAAAGACCTGCCTAAGATGCTACAGTCTATGGTATGCTCCTTCTTACACCGTGGCTGTAGCAGTATGTTGCTGAAAGACCTAAGGCCCCCACAGTGTCATGCAGGCGGTGAGAGGTGTTGTCCATGATGGAAGTCAGCTTGGCTAATCCTCCTCTCCCCCACCTCCTCCTAGAGGGCAGTCCAGCACAGAGCTAGCCCTCGCTAACCAGTTTATTTAGTATTTTTCTGTTCCTCTCAGTGCCTCAATCCCCAGCAGACATCCCAAGTTTAGGAGATTGCAGATGCCACCACAGTGCCATAAAATGGTCTTAACAGGGTCTTGGACACTCCAAATTGTGTACATATCCTCAATGCAAAGAAATCACTTCATGAATTTCTTCTTCTGATTTATACATAGCATTGCAGTACACTTAAATATGCTACAAATTTCATACTTTCTTTTTCTCAGAAACATGCCAATATTAGCTGGTATCATCGTTCTGTATCAAAACAAAATCAATTTGAGGGCAAACATGACCCTTGAATTATTTGACAAAAAATGGCCACCAATTATAGACAAGAACAACGTAACCTTTCAGGTAGCTCTCTTCTAAGGACCCAAATTGTGTTTTGATGTTGAGGAAAGTTTGTAAATTCAGTTATGAAAATACCTCAGAATCTTTCCCTTGTCTCATTATCCAGAGACAAAATAGTACAGCTATGTCCCTGGACTCAAAACCATTATATTTGAATTGGTGGGCTTGCCACCCTGGCCTTTGTGCCCTCAAAAATAGTAACACAAAAAGACAAGTGACCTTGCCTCTAAAATGATGAAATTCCAGGCCCGTTTTAGCTAGTTTCCTTATTTATTATCATATATCATAATTGACTTATAATTTTTATCTTCATATTCAGTATGTTATACTTCACTTTTAATATCGCCTGCACACTTTGGAAATGAAGGTGCTGTACAAATAATGTAAATTATGTCAATAATGATTATTATCATTATTATTATCATTACATCATCCACAGCAAGTTCACTTGATGGGGGACGAGGGACTACGTGACTTTTCCCATAATCCTCAGAGTGAGTCCAGGAGGTGAAACACGAGGGGTACCTGGGTCTTCAGTAGGCTTCATGAGTAAAGGTCAATATGCTCCCGGGACGCTTATTAGAGAACACCCACGTGTGTAGCTCGTTAGAGAAGTGTATAGGTGTATATGTTGCACGATATACATGATGCTTGTAAAATCTCTCCCTCTCTCTCTCTCTCTCTCTCTCTCTCTCTCTCTCTCTCTCTGTCTCTGTCTCTACTGACATATGCACAGCCCCAGATACAAATAAACACATTTATTAAGTGTGTTTGGAGACTTGCTATAGAAGGTCACTGCTCAGGAATGGGAGGCTGCTGTGGAGATAATTACCTCAGTTGGTGGAGGCCTTTGGCTGTTTGTGACAGAAACCTCTCCTGGGAAGATGCTCCTTACTTACTTGTATTGGTATTGGTATTGGTAAAGGTTTAGTGGTGTGAGAAGCACTCTGAAACAGGTATGTTTTCAGTAGTAGAAAGAGTAAATGGAAAGAAATTTATATTTACATGTCCACAAAATGGTCATTGCATTTCGAAAACTGAAGTACTGAGGTAAATAAAACCAACTAGTGCTACCAAGCGTTGGTATAATGTCTCTCTGGTTAGCAAGGTGTTTTAAATGCAATCTGTGTGTGTTTTCGTAGGTTCTTATCGTATCCCAACACATAAGTGAACTTATGATTACCTAACTGATTTCATGACAACAGGGTGACACCATTGAACATTTTTCCTTTATAACGATTGAATTTGAAACCCCCAACATGGGTCTAGAGGGTAGTGCACACAGGTCAGGGCCCTGGCACCATGTGAATCCAGAATCCAGAATACCACCACAGTTGATGCAGTTGCTATTTTATGAGGGTTTCAGTGCCACCGTCACCAACGTCAATCTGCACATGAGGTGTTTCTTCAGGTACATCTTGAAGGTCTTGTCTCGCAGGCCGTACACCATGGGGCTGATGGAGCGTGGCAGAATGCTGATGATGATGTAGCACACGAACAAGGTGTCCGCCAAACTGTTTGGGAACCAATAGTTCAGAAGCGTTTTCAGCAATGGGTCCGCGTACATCAACATGCACAGCAACAGCTGGAAGCCGTGGAGCACGATGGTGTTTCGGGCCTTCTTTGCATCCACGCTGGCGGCCCGGGCGGTGAACAGGATGCGAAAGTACGTGTAGAACAAGGTCAGCCAAATGACGACCAGCAACAACACGTAGTAGACGTCTCTCTTGAGGATGATGTGAGGGTTGCGGAACACCGTCTCCCTCAGACAGAATACGTTTGAGCTGAAGAACGCCACGGGCTCGGTGGCCAGGGTGGCAAACAGGTCCGGGAGGACGGAGAACGTACTGGTGGCCCAGATCAGACCGATGAAGAGGTAGGTTCTCCGCACGGTGCAGATGCGGGCGTGGTGCAGCGGGAGACACACTGCCACGTAGCACTCTAGTGCCATGCAGGAGAGGTTGAGTGGTGTGTTTTCGGTGGTGAACAGAGCCAGCAGGATGATGAAGCTGCACAGCGAGACGTTGATGTGATAGAGGGTGTAGCTGAGCAGGAAGAGGAGGATGGTGAGGGTCAGCTGGACTGTGTCATTGATGACCATGTGGATGAAGAGGATGTAGCGGGGATTGGTGTTGAAGATCTGAGCCCGCACAGAGGGCAGAAAAGGATCGGGAAAAGGTTTCACGGTCAATGGTTGTGCTTATGCTAGTCCCATGTGCTACCCAACATAGAAATAACATACGTTACTGGGTCACGGTGTAATGAAACCAATATAGGGGAGGGAGTTTTAGTTCATGACGAAAAAGGAACGCCACAGTCTACCGAATTCAAGAGATTATGGCCGCAGCAAAGAAGAGAGTAGCAATCTATGAATTTTTCAAAGCTGTTTTTTATCTGAAATAAACTGAATAACGATGTTAAAAGATAAACAGAAAACTGCATGGAAAGCTTTTCTCAGAGTAGAATAAGGTTTTGCTTTCCTTCCAATTTGGCATCTGATTTGGTAAGTGTGTCACTCTGATTGTCTTTATTATTTTGACCAGCCTAAGGCCATGTCCATATTTGTGTGTAACCTAGTATAAGGCATATGGCTTAGTGTAACCCAGGCCATATACAGTACATTAAATACAGACAAATACAGACAGAGGAAAGGGTGTTGAAAGAGAGATAGGAACGCTGGTCTGAATCTATGTGGGATCGCAACAAGGAGTACATATACAGAGCCACTGTACATGTAAATTAAATGTTTGTTTCACCCCAGTCATATAATGGGTACAGTGGATAGGCTCGCGTTACTGCAAGTCATATATGTACTGACTATAAGTCACTTTGAATGAAAGTGTATCCTAAATAAAATAATAATGTTAAGAGGAGCATTTCCTGGTGGGAGGAACAGGAGACCTGGTGTTTGTGGAAGGTGTGGATCAGGCTGGCATTGATGTAAATGATAGCGACTCCCAGAGCCACCACAATGACGTTCTTGGTCACAGCTTTGGAGAAGGAGTCCCTCTGTGATGCCCCCAGTGTGATGTTGGCAGAGGTATGATTCATCCCTAGAACAAAGTTGTCATCCAATACAACCATACCAAAAATCAATATGTTCATTTATATTTAAAATTACATTCCTCACTTTGAAGATTTGACAGATTTGGCTATCATCTTTTTTATACATCAATAAACAATAGTACATTGAAGAATGTACACTTAATCCTTTCGTAGCCCTCCTAATTTCCCCTGTTTGTCAAATACAATTACATATTGTATTTGTATACTATTTCTAGAATAAAGATTCAGATTCCTGAATTATTACATTCAGTAATAATTACTCACTGACAAAAAGCATTAAAACAAACAAACAAATATAGCATTTACAATCACATAAATAAAGCATGTTACTTACTGAAAGTTATTTCTTATCCAGAACATAAATGCACGTGCAGCAAGATTACCTAAAATAAGGTAAAACATTAACATTATAAAATCAAATGTTAAAGGGCTATAAACCAGAATGGGTTGTACATGAATTAAATAATTTTAATTAATATTTATATATATATATAGTTGTATTTGTGTATGTGTATGGTAGGGAGAAAGGTGCCTGGCCTACCAGTAATACAATGACACCAGGGCCTGCTTACATGACACAAGAGCGTGCCAGCATTGATTAGAGATTTATATATGGTAGGATGGTAAGGTAGGATGGCACCAAAGGGTGTCACTAAGGAGTGCCTAGGGGAAAAATCTAAGTTTCAACGTTGAGGAATACAGTTAAGATATTAGAAATGTTTTGAGTTTATTAGCTAGAAATGTTCAGGACTAAATCCTTGGATGCTCATAAAACTTCCTCATAAGAAGACAGCAGCTACATTGACTTAGCATCTACAATGTAATGATAGGGTGTCACTGGGTACATCTACAGCACCATTATAATCAAAGGTTAGAATGAATCCACATAAAACAGATAGCCCTGGCATTTGGTCGCCACTTGCAGACTGAATGGTGGTTGAAGTATTTCCATACCCCCATAGAATCCATAGGAGAAATTAAAGAAATCTTCCATGCATACAAATACATGTTGAATCCATACAACATGGATTCAAAGGACCATGTACTGCAGCAATGCTTGCTTGTAGAACTCAAGCAACATCCAGAGACATTCTTTGTAATTCCTCATTCACAGAGACTATTTATGTACAGTTTGTCAGAGTTGATCATCGAAGAACTTATCTCTGAAGACTTTAATCTTAAAGGGACTACGTGTAGGATTTTACATGCAAATGTCACTTTAAATTGTCAATTTCAGAACAAACTTGCTGTGATTGAATTGAAATAAAAATGTAGACCTTCCCTGACTCTCTCCATTGTGCAGAACAGTCTGTAGGCTGATTACTATTATATTTGAACCGTGACGGTTTTTCCAGGGAAAAGGAAGGAAGTGACGTCTAAGCGAGGGTGCCCTAGTAAATAAAGAAGAGCTAGTAGTAGTTTGCTGGTGGTAATTTTTTTTATAAACACACATGCAATGGGTGAGCAAAATGTGTCAATGCTCCACAAATATTACTGCAAGAAGGCCATGGCCAGTGGGAAACAGTGGAAAGAAAAAGTCAGCAATGCTGCATATGCTCTCAGTATGTTTATTTAGCAAACACAAATTAGCACAAAACATCAATGGAAAACATTACAATGGAAAACATATGATGGAATGCACAAAGCAACACTATTTTTGAAATAATAACAAACCATAATATAATATAGCTACTGAACAATATTTAATATATATATATATATATATATATATATATATATATATATATATATATGTATCACCTGCGGTACCCTCGCGTACCACCTGCGTTGACTTAGACGACACACTAATATCTGTTCTCCTGAGAAGCGGTACCTCCAACATCTTGGCTGCGGTCCGATAGTCTTTTTTGCTTAGCAAGGTTCCTAACTGAAATGACCCGGAAGTATCTAAGTGGCAGCCATGCTTGACCTCATGACGTTTTCCATCAAGGTCAAGGAAAAGAGGTTAGGAAAGGACATAGGACGTAATTTTTCTGACTATCCGACCACAACCCTTGGCTACTGTCCTAACCTAACCCTAGCCTCTTGAGGATGTGAAATCCCTCGGGTGAATGGCTCCGAATTTCAACAAAATAAGGCAAAATCGGACAATATTCAGTTTGGCTTCTAAACAAATTTCTCTCAAAATGTAATTTCTGTCAGAATTCAGTTTTTCATCTGCAACCATTAAGAGAGAGTATTCTCAGAAATGAAGGTAACTCAATTACATTTATTTGTTGAAAGAGTAAACGAATGGAATCATATCTTCCCTCCTCAATTATTATGAACATGTGGTTTGGCAATAATTACTTGTTGAAGGATATTCACATGGGGATATTGCCATGACTTAATCCATTTTCAGCGGGCTGGGGTATTGACCTAGGGGGGGGCAGCGGGCTGGGGTATTGACCCACAACAAAGGTCACAAGACACTAAGTGACCTTTCCCATGATCCTCAGAGTGAATCCAGGAGGGGAAACACGAGGGGTCCCTGGGTCCTCAATAGGCTTCAAGAGTAAAGGTCAATATGCTCCTCGGTAGCTTGTTAGAGAACACACACATCTGTAGGGGGGTCTTATTTCATCATCGGGGTTACAGTCAGTGTATTGCTTCTCTACTGCCCATAAATTCTTCCCCAAGAAAAGTTTATAATGTATGTTGGTCAAGCTTCTATTTGGAAACCTAGCTAGCAGTGTCCAATGAAGTGCACTGATCATGCACTTTAACATGCTGTACTCTATAATGTGTCACACCTTATCATGCTCAGAATGCTACATAAACAGTTTTGACCACAATAAACATTTTTATAGACATTTCTTTCAAAATCATATATGCATACCTACATGCCATGCCTCTTTAATTTAATCACGGGAATGTTTAAAGACTGAAAAGATGAATATTGTATTGAAGAACACTACACTATAGTGAAATGGTAGTCATCTTACTTTTCTGACATGGTGATGATAACTTATTGCTTATTTTACAGCACATTTTGAGGGTCCTGGGCCAAAATATCCTCCACAGGTGGTCACAGGATGACTATGTTTAGTACCCTTAATTATGATGGGTACTAAACACATTGCAAATATACTTTTTTTTTATTATAAAAAGCAGTTACTCTTTGCATCTTACGTTAAACTTTGATAACTTTGCCCTCAGAGTCCAGACCCATTCTCTACAGTACACATTAGGTCATATTATCAGCATATTACATCAAACACTCCCTACGGTATTATTATTATCATCATAATAAATCCGCCCTCTGCAGCAGACTTCAGCTCCTATGCGATGGAGATCTGTCTGTAGAGATCACGCGTGTTAAAGGTCACGCTCATTATCAACCTGTCTGTTTTCTAACCGGCCCGCTCTCTACGGAGGTGATCTTTACAACGCCGGCGGCGCTGAGAGAGACAAGTGAATAACAGCTGTTGAATAACAGCAGGTGAGTAAGATGTTTCCTGTTTATTTCTGGAGTTCTGAACTTTAGACGGCGAGGAACACAACATGATGACATCAAGAAGGTTGGTGCCATCACTGCAGGTTTCTATGAAAAACATGTTGTGAAAACTCCACCGGTTCATCTGGAAAATAAAACTTTTGAAAACGTTTTGAGGCCGTGACCCACCTGTGATGTCTCTTTTGGACCAGGACCCATACATTATTTTGTGCGGTAAAATAAGCAATATGTTCTCATTACCTTTCAGTACTGAAAAGTGAGATAATAAACATTTCTCTGTCAATTGTTCTTCAATACAATATTCCTATTTTCAGTCTTCGAACATACTGATGAGGTACATATTAAACACACAAATTACAAATATGACAACTATATTGTCATAATAATATGTGTATATTGCCATTCTGATTAATGCTCATAATACCAAGAATTCAACCATTCGGAATCGCTTCAGTTTTTCTCTTGTTCTCAACTCCTCTTTGCGTCCGTAGAGGTTAGGATGTCCCTGGTGGACAGGGGTTTGCGGTGCAGTCTACGGATGTAGGGTCTGAATGTTGTTGTGGTGTTGGATGAGCTCCCCCCCCCCCCCCCCCCCCCCCTTCCCTCTGGTCTTTTCTGTCAACTTCCCTACAGACTTTTGAACTCCGATGAGATCATCACAATCTTCTAATGTTTTGAGTGTTTAGAAGTTTCTTACATTTACATCTATGTTATCTTACTTTGCTGGTGTTGAATTGAGTCCAGAGAAGCTGTAGCTATCTTGGCTTATAGCCATCTTTAGCCAGAAAGAAACGTTTTATTTAATTTTTCAAAATATTTATTTGCTTTGTGTTGTTTTACAGAGTCCAGAGACAATACAAAAGGGTTATTATGAAATATACAAAAGGTAAAATAAAAAAACAAAGCCCATGTGACCTCATTTAAAATACATTCCTTATGAAATATTATTAATTTAGTCTTTGAAGAACCACAGATCCCAAATAGTGATTAAAGGCTAGCAGAGGTTAACGGCTAATTAACAAAGACAGATGATCTGGTTGATTGGCTTTATGCTAGGGAAGCTAATGCTACAATGGTAATATGCTATCAAAACTAATACTACGATGGTAATTTGCTATACAAAATAATGATTCAGAGCATAAGCTCTGAAACTCTTATTACAGCACAGAGTTTGTAATAGTTAGTCGTTTGCTTTGGCCAAAAAAATGCCCTGACATGATCACCAAATGGACAACCTGAGATTGTCTCTACATGTCATCCTCTCACTGCTCAGACAGACCTCAAGACCGTACTCTGTAGTAGTAAATTACTCCTATCCAATACTTGTGTAATTTTCACCTCCAAAATACTAATTTGGCATAAGTCCTCAATTAAACCGTCCTCTGAAGGAAAACTACAAGTACTTGTAGTTTTACTTTAACATTTTTGTGTGAAGAAACATTCCACCCTGAGCATTTGAAGCTGTTGAGCTGTTGGCTGCTAGCTGTTAGCTGCTAGCGGTTAACCCGAACCGTTTAGTTATAGCTGTTGGTGAGTTGATGTTCTCCTCTGGTGTCGGCAGTATCAAACTGACGTTAGCACTTCACAAATGTATAATACTAGTAGTACGTTCAAAGGTAAGACTAAGACAAGCACTTTCCACTGAAGTACTCTCAAACACAACTTGTATCAAAATATCCTATAAATACATCATATTTAACAAACGGTAGCAAAACCAATCAAGTATAAATAGAATCAACAAAGGGTCAAGGGTTATGCGACAGAAGTTATAGAGATACGATTGTGTTTTGGACAACAGAATATGGAGTTCATTACTTCAACCCTCAGGCTATACATCCTAACATACACAGGCAACTTATTACTACACATGTCACATACATGTTATAATCATACGTCATGCAGCCTATCAAGAGCTTAACATACATATCTTTCTGGTATTTGATTAGGTATATCTCAAACATCGACAAAGGTAGTTTCTGTAGGAAGCCATGAGATGTCCGACTGTAGAAATTGTAAGACTAAATGTGTATTTCTTTATTTAATGTTTGTAGAAACAAGATAGCTTGTAAGAGAAAGTAAATGTTGAAGAGATATGTTAGATGTTCCACATTGAGATGTTTATTTTCCCTCATCCCCCACTTCATACTCTTCCTCTGTCACCACTTCCTTTGTGGAGTTTGGACTTCCTGTTTTACCACAGTGGTGTTTCCTGTTCACTTCCTGGACAGCAGCTGGTTCTCCAGGTCCCCGAGGCGTGTCGTCATGGCAGCCAGTAGTGACAGTTAAGGAATTATATCATGGGGGACCAGCTCTGATACAGTAAAAAAGGACCTACCAGCTCTGCTACAGTAAAACAGGCTTACCAGCTCTGCTACAGTAAAACAGACCTACCAGCTCTGCTAGTCTAACAGGGACCTACCAGCTCTGCTTCAGCAAAACAGGGACCTACCAGCTCTGCTGCAGTTAAACAGAGGCCCCCAAGCTATGCTATAGTAAAACAGGGGCCCCATAGCTAGTTGTACAAGATTAGACTTTTATTTGTGTGAGGAAACTGGAAAAAACATTGTAACTGGGCTTTACCGTGTTTAGTCAGAAAAACATTTTGGATTCCCATGTTAAAACGTGTCTATTCATTTGTGAGACCTGCAAAGGCTTCCACCTGTAATGGCTTTTATTTTGAAATGTTTCAATCTGTATGGTTTTTTATTTGGAAGGATATGTTTCTGTGTTAGCTGTTCCAGTGAGCTCATTGTTGCCTGCTGGAACTCCACCAAGCTCTCACAGGCACATGGATCCTTTACCTCGATCTCCCGTTGACTCTCCGCTGGAGAGAGGGGGAGAGTGAGAGTGAGAGTGAGAGGAGAGAGAGAGAGAGATACATTAAGCAGTAAAACAAGGCAGTCTACTCATAAAGATATATGTTGTATTTTCAGAATTTGTCAGCAGATGTCAGCAAACAACAAGCCCGCTTGATAAAATTGCAATAGACTGTTAATGTCATAATGTTGCTTCAATGTGACTACTCTACTACATTCTTGTTTCTACTCTAGTTTCTACACAGCTCTGCTCTACTCTCATGTACTGTACTTTAGTTTATACTCTACTTTCTATTCTGCTCTACTCTCCTGTACTGTACTGTACTGTACTGTACTGTACTCTAGATTAAACTGTCCTCTAGTTCACTATAATCTACTCTACTGTCTACTGTTCTCTGCTGACCTGGGCAGACATTGAATTTGAGGTTTTCTGCGATGGTGTTGATGGCAGAGAAGTCAGTGGTGTAGTAGAAATGTTTCTCCACGGGTTCCGAAGCAATCTCACGAAGCTCATCCTCCACCGCCTTGCCTACACCCACTGCATACATGGTGAGACCTACACACACACACATGCAGATGCAAATGACCATAAAATAATAATATAAGATACAAGAATAGAATAAAAAACTAATTCAAAGCTTAAACAATATCTCTATAAAAATGTGTAGTAAATATTTATTCTACGTAATGTATACTGTTAAAGGAAAGTGTAAATGCTACTGTGATAGGCCTCCTGTCAGTAGAGTGCATGTAATGTCTAGTGTGGGCCACCAGATGTCACCCTTACCAGCCTCCTTGGTCAGCTTGGCCCACTCTGTGATGTCGTCCTGGGAGCGTCCATCGGTGAACACCAGGCCGATGCGAGGGATGTTTCTGGCAGCCGGCCGAGCGCCCTCCGCCTCAGAGAAACTGTTCTCCAGCATGTGCTTGAGGGCCAGACCCGTCATAGTGCCCTTCTCCATGTACTCCACCTGTTTGAAATATAATATTAATATTATGAATATAACGGCTTATGATAGTGCCCTTCTGCATGTACTCTACCCGTTGTAAATATTCATATTAATATAATACTATATTAAATCATTCTATACGCGACCCTTGACCTTATACTCTATCCTTTTGATATTTGTATTGTTATAAATACACAATGGAGACCTTATACTATTAATATTGCATTACGGTTGTCTGTGTGTATGTGGGTGTGTGCATGCGTACGTGTGTGTGTGTTGGTGTGTGTGTGTGTGTGTGTGTCTGCCTGCCTGCCTGCCTGCATGCGTGTGTGTGCGCGCGTGTGTGTGTGTGTGTGTGTGTGTGTGTGTGTGTGTGTACCTTCATGACAGCAGCTTTGATGTCCTCTGCGGTGTGGTACATGTTGAGGGGGAACTCTGTCCGGACGCGGCTGGAGTACTGGACCAGACCCACCCGGGTCCCCTGGGCTGACACATCTAGAGAATCCACTACCTGGGAGCAGGTAGGGGTTAGACAGTACAGAGACAGGTCATTAAGGAGCATGCAGGGGTTAGACAGTACAGAGACAGGTCATTAAGGAGCAGGTAGGGGTTAGACAGTACAGAGACAGGTCATTAAGGAGCAGGTAGGGGGTAAGGGCATCTTTCTCAAGGATGCCTACTATTTTCTATAACGTTCATTACCAAGAAGGTCCCAATCATGCTAGAAGCCTCTACAACTAGATATCCCAGTTTAGTATTATGATTTATATTTTCATTATATTGCTATATTATCATGTTATTAAAATTATTATATATTACATGGAAATCCAAAATCATCTGACCTGGTTGACAAATTTCTTGACAAGTTCAAAGTTCTGGGGCCGAACACTCTTGGAGCCGTCAATGAGCAGAACCAGGTCGATGTTAGCTGACTTACAGGCTGCGAGAGGAGCATTTCATAAAGTACCAAGTATTTAATAGATAAACTGTAGATGATGTTATAGATTAGATAATGTTAGATAATTAGTAATAAGTAATGAGTAGTAATAATAATAAGAATACATTATATTTATATCACACTTTTCAAGGTACTCATAGATGCTTTATAAAGTCATTGACTACAAGTGAAAAATAAAAATGTAATGGGTTTAATGGGTGTGATACGTACTTCCACAGCTCTTCCCGTTGTCCTGCAGCAACTGTCCCTCGGGACAGATGCAGTAGAAGGACCCTGGAGTGCTGACACACTGGAAATCACAGCCATGTTCCACCGAATTGCACAGGTCCATGTCTGCAACACAGCACAGGACAAGCTAGGAGATGCTAGGACAGGCTAAGGTGCGCTATAACATGCTACAACATGCTAGGACATGGTAGAACGAGCTTGGAAACACTAGGATAAGCTACGACACACGAGGGCAGTCGAAGACAGGCTAGGTAACACTAGGACAACCAGGATACGCTAGGAGATGCTAGTATACTCTAGGATATGCTAGGAGAAGCTAAGATATGCTAAAACATGCTCGGACATACTAGAACAAACAAAAATATGCTACAATGTGCTAGAATAAACTAACATTTTATAGCTTTACACACATATAAAGATTTACATTATTTAAATGAGTGAACATGCTACTCATGTTAACTCATAGCTTCTCATGTTAGCCTAGCAAGGCGGTGCTGTGAGTGCATCACATGTGCTGGTCTGATTAATATGAACTCATGATTGAAAATATCAATAATTTAACTATTCATGTAACATTGTTTCTGTTTAACATTTTGGCTTCTCTCCATATTGATGTATTTATATATGATTGTGTATTTATGGATGTGTGTTAATAACTACTGACGCGTGCAGGTCTTCTTGTCTCCGTTGAGTGTGTATCCTCTGTTGCAGTCGCAAGTGTAGACGCCCGGCGCACTGACACACACCTGCTCACACTCATGCTTCCCCTGCGCACACAGATCTATAGCTACACACACACACACACACACAGACATATATATATATTTACACACACACAAACAAGGACACATATATATACACACACGCACACATAAATATATTTACACGCAGACACACACACACAAACACATATGCACACTCACACACACATCACATATACACACAAACACATATATAGACACACACATACATACACACACATGCACGCACATATACACAGACACACACACAAACCCCACACATACATAAACACATAGATAAACACACAAACACACACACACACACACATATATTTACGCACACAAACACACACACACACACACACAAACACAAACCACACACATACACATAAACACAGATAAACACAGGACACATATATACACACACACGCGCACATATATATTTACACACAGACACACACACAAACACGCACACACAAACACATATGCATACAAACACACACCACATATATACATAGACACGCACACACACACACATACACACACACAAACACACACATATACACACAGACACACAAACACAAACCCCACACATACACATAAACACATAGATAAACACACACACAAACACACACACACAAACAGGTTACTACTATTATTTACTATGTATCGCACACGCTTTTGTCCCAAAGGATTTACAGTGAATATAGAGAGATGTCATTATGGAGCAGGGGTTAGGGTATCTTACTCTAGGATGCTTACTTGTAGACTGTGGACATTGGGGTTCAAACCCAGAACCCCAGCCTACTGTGAGGGGTCTGCTGGTATCCCCAAGAGAAGAGCTAGGTAGCAGTAACCAAGGTAATTAGGTAGCAGCTAGCTAGGTAGCATTCACCAGGTAACTAGGTAGCAGCTAGATAGCTAGCAGGTAGGTAGGTAACAGTTAGCCAGGTAGCATAACCAGGTAACCAGGTAGCAGCTAGGTAGGTAGCAGTTGGGTAGGTAATAGCGAGCTAGCAGATTGCTTAGTAGCAGAGCTCTAGGTAGTGGATAACTAAGTATTAGAGAGTTAGCAGATAGCGAGCTAGCAGAGAGCTAGGTATTGTTACGTGTCAGCAGCCTGGCAGTGTGTTACTTGTTTCGTAAAGTGTCCAACCATTTGTAAATCTTCTGATGAAATGAATGTGAATTCCGATAAAGCATTTCAAATGCTACTCTAATGTGTATGTGTGTGTGTGTCTATATAAATATATGTATATATTGATGTGTTTGTGTGTGTGTGTGTGTGTGTGTGTGTGTGTGTGTGTATGTGTGTGTGTGCGTGCGTGTGTGCCTGACTGACGCGTGCAGGTCTTCTTGTCTGCGTTGAGTGTGTATCCTCTGTTGCAGTCGCAGGTGTAGACGCCCGGCGCACTGACACACACCTGCTCACACTCATGCTTCCCCTGCGCACACAGATCTATAGCTACACACACACACACACACACACACACACACACACACACATACACACACACACATATACAAACACACACAATAATAATATAAATATAATATATAATATATATCATATTAAATCATGGTAAAAGCATATAAGTTCCATGTCTGTAGGAACACATGCATGTTTGTGTGTGCACATGTAGCAACATGCAAGTGTGCATCTGTTTAATGCTATGTATCTGTGATGAAACCGGTATGTGTGTTTTTTATACACACATACAAACATACAAACTCACAGGCTATGTGTCAGAGGCAACAGATAAACATACATAGGTCAATACAAGGGAACAACGAGCAGCGTTAAATCAAATAAAACATTTAGATATATATATAAATGAACAAATGTTAAATAATCAGTCAATCAGTCAAGTAATCAGGCAATTAAATGTGTGTGTGTGTGTGTGTGTGTGTGTGTGTGTGTGTGCATGTCTGTGTGTCCCTGTGTGTCTAAATGAGAGCCTGTGTTCCTCTTGAAGTTGTGAAGCAGATGTTTGAGCAGCTGGAAAACCCAACATTCCTCCATACTCTCTTTCTCTCCTCCTGGGACGCCCCGTGGTATCTGGGTCAACCAGACCTCCTGCTGGGGCTTAGCAGGTCGTAAACCAATTACTGGTAACCCTATCTATCTACCTGGTGTCTACCTGGTGTAGCGCCCACTTACCCTACCTGTCTACCTGGTGTCTACCTGGTGTGGCGCCTGCTATCCCTACCTGCCTACCTGGTGTGTCTACCTGGTGTACAGGGTGAACCCACCTGGCAGGGGGTGTGCACACTCTGAAGCAGGTAGACCCCCCCCCCCCCCCCCCACACCCCCCTGTTCCAGACAGATACAGGTAGACATGCCCCTACAACGGGGATAAATCCCCCCTAGCACAGGAAGACACACCCCCTAGAACAGGTAGACACGCCCCCCCTTTCTACCTGGAACATGGGGCGTGTCTACCTGCTTCAGAGTGTGCACACCTGTTGGAGGGTGTTTTGCATGCCTTGCTTCTACCATGTTCATACATGCTGTGTATGTGTGAATGTGTGTTTGTGTGTGTGCGCGAGTGTGTTGTGTGTAACTTACGCTGGCATGTCTTGCTGTCATCGAGGAGACGGTATCCATGGTTACACTTGCAGTGGTAGCCATTAAGAATGCTCACACACCGGTGGTCACAGCTGTGGTTCCCAAAGGAGCAGTAGTCGATCACTGAGAGGGACAGGACGCAGGGTAAACCCTTAAACATTCAACATCACCTTAACTTCACCTTAACCACACCTTAACCTCACATTAACCTCACCTTAACCTCACTTTAAACTTACCTTAACCTAACCTTAACATCACCTTAACCTCACCTTAACCTCACATTAACCTCACCTTAACCTCACTTTAACCTCACATTAACCTCACCTTAACCTCACTTTAAACTTACCTTAACCTAACCTTAACATCACCTTAACCTCACCTTAAACATGCCTTAACCTTTCCTAAACCTTCCTTAAAGGGCAACCGTCCCACTTGGCTATTTTGTGTGTACTGCTTCATATGCATGGTGTGAAAAAAATGGATGTTGTTGTGTGTGTGTGTGTGTGTGTGTGTGTGTGAGTGTGTGTTCACTCACTGGTGCAGGTCTTCTTGTCTGCGTTGAGTGTGTATCCTTTGTTGCAGTCACAGGTATGGGAGCCAGGGGAACTGATACACACCTGCTCACACTCATGTTTCCCCTGCGCACACAGATCTACAGCTACACACACACACATACACACACACACACACACACACGTCTATAGGGATGTGTAGGTGTGTGTACACAGAACAGCTGTTGTATTTCATGTTATTGGTAACCGTGGTTAGAGTGTGTGTGCATGTGTGTGTATGTGTGTGTGTGTGTGTTACCTGAGCAGGTCTTGTGGTCTTGGTTCAGCGTGTAGCCGGGCAGACAGAGGCAGTGGTAGGACCCTGGAGAACTCTCACATATGTGTTCACAGCCGTGGTCAGACTCTACACACATATCTAGGCCTGAAACACACACAAACCATCATCACCATCCCTACCATCATCACCCTCACTACCATCACCACCATCACCACCTTCACCACCATCATCACCGTCACTACCATCATCACCATCCCTACCTTCATCACCCTCACTACCATCACCACCCTCATCTCTATCATCACCCTCACTACCATCACCACCCTCATCACCATCATCACCATCACTACCATCATCACCATCACTACCATCACCACCTTCATCACCATCATCATCATCATAACCATCATCACATCTCTATCATCACCATCACTACCATCACCACCTTCATCACCACCATCACAATCGCTACCATCACCACCCTCAGCACCCTCATCCCCATCACTACCATCATCCCCATCACTACCATCATCATCATCACTACCATCATCATCATCACTACCATCATCAACATCACCATCACTATCATCACCACCATCACTATCGTCCTCACCATCATCACCATCACTACCATCATTACCATCCCTACCATTATCCCCATCACTACCATCATCATCACCACCACTACCATCATCATCACCATGGCTACTTTCATTATGCTGTGTGTAGTGTAACCCAACCAAGTTATAGTTATGTTTCATATGTATAGTTAATAGTTACATCGGCATAGTATTACATCTTGTTTCTCTTGTTTGTATGTCTACTTTTGCAGACACTAAAGGATATATATATTTTTTTTTTTATAAACTGCTGCTTCTTTTGGCCTAAATGAAGATCATAAAAAATATATGTTTTAACTTTTGTTGTTCCATTTCATCTGTATAACTTTTGCTAAGTGTGTTTTTACCACACAGCTTGTCCTGGAACTGAAGTCCGAAATGATGGATGAGGTCGAAGGACTCCACCAGGAACACGTGGTCTTCAAATGGCGGGGATGCCATGGCCCTAAGTGATGTCATGTCTGCTCTGGCCACTCCC
>JACYXH010000363.1:1095000-1152500 GCA_026745465.1 Lota lota | reverse complement strand
ACACATCCACACACACACACACACACACACACACACACACACACACACACACACACACACACACACACACACAGGTATACAGCTAATTAGGTTTGGTCGCCAGATGCATGTCGGAAGGTAGACAAGCTGAGCTCACTTTAAACCTTCTCTTGATCAGTCAGATAAAACGATGGATTAGTCAGATAGACATTCTGTTGAGTGTGGACCTAGAGCATCAACAGGAGAACAGGTTGTATTTTTTTATTCTGTTTGTAGTTCTTCTCTGAGACAGAAGACAGCAGATGACAGTGTGACGTCAGGTGAGCTTCCAAACAATTAAGTTTGAAAATAATTCAATTTCAGATTTCGAGAAATTGGTTTGTGATTTAGAAAAAATATGTATATTCTGTAAAAAAATCGTTCAATGGTTTAAAAATAGATAAATCGGATTTACATAAAACATGATTTCAAAAGTGAACAAAATATTTAACGGTAAAAGAAAATCCAAAAGTAAAAAAAAAGATTGTAAAGATTTGGACCAAAGGTAAAACAAGTTTTCAGATTTAGAAAGAAGGTTTCAGATTTAGAAAACGTTTTTCTGAGTTTTTCAAAGTTTAAAAAAAGGTTTTAAAGGTTTTTCAAAAAGTTGAAAAACCTTTTCAAAAGTTAAAATAAAAGTTTTCAAAAGTTAAAATAAAAGTTTTCAAAAGTTAAAATAAAAGTTTTCAAAAGTTAAAATAAAAGTTTTCAAAAGTTACAATAAAAGTTTTCAAAAGTTACAATAAAAGTTTTCAAAAGTTAAAATGAAAGTTTTCAAAAGTAGGATTTAGTGGTATCTAGCTGAAAGGTTTCAGAGTGCAACCAACACGTTCTAGGGCACTCTAGAGCCGTTTGTACATTCTGCGTTACTGTAGAAACATCAAAGTGTACCAGAACAAAACAATTTATAGAGAAAATTTGGAATGGAAGATTTGAATGGAGTAAATAGATCCAGTAGATAAAAAGAAAAGTTGAAAAGTTTCATTGTGCAAGTTTAGGATAAGATAAAATGGTACTTAATTTGATAATCCCAAATGGGAAAGTTGTTAATTGTAAATCCTGGATAACATTATTTTCCCATTTCTGTCCATGCTGTCTTTAATAGAGGCAGTAACCGGATTCTCTAGGACCAGAACCTAAATCTTGAATCCTAGACCAGACCCGCAAAACCCTAGACAAGGTCTAACCCTTGACCAGGTCTAAACTCTAGGCCAGGTCTAAATCCTAGGTCAGGCATTAACTTTGGACCAGGTCTAAACTCTAGACCTGATCTTAACCCAAACCAGGTTTATGTCAGCACTGACCCCTTGGGTGAGGGATGGAAGAGTTCTGCCTCCCAGGCCATGTGGAAGGTTAGTGATCATAAGCTTTGGTTATCAGTACTTGATGATGTCATCATGTAGAGATATGATAGGATACTGAAGGATGAAGATAGAGAGAGGTGGGGGAGTGGGGGGGAGAGTAGAGGAGATGAGTGTAGGAGAGGGGGAGATATAGGAGAGTAGAAGAGCAAAGAGGAGGTGAGTGGGGAGGAGAGGGCAAGGAGACGATACAAGAGATGGGAGGAGAAGAGAAGAGCAGGAGGTGAAGGAGGAATAGGAGGAGGAAAACCGGGTGGAGGAGGGATAGGAGGAGAAGGGGTAAGAAGAGGAAGAATAGAAGGAGGAGGGATAGAAACAGGATGGAAATGCGGTGGAGGAGGGATAAGAGGAGGATGGATAGAAGGAGAAGGGATAGAAGGAGGAGGGATAGGAGGAGGAGGGGGGATAGGAGGAGAAGGGATAGGAGGAGGTAGAATAGAAGGAGGAGGAATAGAAACAGGAGGGAAATGGGGTGGAGGAGGGAAAGAGGAGGAGGGATAGGAGGAGAAGGGATAGAAGGAGGAGGGATAGGAGGAGGAGGAGGGATAGGAGGTGAAGGGATAGAAGTAGGAGGTATAGCATGAGGAGAAGGGATAGAAGGTGGAGCAGGGACAGGAGGAAGAGGGGTGGCGGTGGTGGAGGTGACCTGTGTGGAGGACACTGTTCCTCTTGTTCAGCTGCTGTGGATTGAAACCAGATGTGACTCCTCTCTGGCTCTGCTACCGCCAGTCTGTCTACCTGTCTGCCTGTCGCTCTCTCTTATCTTACCTATCTGCCTGTCTCCTACCTTAGCACCTGTCTGTCAGTCTCTCTCACCTAACCAACTGCATGCCAGTCTTTCTGCCCGTCTGTTTGTCTGTCCCCATACCTTAGCGTCTGTCTACCTGTCTGTCTGCACGTATGTCTCTTACCTAAGCGCCTGTCAGGCTGCACTTTACGTCCACTTTTATTACCGCCTGTCTGTCTGTCTGTCTGCCTATCCGCCTGTCTCCTACCTTACACCTTTCTGTCGGTCTCTCAAATTACCCATCACTGTCCACTTCACCAGGCAATCAGTGTGAACCCAAAACTCTCTCTCTCTCTCTCTCTCTCTCTTTCTTTCTCTCTCTTCACCCTCTCTCAATCTCTCCTCCCTCCCTCTCTCTCTAGCCCCCTGCCCCCTCTTCCTCTCTCTACGGGGTACTTGTATATAAAGAGACCTATTTTTAGAATCACCCGTGAATACATTGCCTTATAAATACAGGCAGTCAATCAGTAGTAATCCAGCTATGGAGTTATATGATGTCTAAAGGTTAAAAAAAATAGTTTTAATTCCACAGGCTCCATGTAGGCTCCTTAGGCCTAAGTGAGTCTCATAATATAATCATACAAAACTCATTCAACTTTTGCCAGCCAACTTTTGCCTACAGAAAATGACATGAATCCATTCAAATCATGACAACTAAGTTACAACTCTTATTAAGGCTAATGTTTAATTTTAATACACATTAAACCTTTAAATATCCAGGTGATTCCATAAACTATATTGATAGCAAACATTATTTTAACAGATTTTACTTTGTTTTACAAGAGGAACAAAGTTTAGCATAAATGTAAAAAATGTAATCCAAGAAAACGCGTCTCTTGTCAGTTTGTAAATCTGTGCATAAAAAGTGGACAAAATAGCCTATTCTGAGTTCCGCTCCCCACTATCTGACCAGCATCGCCAAGGCATCACCGAGAAGAGGATCCGATGGAAGCCCATCACCTCTACCCCTTCCCTGCCTCCCCTGTCCCGTTCACCACCCTCACTCACCTGGGATCGTTGACGAATGGCCCAGAAGCACCCAAGACGTCCGGGTGGGACAGGTAGGCAGAATATGCTCACAGTTGAACGTTTACTAGTTTTTAAATTCCCGCGATCGATGTCCCGTCAAGGAAAGTTAAGGTCAAGTTTTAAATGTTATCCAAAACCTGTTTTAAGAGACTTTCTTCACCGGTTTGCTAGGAATCAGCTGTAGGTTGAGAAAACGTATGACTTTTTAATTCTCTCCGCGAGCCTGCTAGCGTCTCCAAGAATGACTCCGGTCAGCGATGGGGTGCAGGTATTAAAACGCCAGCATTATTTGGGAACGAGTCGACCCCTCCCCCGCTTTGAAACCCGAGAAACAGTGGGGAGTGAACAACACAGCCTTTGGAGATCAACTTGGAGAGGCCGCACGGAGCTCACCGCATGTGCACGGTTTGCGCTTGAGGCCGGATATCCCGTGCGTAATATGGGTATCGCGCTTCGCTAAAGCGTGTAGAGTAAGACCACCAAAGAGACCGAGACAATCTGTTGCTCATTATATAATGTGTTGCGAGAGCTATGCTGCAGTTTTATGCACACCTAGGTCAGCAGTATAAGAGTAGAAAAACCTACAGCACATATTGTACAACCTACTGTCAAATGATTGAGTAGTTGCCCCTCTCTTGATTTGTGTTTATGTTCTTATTACTGATTATTAGCAGTCAACCAGCCAGTTTGATCTGATGTTACATCAATCAAAAGAAACAAAATAATTCAGATTAATTCAGGTTGTCTTACCAGAGCTACATGACACGGCATCAATGTCCTTACATGGTCAGCAATTTATCATTATGTATATCAATATATTGTATATAAGTTAAAAAAAAAGTAATATAAGTACCAGGTTGTAAAGCGCTCTAAGGACCGCGTTATAAGAGCTGTAAGGACCACGTTATAAAGAGCTGTAAGGACCAGGTTATAAAGAGCTCTAATGACTACGTTATAAAGAGCTGTAAGGACCAGGTTATAAAGAGCTCTAAGGACTATGTTATAAAGAGCTGTAAGGACCAGGTTATAAACAGCTCTATAGGGACCAGGTTTTAAAGAGCTCTAAAGACCAGGTTATAAAGAGCTGTAAGGTTATAAAGAGCTCTAAAGACCAGGTTTTAAAGAGCTGTAAAGACTAGGAAATAAAGATTTATATAAGGACTAGGTTATAAAGAGCTCTAAGGACCAGGTTACAAAGAGCTCCAAGGACCAGGTTAGAAAGAGCTCTAGGAGGTTATAAAGAGATGTATTGGACCAGGTTATAAAGAAGTCGATAAGGACCAGGTTATAAAGAGCTGTAAGGACCAGGATATAAAGAGCTCTAGGAGGTTATAAAAAGCTATATAAGGACCAGGTTATAAAGAACTCTAGGAGGTTATAAAGGACCAGGTTATAAAGAGATGTAAGGACCAGGTTATAAAGCGCTCTAGGAACCAGGGAAAGAGAGGGGATTTCCTGTGCTTGCAGGCCCATTAGGTTTTGAGTGAAGGAGGTAGCTGGCTGAATGGACCAGTGTTTGGAGCGGCAGTCAGAGCATCGTCTTACACCCTGGGAGCTCCTGGGAGGCTCCAGCCTCAGAACCATCCATCACTAGCCTCTGCGCTAGTGCCTATGCCACCAACCGTGTTTACCCATGGAGGCTCTAACTGTTGTTACTGAGGCCAGGCATGTGCTAATAGCGCTATGCTAATTAAACCCTTTAAGCTAGTGCTACAGCAACAACCCAGGACCTGCTAAACGCCTGTCTTTAGTGAAAGCTAATTCCTCTTCTTTCATCTCTCCCTCTCTCTTGCCCTCACACACTCTCTCTCTCCCTCTCTCTCTCTCGCTCCATCATTCTGTTTCCCGGGTGTGAAATACCCCAGAAGCTCTGAGCGCCTGACACAATGACCTTCGACCTTGGGAGGGGGTAAAAGCTAATTTAGGCTACTGCTGGCACCTCGGTGACTGGCAACACGTGCACACACGAGAGCGAGCACACACACAAAACACACACAAATACACACGCACATGCACACACACACACACATTGGACATGGCCACGCACACTTAAATCCTGGTACATGATCACAGACACACAAATCAGAGGGTTGTTCCTATGAGAAATTGGATGGATACACACTCTTTCAGACACACATTATTTCTCTCTCTCTCTCTCTCTCTCTCTCTCTCTTCCACTCTCTCTCTCGCTCCCACTCTCTCTCTCGCTCCCTCTCTCACATACACACACACATAGGAGTTAGGAAGGCATGCACACACATGCATATTTGAGTCAAGGAAGGCGCACACACATATTATTACGCTAGCAGGAACAGAGAGCCGGTGAACTGTGAACTGTGGGGTCACCGGAGTCCTTCTCTAGAGAACCAGCAGGATGATCTGCATGAGGCCCAGGTCCTCACAAGCAGGTCCCCAGAAGACACACTGCTCACACACTATATACATATATAATACATATAAAGTACATATAAAGTACATATGAAGTACATATAAAATGCATATGACGTTCATATGAAGTAAATATGAAGTACATATGCATAAAAAAATAAAATAAAATAAAATTTATTTTATTTATAGCATCCCAGCGGCACATTGACAATAACCACCATCATCTTTGAGGTGTGGGGGTAATACCCTTAAAAACATACTGCTTCCAACACTGCTTTTAATACTAAGGCCTGGTTCTGTTCTGACTGATAGAAGGTTTATCCAATCAATAGACTGGAGCTGGGGTTCCAGGGATGTCAGCAGCCAATCACAGCCAGGGAGCCGGGTAATGCCCCCTCAGACCAGACCATCACCATCCTACACGCCAAGGTGGCACAGAAGTCCTATGGCAACGAGAAGCGGTATGAAATCATCACTCGCTATACTACTGATACTAGTATTTAAACTAGGACTAATACTAAACTAGGAACACACACGTGACATATAGCGGTACAACATCAGGGTCACTATACTACTAATACTAATACAAATAATATACTCGGAACACATACTTCACATATGGCGGTACGACATCCCGACCACTACACTACTAATACTAGTAGTGTACTAGGAACACACACTTGACATATAGTGATATGACACCAACATCACTATACTACTAATACTAGTACTAATACTACACTAGCAACTCACACTCGACACAGTCTACCTACAGGTAGACTGCAGACACCGGGGATCGATCCGAGAACCTGGGCTCATCGGAGAGATCGGAGATGTGTCTGAGGATAATAGGAGGATGTCAGTAGTATTTAATGAGTATCTTCATTGGGTGAATCCCCAGGTTCTTCTGTCCTCCTCCCTGCGTCTACATCAGCGGTCGAGGATGGAGGCTTAGGCCTGATGACACCAAAGGTCAGGGGTCACAGCATCATCCCAGCAATCCACACAAACAGAGACGTGGGCCAGATGGATTCCACTCATATTAATAATTTGATATATGTTATAATGTTTTATTGACTAAGGCTGGTTGTCTCTTCAACCCTTCGATCATACGTACCATCCCTCATTTCTCTTTCACACTTTTCCTCCCAATTCACATCTCACCTGCTTCTTCATTTCATCCATCATCCATCCATCCACCCATTTATCCTCCATCCATCCTCCATCCATCCATCCAGCCATTTTCTACCCACCCACCCTTCCATCACTCCTCGTTTCTCCTTGTTTTGTTTCCTATTTGAGCCTCCCTACTCACTTGTTTCCTCTCCTTGACCCCACCCCCTGTAGCACCTGGCAATGGGGACAGCCGATACGGTCTGGTTGGCTACATGTGTCTCGATAGCTCCGCCCACTCTCTGGACGACGCCTTCAAACTAGCCTTTGATGACCTCACCAACTACAGGGTGAGTCTGTGTGTGCGTGTGTGTGTGTATGTGTGTGTGTGTGCGTGTGTGTGTTTGTGTGTGTGTATGTTTGTGTTTGAGCCATTATCTGCATAAATGTCATGGTGTATGTGAGGAGTGTACCCCCTAACCCCTACCTGCTCCTTGGACATCCAGTGCCCAAGCCAGAGTCTGTAGCAGAAAAGACCTGTAAAAGAGCAGACCTGTGACAGGGTTATAGAAGAGCAGGATGACAGCAGACTAGTGTTTTGGTCCAGACTTTGTTGTGTCTGAGTGGTTTACAGCGCTCTGTGTTTACCCAGAGAACTTCACTGGTATGGACTACTGTCTCACTATAAACAATAATCTCACTGACGACCTGTCTGTCTGCCTGTCGACCTGTCTGTCTTTCTGTATGTCTGTCTGTCTGCCTGTCTGTCTGTGAGTCTTTCTGTGAGTCTTTCTATCTGTCAGTCAGTCTGCCTGTATGTCTGTCTGCCTGTCGACCTGTCTGTCTTTCTGTATGTCTGTCTGCCTGCCTCTCTATCTGTCTGTCTTTCTATCTGTTTGTCTACTTGCCTGTCTATCTACCTGTCTGTGTACCTGTGTCTGTCAGATGTTTGCCTGTGCCAAGTCCCTGTACATCTCAGACCAGGACAAGAGGAAGCACTTCCGTCTGTTGCTCCGCCTCTTCCTATCTGGACAAGAAGTCGGTTCCTTCCAGAGCAGGCTGATCAAAGTGATCTCCAAACCATCTCAGAAGAGACAGTCCATGAAGAACGCCGACTGTGAGCCAAGCATCACATTCAATTACATAACATTACATAACATAAAAATACATGAATACACTATATTACATTATGTTATATTATTATTATATTACAATATATCATTACATGCATCACACACACA
This sequence comes from Lota lota, assembly GCA_026745465.1. Classification (NCBI taxonomy): domain Eukaryota; kingdom Metazoa; phylum Chordata; class Actinopteri; order Gadiformes; family Lotidae; genus Lota; species Lota lota. The sequence goes on along the minus strand of JACYXH010000363.1, from coordinate 1,144,563 downwards.
CACACACACACGCACTCACACACACACACACACACACACACACACACACACACACACACACACACACTCTGTTTCTTAAAAGATACACTGTCGTCAGCTGGCAGTTCAGACAGAAGGTTATTGGATTGGTTCTCAGGTTAATCTTTATGTCTGTGTCTATGTGTCTATGTGTGTTTGTGTGTGAGTGAGTGAGTGTGTATCTGCGTATAAGTGTATGTGTGTATGTGTGTGTTTGTGTGTGTGTGTGTGTGTGTGTGTGTGTGCATGTGTGTGTGTTTGTGTGGGTGTGGGTGTTTCTACATATGTGTGTCTGTGTGTATTTGTATATATATGTGTGTATATGTGGCTGAGTGTGTTTGTGTGTCTGCTTGTGTGTGTCTGTGTGTCTGTACCAGTGTGTATCTCATCCGGCTCCAGGGTAGCGTTGTTTAACCGTCTCCGGTCCCAGACCGTCAGCACACGCTTCCTGTCAGTGGACCGCAACGCCGCGGTGGCCAGTGGCCGCCAGTGGACTGCCTTCACCATCACCCTGGGTAGGGCGTGTGTGCGTGTGTGTGTTTGTTTGCGGATAATAGTGAATGGATTTCATTTACACTGAGCTTTGCTTAACACTGTGGACACTCACAGCACTTTAGAATTGATGCCTCACATTCACCTGTTCAAACGCATAACACACCTACCCTTAAAAACTAGCATGAAGCAATGAAGACCTCTGTGTTTATAAACAATGGCTTAATGGTCAGAGTCACTTGAAATAGATAGCGGTTAGTTTGAACTCTTAACAGGGTTATTATTAAAGTTATAGGCTTATAGGATTAGAGGGTTCGTGTTAGGGCTAGTGTTGGTGAGTATTAACATCAGTAGTGCTAGTTTGAGGGTGAGGGTTAGTAGAGTTAGTATCAGTGCTAGGGCTAGGGTTTGGGTTAGGGTTTCCTATGGGTTAGGTTTTCTAACCCTAAAACCAAACCTTAAAACAACACCCCAAACCCCAAAACCCTGACCCTAATATGAAACCCTTACCCTAAAATCAAACCCTAGAATCAGAAACAGAACCCTAAAACCAAAGCAAACTAGGAAACCCTAACCCTAAAACCAAACCTTGAAATCTAACCCAAAAAGGAAACCCTAACCCTTATAGCAAACCTTAGAACCAGAAAAGGAATCCTAAAACCTAATTCAAACAGGAAGTTCTAACCCTATTACTAAACCCTAGAACTAAAAAACACCCTAAAACCTGACCCTAATAGAAAACCTTACCCCTAATATCAAACCTTAGAAGCAAAAACCAAACCCTGAAACCTAACTGAAATAGGAAACCCTAACCCTAATACCAAAAATTTGAACCGAAAAACAAACCCTCAAACCTGACACTGATAGGATCCCTAACCCTAGTATCAAACCTTAGAACCAAAAACCCCACCCTAAAACCTGACCCTTTTAGGAAACCCTAACCCTAAAACCATGGTTTTAGGCTATAGTTTGGTATTAATTAGGGTTAGGGTCTACTATGGGTTAGGCTTTAGGGTTTGGTTTTTGGCTTAGAGTTTTGGTTCCTATGGAATGGCTTTTGGGTTTGGTTTTCGATTCTAGGGTTTGGGTTTCATATGGTTTGTTCATTTTGGGCTAGTGTTAGTAGAGTCAGGGTTAGTAGGGCTAGTGTCAGTAAGGCTAGTGTTACTAGAGTTTGGGGTAGTAGGGTGAGGGAGGCATTAAGATAGCTGTTTCCAGAGTTCTGTCTCCTCCAGCAGGGATGAAGGAAGCTAGTGTCCTCACTGTAAACCTCAAGCTGTTTATTTACCTGCCAGACCTCCTACGGCTCTCCATCACTACACACACGCACACACAAACATTACGCACCTGTATATATGTGTGTGTGTGTGTGTGTGTGTGTGCGCGCGTGCATGCATATGTGTTTTGTGTGTGTGTGTGTGTGTCTCCAGTACAGGGTCTGGACCAGGGAGACTATGTTCTGAGTGAGGCCTTCATCTGCTACAGCTCTGTGGTCCAGCTGGTCTGTACTGAGACTGGAGTAGCCCTACCACCCATGGTAACACACACACACTATGCACACACTATACACACACACACACACACACACACACACACACACACACACACACACCCATTCCTTACTGATGTCCTCTGAGGTGTCCTCCTATAAAAGGGACTGGCCTGTGGGCAGTAAAGTGCATAGCTGGTCGGTTCCTCCCTCTGGCTAAACTGCTCCGACAGCATGCTGGGTGGGGGTTCGACGGTCTGGTGGTCTGGGGGTACCGGGGTAAGGAACCAGGCGTGTTGTTTCAGGTGAGGCCTACAGCTCTGGCGTTTGTTTAAAAAGGGAGGGAGACAAACAGGATTTACTTTCCGCTGAGTCACTGAGAAGATAACTGGTGGCTTCTGGTGTTGTGGTGCTGGGTCAGGGATTTCTGGGGTGGGCCAGGGCTTTCTGGGGTGCCTCCTGGATCAGGTCTTTCTGGGGTACCTCCTGGTTCGGGGCTTTCAGGGGTACCTCCTGGGTCGGGGATTTCTGGGGTACCTCCTGGGTCTGGAGGTCTGGGGTACCTCCTGGGTCAGGGGGTCTTGGGTACCTCCTGGGTCAGGGGGTCTTGGGTACCTCCTGGGTCATGGGGGGGTCCAGTGTTGGACCACAGGGTTGTTAGAGGATAGACATCGGTCAGACTGAAAGTAATCTTCTGGGATCTGGTTGTACGTCAAAGCCTTCTGGTGCAGACCAGGAGAGACGTTGTACAGTGTGTATCTTATGTTATAGGATAGTATTTGGGGGATGTCGTATTTACATGGACACATGATCAGGGGATGCAATGTAAGATTTAGAAGATAACTTTGTTGTTTCTGTTTTTTTCTATCTTGTCAGTTATCCATGTTGATGGTTTATTGGCTCAGTTTAAAATGTATTGTGTTCAGCGTGAACTCTTTCCCATCTTCAACTGTACTTCTAGGCCCTTGGTTTCTCCTGGACCTCAACAATCTGTACAGATATCTGAACTGTTCTCTGAGTTGAGTCAATGGTTTAAGGTAGACAAAAATGTTTTATGTTTTTAAAATGTACCTACCATGACCACCAAATTCTTTTTCATCCAGGGGGATGTTTACATCCCATAATCGTCGGTCTCTATTTCATCTGTCTGTCCCAATCCGTTTTCATCACTAATTCCCTTTCTGCAAATAAACACTGTATCCATGACTTGGAGAGTGGTTCTCTAGTCCTTAGCTCACTTAGCTACACCAGAGTGCTAAGTTTCAGTCAATGTAATTCAAATATTCTCCCAAAAGCCTGCTCACTATGGTAGTAGATTTAATGCCTAGCAATGTGAGCTAAACTTCTCCTTGTTAGTTTATGTTGGTCTAGCTGGTGTTGTATTTAGGAGGGCCTAGAGATTAAGAGGTCATGCTGTCTATGTTGTTCTACTGCTGAAGTGAAGCGTGGCAGGAACACGATCGCAATGGTGTACATCTCCTCCTCCATCGCCTCTGCCATCACCTACTCTATCACCTCTTCCACCTCCTGTATTACATCCTCCTCCATCACCTCCTGTACAACCTCCTCCTCCATCACCTCCTCCTCATCCTTTATTACCTCCTCCTGCATCACCTCCTCTATAAACTCCTCCATCCTGTCCTCTACAGCCTACATTTCCTCCTGTATAATCTCCTTCTCTATCACCTCCTCCACCTCCTTTATTACCTCCTCCTCCATTGCCTCCTCTATCACCTCCACCTCCATCAACTCCTTTCACCTCCTCCTCCTTCACTCAATCACCTCTATTACATCCTCTATCACCTTGTCTATAACCTCCTATTCCATCACCTCTTCTTTCACCTCTTCCTCCATCACCTTTTCTATCATCTCCTCCTCCATCACCTCCTCCTCCATTACCTCCTCTATCATCTCCTCCTCCATCACCTTGTCTTTCACCTCCTCCTCCATCAATCTATCACCTCTATTACCTCCTCCATCACCTTGTCTATAACCTCCTACTTCTTCACCTCCTCCTCCATCACCTCCTCTATCACCTCCTCCTCCAACACCTTGTCTAGTTATTATGATATATTTTCAATGTGTTCTAAAACATTGTGAAAATTAAGTCATCACACAGGATCAGAGAGAACTCAACTTCACGTTCTCATTAAAGCAAGAGGATAAAGTTCCGTCTCTTACTGTAAAGCATTTGTAAATGGGATATTTCTTTTTTTTTAAGTCAATGTAAATGGAAAGTCCGATGGAGGTCAGAGAAGAAGGAACTAGTGGAACATTGAGCACCTGACCTCCATGTTGTCACGTAGGTAATGTGAGGTAATGTGGTCACCAGGAGGTCTTCTGTCCCTACAGGTGATCCGTAAGGTGAACAAGCAGCATGCCATCCTGGACGTGGACGAGCCCGTCTCTCAGCTGCACAAGTGTTCCTTCCAGTTCAGAGAGACGGCCCACTCCTACCTTTGCCTCTCCAACGACTCCCTGATACTGCACCAGGTGAGACACCTGCTCACCTGTAAATACTGTTGATACAGGTAACCAGGTGAGACACCTGCTCACCTGTAATATTGTTGAACAGGTAACCAGGTGAGGCACCTTCTTACCTGTTTATACTGTCAATACAGGTAACCAGGTGAGACATCTGCTTACCTGTAAATACTGTCAATACAGGTAACCAGGTGAGACATCTGCCTACCTGTAAATACTGTCAATACAGGTATCTGTACAGGTGTACTCACCTGGCTACCTAGGAGTACAGGTGTACTAGTGATTTCCGTTGTTTTCATTTCATAAATCCCCATTGTTCATTGTGGATTTATTTGGATTTATTATTGTTTGATTCCCCCCCCCCCCCCCCCCCCTCCCCCCACACACACACACACACCAGGGCTCCTTCTCCTCCAAGGACCCAGGACGGGTGGTGCTGAGTGACGGGTGCTGTTGGACCATCATTGGCGTGGAGGCTGTGGAGTTCTCCTTTAATAATAACCTTGCTCCCCTCCACTCCCTTGTCAGCCCTGTTCCTGTCATCACCGGCCTACAGGTGAGACTCACACACACACACACATACACACATGTGCATGTGCACACACACAGACACACAGAGAAACATATACTGACACACATACACAGAAATATACATTCACAGTTGTGCTTATTTATATATAAATATGTATCTTTCTGTGTATGTGTGACTGTGTGTGTGTGTGTGTGTGTGTGTGTGTGTGTGTGCGTGCATGTGTGCGTGCATGCATGTGAGCGAGGGTGTGTGTGTTTGTTTGTGTGTAGGTGAGTGGAGGAGGTCATGTTGCTACTCTGGAGGTCCAGGGAGAGAACTTCACTCCTCATCTGAAGATCTGGTTCTCCTGCCAGGAGTCAGAGACAATGTTTAGGTGAGATAAGGAGGAGGAGAGGAGAGGAGGAGAGAAGAAAGGAGAGGAGAGAAGATAGGCGAGAAGAGGAGAAGAGAGGAGAGAAGGAGAGGAGAGGAGAACATGAGAGGAGAAGAGGAGGGTAGGAGTGTAGAGGAATGTGGGGAAATAAGGGTTTAATAAACTCAAAGAAGGATTTAGCCACCAGGAGATCGGAAAAGAAGTCTCCTAAACCGGGAAATGCGCCCTTTAATGGAATTCAGGAAATAAGACTTTATGACCTTAGTAAAGATGTGCAGTGCAGTTACTTAATGACCTATCGCTGTATCCACTGTCTAACCATTAACATGGAAACACAAAGTGTGCCTTGTCAAATCCTGGAGACGGCGGGAAGCTGAATTAAAAAATAACCTGTGTTAAAGGGGGAGTACCCAGGCTGTTCTGAATGGCCGGTTGTCAAGCTGACAGGGTTTTATGACTGACCCACATTGGAAGGTGGTTATTTTGTCATTGGTTGAGGTATTCCACTTGAATAGAACAGCTGTTCTGTGTGTCAGGCATCCTTTTTAAAGTCAGAACCTTATCTATTGACTAGGATGTGTAGTCGTGTTACACAGTTAGAAACATGTTTACAAGACCACACTAGACCTAACCCCCTGACCCCCAGCCCTCTAGGATCAGGACTCCTCCCAAACCCAAGTGAGAACAGGAAGACACCTTGAGAAGGAACCCAGGAACTGCGATCCATTCCTGGGAACACCAGACTATGATCTTCCAATAAAGTTGAAGTTATGTACTAACCTGCTGATTTACAAGTAGAGGCTTCCTTGAGCAAAATGATTTTCAAAAATAAAAGTTAGATGACATGGGTGGGATTGGACATCCAGAACCACCATCAACAAGCTGGTGTGTCATGTTCCTCACCACCAGACCAAACAGCCCTACCTCTCACCCCCAGCCACCCCTCCAACCACCAGCTGTCCTGTCAAATCTGCAGTAGAAGTAGTTGAGCACCCACCCACCGGTCGACAGTTGTCAGTTACTAGGAGCTAGGTGGGTAGGAGCTAGGTCAGCTAGGAGCTAGGTGACTAGGCACTAGGTCAGCTAGGAGCTATGTCACTAGGAGCTAGATCGTTAGGATCTAGGTCACTAGCAACTAGGTGGCTAGGAGCAAGGTCGCTAGGAGCTTTAGGAGCTTGGTCAGCGAGGAACTAGGTCACTAGGAGCTAGGTTAAGCAGGGTGCATCAGCTAGTGATATAAATTAATTTATTTGATTACTTTATTAGACCCCACAATATTAAAGCTAACATTAGTATCTCATTGGACCACCCATTCATAGTGCTAACACCAGTTCTGACTAGTTTCTGCTTCTACACATAGAGTGGTCAAGACAACTCCATTTAAAGTTGTACTATTCTGAGATAAATCAGAGCCTAAGCTAGGAGCTAGTTCACTAGGAGCTAGCTACCACTGTTTATTCAACACCAAACATCCACAATAAGCTCTTTGTACATGAAGCTGAAGCCAATTAGTGGTGGAAACAGGATCATTGCAGACCGCCGAGGACAAGGAATCCAATGGGTTAGAGAGGGGCTGAAAGAGGTGCGCTAGGACAACTTTACCTTTCATAAACCCACACCGAGCAAAAACACTATGTCAACATGTCTCAATAAGTCCTTTTCACTCATCAATTGTTTTAAAATGATTGTATGAAGAATCAACTGCCCCCGTCATCAACACCAATTGTATTGTTTCTTATGTAAAAAACGGTACTTTATTTTAGTCACTGTGTACATATACATCGTATCTTTCAGGGTGATGGTCTGATCGGTCCTCGGGTCTATCCTATCTTCTAGAGTGATGTTCTGGTCTCTCCTCAGGTCTATCCTATTTTCTAGAGTGAGGTTCTGGTCCCTCCTCCGGTCTATCCTATCTTCTAGAGTGAGGTTCTGGTCCCTCCTCCAGTCTATCCTATCTTCTAGAGTGAGGTTCTGGTCCCTCCTCCGGTCTATCCTATCTTCTAGAGTGAGGTTCTGGTCCCTCCTCCGGTCTATCCTATCTTCTAGAGTGAGGTTCTGGTTCCTCCTCAGGAATATTTTATCTTCTAGAGTGATGTTCTTGTCTCTCCTCAGGTCACCTAAGTCCATGCTGTGCGTCATTCCGGATGTCTCTGTGTTCGGCGAGTCACGGCGTTGCGTACGCTGTGTCATCACTGTACCGCTGTCTCTGGTGCGGTCGGACGGTCTCATCTATCGCTCCTCCTACAGCTTTACCTACACCCCCGAGCTCCAACCCTCACCTCTTCCCCGAGGAGCAGGAGGAGCAGGAGGGAGGAGGAAGGAGGGAGGGATGGAGAGAGGAGAGGAGGATGACACACTACTCGACTCTATCCATCAAGAGTTCACCAGAGCTAACTTTCACCTTTTCATGCAGAGCTAGCTAATAAGCACTAAACTGGCTAACAACATGCTAACCACTAGCTCGCTGTCAGCTAACTATCTAACAGCATGCTAAATGCTAGCTAGCTGGCTAAAAGCTTACTATCTAGTTAGCAAACTACTAGCTAGCAGCCTGTTCACTGCTATTATCTGGGAGAAATCAGGAAGAAGGGAAGGCACTTGAACTTTTTTTTCAGTGTTTGGTGACCATGGTCACCAGTGTTTGGTGACCTTGGTAACCAGTGTTTGGCCTGTTTTGAGATAGGTTATGATAGTCATACATTTGAATCAGACTATGTTTAGGGATTCTGATTGACTCTAGTCTGGTGGGGAAACATAATTTATAAGAATATAAATGTATATGAATATAAATCAATGTATTGTTTAATTGTTGTGTTTGTATTCAGCCGGTTGAAAGAAGAATGTATATTGAACTGAGAATACCATGTTCTGTTCCCAGACTATCGAAAAAACCAATCCACGGGAAAGACTAATCTGGCATAATCCAACTCACGTACACCTCACCCCCATCCAACCGCATCCATTTGAAGACAGGGTGCTTTTTAGTTTAATATGAAGCAGAACAAAGGAAAACATAAAATGAACCGAAAGACTAACATGTTGACCCAAAGTGATGTCAAGACTCCCAACACAGAGACAACGGTCTTGTTTTCTTTCATTAATGTTGACAATCATTTCTAGTCATGATAAAGAAGAAAATGTCATGTTTTTACATGAAATGCCTTGTCTCTTGTGGTTTGGATGTATGTGTATGCATGCTTCTGTGTGTGTGTGCGTGTCCATGTGTGTGTGTGGGTGTTTGCCAAGTGTGTGCTTGTGTGTGTCTGTGTGTGTGTGTGCGTGTGTGTGTGTGTGTGTGTGTGTGTGTGTCAGACAGTGAAATCAGTTGTCCCTCTACTGCTCTCCACCCTAGAAACCCTGTGAGCCAGACAGACCCTCACTTCTAACCCTCACCCCTAACCTTTGACCCATGACCTGACAGTCAACAGCAGACTGTGCTTTACTCTTCACCAGCACCACAAAGCTCTGTCCAGGTTACTGCTCCAGAAACTATCAGCACAAACTATTCCGTATGAAGAAACCTAAAGGTTTTGTTAAAATTCACTCACTTGTGATGCTACTTATGATGCTACACTAGTTTAGTGAAGTGTTACATTTTAAATGTAAAGGTTATATTAAGGTAAAGGTTAATAAAGGTGCAGCTAAATCTGTTGAGCGATCCAGATCACATGACCTGAGTGCACACCTCACGTGCACGCTCCTCAGCGTGGAACAGTCCACCTCGTAGCTCCTCTTCCACCTCCTCCTCTCCCTCTCCCCACCTCCTGTCCCTCTTCTCCCTACGCTACCCTCACCATCTCTCTTCTCCCCTCAGTTCCTCTCCTCAACATCCCCCTCTCTCCTCCTCCTCCTTCTCCTCCTCCTCCTCCTCCTCCTCCTTCTCCTTCTCCTCTTCCTATTTCTCATCCTCCTCTCTCCTCTTGGTAAGACTATCAGGAGTAATGTGGTCTAATCTCTGTCATGTGGTCCAGACTCCAACAAAGGGCTCACGTGGCCTCTTCCCTTCCTTACCCTTCTCTCTCTCCTTTCCGTCCCTCCCACTCATCCCTCCTCTCTCCTCCTCCCTGCTCCCTCCCATGCCTCCTCCCCTCCTCTCCCTCCTCCTCCTTCATCACGCCATACCTTCATACTTTCTCTCCTCTATCCTCCCACGATATGAACAGCCTCAATCGTTGGCTGGTTTCCATGGAAACACACATCTTCTCCACCCGGCCCTCCTCATTCTACAACCAAATAACTACAAAACTAGCAGTAGTAGCGCTAGTAGTAGCGCTACCGTACTACACTGCTGTATTACAAAAAAGGTAGTATAGTACTACGGAACTACAGTATTACACAGTGTATGTGTAATGCTACACTGTGTATGTGTGTGTCTATGTGTGTGTGTCTATGTGTGCGGTCGTGTGTACGGTTGTGTGTGTATGTGTGTTTGTGTCAATGTGGTTGTGTGTATATATGTGTATCAGTGTGTTTGTGTGCGTGTATGCTTGTATCAATGTGTGTGTGAGTGTGAGTGTGTGTGAGAGTGTGAGTGTATGTGTATCAGTGTGTGTGCGTGTGTGTGTGTGTGTGTGTGTGTGTGTGTGTGTGTGTGTATGAGGTTGTGTGTACATGTGTATCAGTGTGTGTCGGGACCCCTGGTTTGGTCCTCTCCATGTGTGTGAGGGGCCCGTCTCCCTGGGACCTCTTGCATAGATTACAGTAGAATATAAAGGTTCCCACTGTCCTCCCTCTCCACCAATCACAGCGCAGCTCCCAGCCCTCCCGGTCAGTCACCACCTCAACATCACAGTGATGGACAGGGGGGGGGGGGGGGGGGGGGGGGATCACACTGGACTCCAGTGTTAACATGAAACACACAAGTCTGAATGTTGGAAATGTCAGTTGATGTCAGGATATGGGTTTGATGTTGGGGTTCATCTCGATTTGGGGCTTATCTGTTGATATTCTGGATTCATATTTCACTGTTAATTGTGTGGGTAAAAGTGTCTCATAAATGACTAAACAGTAAAATAGTAAATAGTGTTTAAAAGGTTATTTCAGGACACAGAAGCACACCACAAGAGAAACAGGACAACAACACACACTACATTACACATTAATACACTAACACCACAGACTGCAGTTGGTCTTTCGTTAGAGAAGAAGAGAGGTGAGGAAGAGGAGGACAGGTGAGGAAGGTCAGGTCTCAGCTGTTACTATAGGGGCCCCATCTCCACACACGCACACATACGCACATACACACACACACACACACACACACACACATGCACACACGTACACACATACATGGTGCAGGTGGAGCAGGAGATGAAAAGGTTGTGTGCTGTCAGCCACACATGAAGGGAATGTTAATGATGAGAACAAAGTCCCACACACACAAGCACGTTAGTTTGTGTCCATGTGTGTGTGTGTGTGTCTTTCTATATGTGTGTTAGTGTGTGTGTGTGAGTGTGTGTGTGTGTGTGTGTGTGAGTGTGAGTGTGTGTGTGTGTGTGTGTATTTGTTTCAGGCTTCGTGGGTCTCCATATTACCTTGACTACACCGTGGGTCTTTACATTAACGTGGGTCCGGCGTGGGTCTTTACGTTCACGTTGCTACGCCTAGGGTCTCTATGTTAACAGCACAGCCCCAAGAGGCCACCTTTGTAGCTTACGTGCACCTCTCCAAAAATGTAACTACATTTCAGGATGCAGAAGTGTACTTCAACCTTTACACTACAGGGGAGTGGTCTAATGCCCACCCATAACAAGGTGGCCTGTCTCTATTGGACTCTAGACCAGATCCTTGTGTCCCTGAGCAAGATGGATCTGCTTCCTGTTCACACCCATACACTAAAACACCGAGTGTGTTTTTGCATGCGTGTGTGTACAGAGAGACCCACTGCCAGACGGACGGACAGATGGTGCATGTGTGGTTGCGTGGATAACAGCCATGCCCTGTCAGACGATGTTCAGATGCCGGTGGAGAGCTGAGGGAAGGAATTTACAAGAGGTTTACGGACGTGTAGCCCATCGTGTGGCGGAGGAGAGATGTTTTATGACCTCTGGGGAAATACAGTGGTGGTAGGGAGGCGAGTGGTAGCGGGGGAGGCTGTAAACACTGAGGATCTCTTTCAGCATTGCCCTGTCTCACGCCACCTCCGCTACGAAGCACTCTCCACCTGGCTTTACTGGATGACTCCAGTGTCATCTCACCAGCCAAATGTCTGCAGTCTTGTAGGCTCACCAGAGCAAGATGCCCTGAGCCCCACTGCTCCTTAATGGCCTGTTTCTTGACTGTCTAACCCCTACCTGTTCCTTAATGACCTGTCTCTTTAGTGTCTATCCCTTACCTGCTCCTTAATGACCTGCCTCTTTACTGTCTAACCCCTACCTGCTCATTAATGATCTTTCTCTTTAATGTCTAACCCCTACCTGCTTATTAATGATCTTTCTCTTTAATGTCTAACCCGTACCTGCTTTTTAATGTCCTGTCTCTTTACTATCCAACTCCCGCTCCTTAATGACCAGTAACTGAATTTATCCTAAGAATAATAGTGTCTGAGAAATTAATGAATATTAATATTTGTACTTGGAGGGAGGGAGGGAGGGAGGGAGGGAGAGAGAGAGGAGAGGAGAGGAGAGGAGAGGAGAGGAGAGGAGAGGAGGGAGAGGAAAAAGGAGAAGAGAGAAGAGAGAAGAGAGAAAAGAGGAGGGCTGGGTTTGGAGAGGGCTGCCAGGATGGGCCTGTGTGGAGGGTATGATCTAACAGCAGCTCCATGGCCCAGGGGACACCAGGAGAGAGAAATCAAACGTACCCAGAGTGGGAATGACAATGGTTGAATGTGGTCCAAGGTAAACATCAGTTGGTGGTTCACCTCCACAGACATGCCAGTAACCACATCTCTCTTTATCCCTGGAGGAGGAGAAGGAGGAGGAGGAGAAGGGGGAGTGGAGATGGAAGAGGAGGACTGGAGGGGGATCTCTGATTTGACAAAACAAGCTCTGGCAAACGGAAACTCCTGATCCCTCAGGAGAGTCCCTCTATAAACACACACACACACATGCATGCACGCACACACACATACACACACACATGCACGCACACACACATACACATGCATGCAAGCACACACACACTTACACACATGCACCCACTCACACACATACACACATACACACGCATGCACGCATACACACACGTGCACAAATGCACACACACACAAACACACATACACACATGCACATGCAGGCACACATAAACAAATGCACGCATGAACACACACTCACTCACTGACGTACTGAAATATATAAACATACAAACACACACACACAAAAAAACACACACACACCCACTCACACACACCACACCCACATACATACGCGCACACACACACACACACACACACACTAATTTACAAAGTTCCACACAAAAATACACACACACAAACCCATACATACACATACCGACACAACCAGAACACACACACACACCGTCTCCCTCTCAGTAGGAGGTTTAATTCACATGACCGGCTCCTCGTCATCCTCAGTGAGATGAAGGTTAAACAAATGGCAACGACCCTCAGCAGAGAGCAGACTAGCTCTACCACCACCCCTGCTGGGCGTGCATGTGGACACGTGTACATACCATACCCAGTGAGATCCTTCACCTCTTCGCTCAACTGGGTCAGCAGAGAGATTACAGATTAACCGTCACGTGGGCTATTTCGTGATATAAGAGAAAAGTTGGACCACCATGATGTCATTGGTCCTGGATTTGTGTTCTCCATTGGTCCGATTTGGGAAAACGGCGTCAATGGTGCAACTTCTCCTCAAACATTTTATGGCAACGGAGTTGACCGTGATTTTTTTCCCCAATAGCTGAGCTGAAGGTTGCTCTTTAAGATTACAATTTGAGCAACCCCATCGTCTTACATTGTTGTGCATCTGTTTCCTAACATCTGTTTAACCCCGCCTACATTTGCCTGTAATAACAATGTCTCAGTGAATGCTTGTGCAACGTGCCACACTAAGTTATCAGTAGCAGTAGTTTGCAGTAGGCCATGTAGCAATAGGCTACGATCATGTTTTGTGTCAACAAAGCATAATCAAATATCTGTAGCTAATGAGTCAGCAATCTGCGGCAACCCAGCGGTCGGACCGATGTCCAACCCAGGGTTTCAAACCCCACTTTAGGTCGCCTGATTTGCATTATGGACAAAGCCGGTCTTCATTGAGTACTATTGTATTATCAGTATCAGGGCCAGAGGAGGGCTCCAGTTCAGTTCATGGTTCAAGGCCCACATCAGGACCTACCAACAGCGACTCATATTTAACTTGAACATTTTAAAAAGCGGGAAAGCCAAACTATACAACCTACTCATATAACACTGCTGTTCCTCAGACAAACTCTGAAGTCAAATGCAACTCATGGCCAGAACTTCAACTTCTCCGAGAGACTCGAGAGGTTATTCTGGAAAGGGACGATGGATATAAAGTGTCTTTGCGGGGGGAGTTCCTCTCGGCGGCTCTGGGGACAGAGAGAGATGTATGAATAAATATTATGTTGGGTCTGACCCCCGGCAGGCGGAGAGTCAAGCAAGACGTTCATTGTCAGGTTTGATGAATGGAGGCTTGTGCAGGGATGAGATGGGGGGAGGGGAGAGGAGGGAGAGGAAGGGAGGCAATAGAATAGGGGAGGGAGAAAGGGGGAGGCGGTAGAGGAGAGGAAGGGAGGCAGGAGAGGAGAAGTGGGAGGAGAAGAGGGGAGGGAGAGGAGGGAATGAGGGAGAGGAGAGGAGGGGAGGAGGTAGAGGAGAAGAGGGGAGGGAGAGGAGGGAGAGGAAGGGAGGCAGAAGAAGAGGGAGAGGAGAAGAGGGGAGGAGGGAGAGGAGAAGAGGGGAGGAGGGAGAGGAGAAGAGGAGGAAGAGAAGAGGGGAGAGAGAGGAGGCGAAGAAGACGAGGGAAGGAGAGAGAGGAGAAGAGGGACAATCGCATCAAGTCAACTTATATCCTGAATTGACATGATGGTCAATGTGTGGCAGTTTCCGCGGTGTGTGTGTGTGTGTGTGTGTGTGTGTTAGAATTTTTGGAACATTTAAATTCACCTTGATTCATCCCTTGCTCTCTGGCGTCCTCTGGTGTGGAGACATACAACTAATGAATGGAGTCCTGTTAGTTACACTTAGTGAAGACAAACAGGCAGAGTACAGTATAGCTCATATTTAATAAGTCATTACGAATGAACATACAGCACAGCGGTAGGAAAAGGTGATATTTACATCTACTGGTCCACAGTCAGGCTGGACACAGTAGTCCACTGGCCGCAGTCCATCTGTCATCGATGCGAAAAACACAAAATCCCAATCCCAAATCCAAACATAGTCATAAGACTCAATACAATATTAACAAGAATTAGTCAAATGTATTTTACGGTGGTCAATTTTTTTTTAATGATTTTACATCAGAAAGGACGAGGCACCTAGACGCTATGTACAGACTACACCCCTCCTCTCATTGCCATGGTGATCTGTTGCCAGGGTTACAACACAGAAACTACAGCAGCAGTTCCTGAAGGCGACCAACTCCAGCTCGTCCTTCTAATAATAAACGTTTAGAAACACACTTAGGCCGCATGTCCTGCGACCACGGAAAAGACAGGTAGAAAAAGGAGCTTCATGCAGAAATTAGAAAACTAAAACACAAGTACAAACCTTTTTCTGTCTTTCACAAACTATAAAAGATCATTTTATGAATTGCTATCGAATGTACAACATACTGTTTCTGCTGCGTCTCTGCTAGTCTGTACAGTAGGCTGTTTAGTACCTTGCATAACAAAGTGAAACATTCTTATTTTCCATGAAGAACTAGTAAGAAATCTGTGGTCCAAATGCTGGGGCATTGCATAGGTTACACTTCATATAAAAGGTTACATTTTGTTGTGTTACGTGAAACTAAATGTGCTATCCTTTCCTCTCAAAATCCTTCAAATCATGTTATCAATCATGCACTTTCATCACATATTTTCAATCACAAGTTATCAATCACATTTCTCAGTGAAGTGATCTCATTGAGGGCAGGAACTAAATTACCTTAAAGTGACAAATCATTGAGCAAAGAAGGAGCTGCTAAAACTGGCTTCTACCGACGTTCAAAATGGGCAGGGCTAGCTCAGTCTCGCCTCTTTCATTGGTTAAATACAACTCCCCCTGCCTACAGCCACGCCCCCTCAGTTTAACTCAACCTACACAGTCTGGAGGCTCTGGGTTAAAGGTCAGGTCAGCTACCTGCGGGGTTTGAGCGATCAGCTAACCTTTAGTAGCCTTCAGTTAGTCTTTACACTCCTCCCTCCTCTCCCATTACATCTAGAACATGAGCAACAAACAATACGGTTGCCCCCTGCGCAGACAGACAGACAGGTGTCAGACGAGCTGAGATAATAAATTAGTTATTAAATTTTATACCCTGGGTCTGGCTAAATATGTGCCGTAAGTTAATGGTTATTAATAATATATAACAGTGTGTACAACAACAGTGTGAATCATGACCAGAAAACAAATATATAAAACAGTCTCAAGAGAGAAGACCCTTGTAAAGAAAGAGGTAACTCTGTATGATGGAAACTGGCTGTTTCCACATAAAAATAAGATAAGTTTGCCTGATGAACAGAATGCCCCCAGCCTGTCAATCATCACAGGTGATGACTAGCGACAGGACTCATCCTAACAGCTGAACACCGTTGGAGTTATCTGAGATCTGGATGGGGGTCCCTGTGTGTCTCTACTATACAGGACAACACTCACCAAGGTCAGATGTCACACCCCATCCATGGAGAGAGCATATGAGGTGGAGATGGGTGGGGATCCGGTTTTTTTGCCTGTATAAAAAAGTTTTTTAGTACCGCATATAAATCTTTCAGACTTCTAACATGTGAAACCATGAAATTAAAAACACCATGACATATGAAATCATATGTTTTGGCACCACATAATGAATGTGTGGATAATGCATTTGCTAACTGAGTGTGTAAGTGGCTACGTGAGCAGTTATAGTAACATAAAGATGGGGAATGCAAACCTTTAAACCTCATTCCATAGTAATAAACAGTTTACAACTTATTATACAACTAGTTTATAACTTATAATACTAGTTTGACTTATTATATAACTCATTTTAATGAGTGAACATCTGTTGTTTTCCTCTCATCAACCAGTTCAAACGACAGACAAACCCCTCTCTATTACAATACTGTGGAGTAAAACAAGATTATTGTATCATATTCATATTCTATTATAATATCATGGAAATACTTTAGGCTTCATAAAACAAGATTATTATTATAATGATGATACTGTGGTTTTAAGAGATTTTATAGATCACTATGCGGTTTAAATAAAATAATAATACTGTGGTCGTTTAAAAAACAATATTGCTCTATATTTTTTAATACTTGGTCTTTTGTCTAGAAGTACACTAAAATACTAGATACATTTAATATACATGTTTGAATGAATGGGTTTATAACTATATAAATATATTTATTTATTTATTCAATAAACTTGAATACAGGAATCACGTCTTTGGCGTTGCCCTGGTGATAAGTGATACAAGTGTTTTTTGTCTATTTATGATTAATTAACCTAAAACCCAACACATATATGTGTTGTGTTGTAAACACCAATAATGTTTTAGAATGTAGTCATATCCGAGGCGAGCACAAACATTGTGCTTTGCTCTGTTAAAACAATAGGATTTTAGTTGTGTTTTGGGTCGGGCTGAAACATATTCACGGCTTTGGAAGACTGCAGGTATCTACGCATCAGTGGATTAGTCTGATGAATTAGTCCTATGGTTTAATTCTATAGTGTTGAATGGTGAATGACATAACGTTGTACATTCCCTGGTTGTAGAAATAAAACCTCTAAACCTTCACAACTGCTGGTCATTTAAAGGGGGAGGGTTTACAAGAGGGCGTGGCCATGGAGGATGTGGCTTAACCTGACCTCTACAACGTCATTAGCTCCGACCCCTTATCTCCCTACTCCTCACTGACGGTCTGCCAGGCGGCCTTGGCCTGCTCCTCCTTGTTCACTGCCATCAGGGGCTGAGAGATGCGGCGGGGCATGGGCCTGGGGACTTCCTCCTCCTCCTCCTCCTCCCTGAGGGGGGGCTTTGGGGGGAGGGCGGGAGGCTGGTGGGGCTGGTAGAGAGGGGGGAGGTGGAGGCTGTAGTTGGGCTGGGGAAGATGATGATGATGAGGATGGTCAGAGGCCAGGACTGAAGCCTGGGGCAGGTGTAGAGGCGGGCCCAGGATGAGGGCTCCGGGGCCGGGCTGGTAGTGGGCCTCTTCTGGGTCACAGCTGGAGGGGGGGGCCCCCAAGTTACCGTCACTGAGGGAGGAGACCCCCGAGCTGGCGCTGCCAGACAGGGTGGAGCTACTGCCATCCAGGAGGGACTGGGGACTGGTGGGAGAGGCAGGTATAGGGTGCAGGGGAGACTAGAGAGAGAGAGAGAGAGAGAGAGAGAGAGAGAGAGAGAGAGAGAGAGAGAGAGAGAGAGAGAGAGAGAGAGAGAGAGAGAGAGAGAGAGAGAGAGAGAGAGCGAGAGAGAGAGAGAGAGAGAGAGAGATTAAAGAAAAACCGACACACACACACACACAGAAAACACAGAAACCCAGCTGGAGGATTCTAAAGTTGCAGGCAGACATTCGGAGCGACTCAACCAGGACGAGGCGAGACGAGACGAGGAAAGGAGAGTAGGAGGGGAGGGGGTCTCAGAGGAAAGGAGAGGAGGAGGAATAGGAGGAGGGTACCTTTCTTAAGGAGCGCGCAGGGAGGGCTGGCGGGAGGTCACTGAGCTGCTGGCTGAAAGCATCAAAGTGCATCGACAGGTAGGGCCCTACAGAGGGAGACATAGCAGGGAGCACTCAGATACACACACACGCGGCCCCAGGGACTCTAACTACTGAACACTGTGTTACCAGGAGGCAGGTTGCGGGGGGGCACGGGGGGGGCCAGGCCCAGGTGCCCGGAGAGGAAGGGGAGAGCCTCCCGGGTCCCACTGTCCAAACTCCAGCTGCTGGGGGTGGTCAGGACTGGGTGGGTGGGGGCGGGGGGGTGGGGGGGGGGGGGGGGGTGGGGGGGTCAGGGGTTGAGGAGGTGAGGAGGTGAGGAGGTGAGGAGAGGGGGGGTTTACATTTATTGTTTACGTATTTTGAGTCATTTCAGTGTGAGTGAGTGAGTGAGTGAGTAAGTGACTGCTTGCATACGTATATGTGTGTGTGTGTGTGTGTGTGTGTGTGTGTGTGTGTGTGTGTGTGTGTGTGTGTGTGTGTGTGTGTACCTTTCTCTGCTACCGACAGGTTGGGGTCGCTGCTGGGCTTGCATGGACCGATCACCTGGTGGAACAGCGCCCTCTGAAGGTTAAATGGCTGAAACACGACAAGTGTTGGTTGGATGAAACACAACAACCACACTGTCCAATACGCACACACATAATTGGTCCATTCATCTCTCCGTCACTCCCCTCACTCACTCTGTCCTCGTGGAGACAGTACCTGAGCGTGGTCGCTGTGGGTGGGGATCATCACGCTGGAGGGGCGGTCTCTGTGTGGAGGCAACAGCATCATCAACTCTCTGTTGTGTCTGAACTGGTCTGGTAGAGAAGGGGAGCCCACTGCACGCACACAGAAACACACACACACACACACACACACACATTAACCTTTAACCCCTGCAACATAACTGACATTACCCTTTAACCTCTAAGCCCTGCAACACAAGAACCCCGATAACAACACCTCAACCATGAAACACAATGGAAAAGCATCATCAGAAGCTGATTGGCTAGGTCCTCACCCCTGATGGTGGAAGGGGCGGAGTGAATCATCTGAGAGGGGGCTGAGTGGGTGGAGCTTAGGCTGGAAGAAGAGGGGCTTGGCTGGGCGAGAAAGAGAGAAAGGGAGGGAGAGAGACAGAGAGAGAGGGAGAGAGACAGAGACAAAGACAGAGACAAAGAAAGAGAGAGAGAGAAAAAGAGTTATATGTTATTAAGATATGTGATTAACAGCTGCTAGTAAGATGTATGCATTACTATTTAAGGTCAGGAAAGCAATGCTTCATGGGAACCCCAGCAGGAGTCAGTGAGCTTGCAGGCACCCACTATGTCAGGTGATTAGAGGCGCCACTCACCTGCAGGCGGTAGAAGTCATCGGAGTGCTCTAGCACCAGCCCCTCAGCCAGGATCACAACATTACCAACAGTCGCACTGTCACTGGAGCAGGCAGGAGGAGACCACACAGATATATAGAGGATAGAGAGGAGTTAACACAGATATATTGAGGAGAGAGAGGAGACCACACAGATATATAGAGGGGAGAGAGGAGACCACAAAGCTATATAGAGGGGAGAGAGAGGAGTTAACACAGATATATAGAGGGGATAGAGAGGAGTTAACACAGATATATAGAGGGGAGAGAGGAGTTAACACAGATATATAGAGGAGAGATGAGACCACACAGATATATAGAGGATAGAGAGGAGTTAACACAGATATATAGAGGGGAGAGAGAGGAGTTAACACTGATATATAGAGGGGAGAGAGAGGAGTTAACACAGATATATAGAGGATAGAGAGGAGTTAACACAGATATAATGAGGAGAGAGAGGAGACCACACAGATATATAGAGGGGAGAGAGGAGACCACAAAGCTATATAGAGGGGAGAGAGAGGAGTTAACACAGATATATAGAGGGGAGAGAGAGGAGTTAACACAGATATATAGAGGGGAGAGAGGAGTTAACACAGATATATAGAGGAGAGAGGAGACCACACAGATATATAGAGGGGAGAGAGGAGACCACAAAGATATATAGAGGGGAGAGAGAGGAGTTAACACAGATATATAGAGGAGAGAGAGAGGAGTTAACACAGATATAAAGAGGGGAGAGAGAGGAGTTAACACAGATACATATGTATATAGAGAGAGGTGTTAATACAGATATATAGATTTGAGAGGAGTTTCACAAGAGAGAGGAGTTACAGAGGAGAGAGAAGATAATATAGATATTTAGAGAGAGGAGGAAACATGCATAAATAGAGGAGCAGAGGAGAGGAGGACAGGACAGAGGAGACAAGAAGAAGTTGGAAAGGGTAGAGGAGGCGAAGGTGAGAGAAGGAGGAGAGAAAAACAGGCAGAGGCTCAAGACAGGTAGAGAAGAAGAGAGTGAGTGAGTGAGTGAGTGAGTGAGTGAGTGAGTGAGTGTGTGTGTGTGTGTGTACGTGTGTGTGTGTGTGTGTGTGTGTGTGTGTGTGTCACCTGTGTCGGTGGATGAGTTTGAAACCCTCCGGGCTCATGGGGCTGTGGGAAGCCAGGAAGCCTCGAGCGTTGACTCCAGAACCGACCCGCTCCGAGCCCGGAAGACCCTGTAAGACCACACACACACATTACACTAGTACCAACACACACAGTAAAGCAGAGTGAGGTAGTGTTCATTTGGAACTCACAAGACACAGACTGGTCCTCATCATCTGGAACTGATCTATCAGCTTCTTGTGCAGGGGACGCATTTCTGGGTGCACCAACTTCTCGTGCACCGCAAGACCCAGGCCCAGGATGTGAACCTATGAAAAACTGAAAATCAGTTTCCCTCTCACAGGATCCTGGCTCAAACCTCATCGTAGGCCAGCGTTCTGCAACACAACATTAGCTCTATGTACTGTTCTGTTCTAAAACGTTGATAATTGTTTCTGTTACCCGCATGGTCAAATATATATATTTATTTTATTATAATCCACCTTGGTGTGTGGGATAAATTATGGTCTAAAGTAAAATAATCATATCATTATACTCATCATAATGGTCCTATCGTCTAGTCCTTAGGACCTGGTCGCAGCAGGTCTCATGCACTAGGTCCTACTTGGTCCTATCTGGTCCCAGCAGGTCTTATATGGTAGGTCCTACCTGGTTCTACCTGATCCTGCACCAGGTCTTATCATCTAGGTCCTACCTGGTACTGCTTCAGGTCTTATCATCTAGGACATACCTGGTCCTGCATCAGGTCTTAGCATCTAGGTCCTACCTGGTCCTGCATCAGATCTTTGAGCTGGGTGATCCTGTCGGTGTCCTCAGGGTGGCTGCTGATGTAGTCCTTATCAAAAAAGGCCTGAATGACCAATAGATGAAATTAAAATCAAATTAAACTACTGACTCATCAAGATAGTCGTGATGATGTTGTGATGTAGGTTGTGATGGACCAATCAGGCGCTGACCTCCTGGTATCTGGCGATGCCTCCGTTGACCGCGGCGTCGATGACCCCGTTGAGGGTCATGCTGAGCAGGTTGATGTTGCTGTGGAGCTGCTGGAGCTGGTACTGACCAATCAGAGACCTCAGCTCCTGGTTCTTACTCTCCACCACCTCCAGGGCGTTCTGTAAGGGACTCACCTCCACCTGGGAGAGGCAGCGCAAGACGGGGGGAGAGAGAGCGAGAGAGAGAGAGATAGGGGGAGGGGGAGAGAGAGCGGGAGGGAGAGAAATAGAAAGAGAGAGAGACAGAGGCAGAGGCAGGGAGGGAGACAGAGAAGGAGGGAGGGAGAGAGAGATGGGGGATAGAGAGGCAATGACATTGGTATTGGTAGAAACAGTATGTTTTATGTCATATTCCACAGCTAGAGGGCACAAGAGTTGTTCACATCCTTGACTATGTACATTGCATGTTACCTGAGGATTCCACTAGAGGGCACTCCAGAGAACTCAGACTGTATAGAACTTCCGGATTTGCATGATGTAAACAATAAACATGGTGACACTCGAGGAGGTTACAAAATTATAAGAAGAAGACAATGAATATGATTGTTCTCACCAGCTCTCTCTTTTCCACCTCGAACCAGCGGGAGATGCCAGGCAGGGGGTGGGTAAGGATGAGTGTAGTCCTCTCTATCCAGAGACTCTGAAACAAATCAACAACATGAGACATACTGACTCATACATCCCATACAGTGCAGCTAGATACAACTGTAAAGGTTCTGTCTAGCTCAGCTGGCAGAGCATAGGATTAAGGCTGCCAGGATTAGGGGCAGGGGTTGCACTCGTGGTTTTGAACGACATAAAAAGGATAAAAGTATGGCACATATATTAAACATACATACAGTAGAGCGAGCCATTAATTCATTGCTTTTGAGCTGTTCTGGTCAAATGTATCTCAAGACTGATAGTATATTCAGCACTGCTCATTTAACATCAGTGTTTGTTATATACTGTTGTAATGGTTTGTGTGACGGTTCCTAACCTTGAACTCATTGTCCTTGTCTTTGGGTCCCTTGTGGAAGGGCCGGTCATAGCGGAACCGCCGCACGTTGTTCACCCGGTAGAAGCTCTTGATGCGGTCTGGTACTCTGTCCATCTGCAGCACACTGAGGTTCTCCGGTACCGGCGTGACCGCGTAGATCTGGAGATCTTTAGGACCAAGTCAGGGAACCAACCATTCGGATCACCTCATGCACATGACATCATGACACGATCACACTGGGTCAAAGAGGATCGGATCACAATGGACCCTCATTCAGAAATATACTGTTTATTATATATTTTTAAAATTCTGTTTGAAACCAAGGGCTACCTGTGGAATAAAGAAAACATACAGACGCACATCCATAGCACACACATATTGCTTGAACAGGATACACTGGGCGTCACATTGTAGAATAGCCTCGTCTGGTTGGTTGGGGTGCTGCATTGCAATTGCTTGTGGGAATTCTCCCAGCATCCTTTGCTGGAAGGCCTCTAGCCTCTCGTAGTCATGGCCGCGACAGACAAACTCTTTGTTCTGGTGGAGATTCGACGACGGAGACAAAAGCGGTCATATTGTTATGTGCGTGTATGTACAGTAAAAGAAAAAAATATATATATATACTGTAACTGTGGGCTATACAAAGGGCTATACAAATAACATTTACATGAGACTTGCTAGTTCTATTGCTAGCTGTGCGCTATCATGCTGGTGAGCTATGTGCTAACTACTTAGCTCGGTGCTAACTAGTTAGTTCGGTGCTAACTCACTCTAAGGAAGAAGGGGAACTTGCGGCCGTAGAACCCTATCCTGAAGAACTCCGGTTCCAGGCGCTGCTGCTCCATGATATTGTCATAGTAGGCAGCCTCCATCTTCTATACACACACACACACACACACACACACACACACAGGCATGCATGCACACACACACACACACACACACACACACACACACACACAGTTAAGTTATAGTTATACAATTCTGCCATGAGTAGGCTTTAAGTTCCTGTCATAAGTAAGCATTTCGTGGTGAATTCATACGTATTTCATGGTGTATTCATACATATTTCAGGGTGTATTAACGAGTACTTATTGTTGTAAGTAAGTATAAAGACAGGTAGAGACTACAGACCCGGATCCAGCTGAGACTCTGGTAGTCGTATAAAGACTCGTACTGGAATGCCAGCTCTCTGCACAGAGGAATCCCAAACTCCCAGCACTAGACACACACACACACACACACACACACACACACACACACACACATACACAGTGATTTAGTTATCCTTGATCATGATAAATCACTGTCACTGAAGATACACCACATTTATTATGTGTGTATATTTATAGATTGGCATTGTTGAAGTAGTGTGTTTGTGTGTGTGTGTGTGTGTGCTTGTGTGAGTGTGTGTGTGTGTGCATGTGTGTGTGCGTGTGCGTGTGCCTGTGTGAGAGTGTGTGTGTGTGTGTGTGTGTGCGTGTGCGTGTGTGTGTGTGCGTGTGTGTGCGTGTGCCTGTGTGAGTGTGTGTGCGTGTGCCTGTGTGAGTGTGTGTGCGCGTGTGTGTGTGTGTGTGTGTGTGTGTGTGTGTGTGTGTACCTTGGCCTTGTTGAAGTAGTGCAGCACCTTGCGACACAGCGCCTCCTTGCGGTGCCAGTGGGTCTGTGCAGGGTAGTGCAGGAAGTCCCTGAGGGGACCCTCCTCCCAGGACAGCTGCTCCCAGTACAGCAGCAGGGTGAACGCTGCCTCTGTACACACACACACACACACACACACACACACACACACACAGACACACAGACACACACACACGTATAGTGTATATTGTGTGTATAGTGTGTATTGTGAGTGTTTAGTGTGTATTGTGTGTGTAGTGTGTATTGGGTGTGTATGTGTGCACTGTGTGTATTGTTTGTACTGTGTGTGTAGTGTGCATTGTATGTGGCTAGTGTGTATAGAGTAGTGTGTATTGTGTGTGTATAGATTAGTGTGTATAGTGTGTGTGTGTGTGTGTGTGTGTCCTGTGTGTGTATTGTCTGTGTTGTGTGTACTGTTTCAAAAGTGTGTGTATTGTGTGTACGGTATTTGTATAGTGTGTATTGTAAGTGGCTTGTGTGTATTGTGTGTGTAGTGTAGTGTGTATTGTGTGTGTGTGTGTGTATTGTGTGTATTGTGTGTACTGTGTGTGTGTTGTATGTGGCTAGTGTGTATTGTTAGGTAGAGTGTATTGTGTATTGTTTGTGTATGTGTACTATGTACAAAGTGTGTGTGCTCTACCAGTGTAGTTGTCTGCCTGCAGGTACATGTCACACAGCTTGTGGATGTAGCGGATGTACATCTCCTCCTTGTTGATCTCAGACTTATAGAAGTTCTACAGAACCAAACACACACACACACACACACACACACCAACACACACTTTACTTGGGATATTTCAAATTATATATAGATCATTATTAACAGTTTTTTAATAGGAAACAAAGGGACCAAAAATGAAGCGCTAGTATTGCATAGCTTAGCATTTAATGTCCAAAGTCAAACGGCTTGAGCCTTCTCGTTAGATAGTGGGGAAAGACTCACTTCCACTACTAGCTTGTATACAATTACATTTTCTTGAATATACAACACATAATGACTTCACCGTGTGTCATATTCATTGTCTTGGCTATACGCAGAGCACGCGCAGTGGCATGGATACACAGAATCGAAACATGCAGATTTGTTCGTTTGTGGGCAATATCAATATCTCGATATCAATGGTTCGCCAACTGCACAATAGACCAGACCAGACCAGATTGTGAGGCAGGTCTTACCAGCAGGTTCACAGTGCAGCCAATCTTCTTGTTCTCAGTCTCATCTCCCTTCATACAATCCCTGGAGAG
Organism: Lota lota; assembly: GCA_026745465.1. Lineage (NCBI taxonomy): Eukaryota > Metazoa > Chordata > Actinopteri > Gadiformes > Lotidae > Lota > Lota lota. The sequence continues at coordinate 1,119,024 of JACYXH010000363.1, read as the reverse complement.
AGGAGTGGACAGGCATTACGACTAGTACTGTTATAGTACCGGTATTATTACATTAGTTATTACATATATAAATACGTTCTTCTCAACAGAGATACAGAGGGAGAGAGAGAGGGAGAGTGAGTGAGCAAGAGAGAGGAAGAGAGAAAGAGAGAGTAAGTGAGCAAGAGAGAAAGAGAGCGAGACAGACAGACAGACAGAGAGTGGGGGTAGACAAACAGATAGAGGGGGCGGTAGAGAGACAGACAGAGATAGAGCAAGTGAGCAAGAGAGGGAGAGAGAGAGGGAGCGAGAGAGAGAGAGGGAGAGAGAGGGAGAGAGAGGGAGCTAAAGAGAGAGGGAGACAGTGAGGGGGTAATATACAAACAGATAGAGGGGGAGGTAGAGAGACAGAGAGATCCTACCTGTAGTCCAGCAGACGCTCCATCAGTCTGGTTACCGAGGTAACGAAGGAGATGCCGCTCTCTCTCCATGTCTCCTGCTCGACCTTCTCCAGCAAGCTGAACACCAAACATCTCCACTCAGCATCAACTCAGTCGTGGTACAATTCATTCTTTTTAGTCTCAATTCGGTTTCAATTCAGTTTGGGTACAGTATGATTTTGTTGGAATTACATTTTCCATCAGTTTCAATTTATTCAAATTCATGTTCCATTTAAATGTTATTCACTTTCCAGTTCCTTTAAATGTGTGATTAGTAAGATTAGAAATGTCAAACTAGCTCCAGTCTAAATTTAGCTGCTGCAGAGTTGAAGCAAATAACCTACATCCCAGTAGCCTTAAAGTTAACGTTAGGGCCTGGCGATATATAAACAATATCAAATATCGATATTTTGGACCAAATACCTCAGAACGTGTTTTAGAGCACATTTCTAGAAGTAAAATGCAAACACTTTGTTTAAAATCCTCCGTCCCCCTCCTAGCGAAGGGTTGGTATTCTCGGGGCTGAGTGAGTGACGTTCCCTCTGAGAGATGGGGTCTTACCTGGGGTAGGGCCCAAACAGCTGGGTTCTAATCCCGCAGCACACAGACACACAGACCAGCGGTGTTAGGGCACAAGGGCACAACGGCAGAGAGACAGAGGTTATTCTCAGAGAGATAGATAGTTAGTAAGAGAGAGAGTTAGAGGTAAAGAGAGAGAGAGTTGGTTATAGCTAGAGAGAGAGATACATAGTTAGATAGAGTTAGTAAGAGAGAGAGAGTTAGAGGTAAAGAGAGTGAGTTGGTTAGTTAAAGACAGAGTTACATAGTTAGCTAGAGTTAGTAAGATAATTAGCAGAGAGAGTTAAGAGTGCACTTTAAAGCAGGTTGTTAGACATGGTTACACAAATATCACACATTCAGACTCTTACATGTTATTAACAGACTATCAGCTCTGTAGCCTAGCAACACAGTTGGTTGTTGCAGGGTTTTTGAGGCAGAAAAACAAGAAACATAAGCTCTACAAATAAGCAAATACAAAGCATTAGCACTGGTGTGTGTGTGTGTGTGTGTGTGTGTGTGTGTGTGTGTGTGTGTGTGTGTGTGTGTGTGTGTGTGTGTGTGTGTGTGTGTGGGTATGTTGCTTACAGTAGACTGAACAGTTCTCTATAGTTTTCGTCTCCTTTCCCCTCCGACACCAAACTGTCCAGTTTATCGATCAACTCGGCCTCCACCTACACACACACACACACACACAGCGTTATAAATAAGTTTGCCCCATTGGGCAGATTTGTTTTGCCTTTGTGTGTACGTTGTGTGTGTGTGTGTGTGTGTGTGTGTGTGTAGAGTGTTGTGTTAATTGTATGTGTGTGTTTGTGTGTGTATGTATGTGTACTATAGTTTACATTTTGTGTGTGTGTTTTGTACATTGTGTTTGTATGTGTGTGTAGTGAACGTTGTGTGTGTGTTTGTGTGTGTGGTGTACATTGTGTGTGTAGTGTGTGTATTGTACATTGTGTGTGAGTGTGTGTAGTGTACATTGTGTGTGTGCAGTGTGTGTATTGTACATTGTGTGGGTGTAGTGTGTGTAGTGTACATTGTGCGTGTGTATTGTACGTTGTGTGTGTGTAGTGTGTGTGTGTATTGTACATTGTGTGTGTTTGGTGTGTGTAGTGTACATTGTGTGTGTGTAGTGTGTACCTGTTTGAAGTGTCCCTTGGTGCGCTGCTCCCAGTCCATCATGTCGTGGAACAGGGGGATCATGATGTTGCGGACCTCCGCCTGAGGAACCAGGGTCACCCCCAGGAACGGTCCGATCATACCTGGGATGAAGTGCACCTTGTTCTCCCCTGGAAACACACCCAATGCAGCCCTTAATCAATTCATCAATGCAGACCCTAATCTATACAGCCCCCTAATCAATACATCAATACAGACCCTAATATATACAGCCCCCAATCAATACATCAATACAGACCCTAATCTATGCAGCCCCTAATCAATACATCAATACAGACCCTAATCTATACAGCAACTAATTAATGTATCAAGACAGAACCTAATCTATACAGCCCCCAATCAATACATCAATACAGACCCTAATCAAGACATCAATACAACCTCTAATCAATACAGCCCCTAATCAAAACAACAAAAACAGCCCCTAATCAATACATCAATACAGCCCCTAATTAATACATCAAACCAGCCCCTAATCACTACACAAATATACCCCCCAATCAATACATCAATATAGCCGCTAATCAATCCACCAATCCACCAATGCAGCCCCTAATCGGTACACCAATCCACCAATAAATCCACTAATCAATACACCAATACATAAATACACCAACACAGTCAATCGACAGCTGATCCTACCTCCAGACAGGAGGTAGGAGATTATTCTAGTACTCTAAAATACCAGAATATTATCTCGTATTCCAGAATATGTCTTTCAGAATTGTACATTTAGCGATTTCTCCATTTATTGACATTCAATATATTTAGTAGATGTTTTTATCGAAAGTAACGTACGAGTGAGGCGGAGCACAATCAAAGCATACCATCAATATTGGAGTAAATATGAAAAATGGCAGATGTTTCTTACCAAGGTTCTGCCACATGGTGAAGAGTTCATAGGCCATGGAGACCCTCATGTCTCCATATCTGCAGGGGAGAAGGAGGAGCCAAAGAGGAGGACAAATATTGATGTTTTTGTATTCTGTGGAGAAACTAGGCTTCAAATAAAAATATAAACTCCAACTCAATTCTTGCATCTCAAGTTGCTAATCAGACTGTTAACAATGACCGGTGCACAGAGGAGGAAATCTTGGGCTGGTGTCCGATAAACATTATCCGGCTACATCGGAACCCCAGAAATGTCGCCCGTTGTCCCCTGATAAATCGTTGTCAGACAATAGCCAATGGTATCCAAGATTGTCTAAAGTGTTGACTAAAATGAGGGAGGCTTCTAGAACCTGCTAGGGGTTAGCGGGCTCTGCTAGTAAACAATGCTAGCAGATCATTTTAGCATAGGCAGCTGGCATTAGCAGGCAGCGTTAGATGGTATCATAAGCATGTAGCCCTAGCCACTAGCGTTAGCAGCGTGTGTTCTTACTTGTCCAACACCTTCTTCCGCTTGGCAGGGCTCAGACTCTCCAGCTGTAAGCTGGGCTGGTTGATGTACAACACAGCTAGACCAAAGTAGGAGCTCCACACCTACAGACACACACACACATACACACACACACACATAGGCACGTTAGCGCGCACACACACACACAGGCATGCCTACACACACACAGAGGCGCGTGTGCACAAACTTCTAGATTCAGGGTGCAGCGATAGAGGGAGTACCTACTGCGTACTTTGGAAGATCAGAAAATAGAAAACTATTCTATTGAATAGATGCATGGATATGATATGTGTGTGTGTGTGTGTGTGTGTGTGTGTGTGTGTCTGTGTCTGTGTTTGTGTTTGTGGAAGAAAGAAGAAAGAAGAAAGAAGAAAGAAACTCACCTTAAAGTCAAAGTCGGTTTCGTTGAAGTTCTTGTGAATGGCAGGAGAAAGAAACCTAGCTGTTGACACTATGATACTACAAACACACACACATACACACAAACACACACACGCATACACACACACACACACACACACACAGTTTGATCAAGTGTTTACACGTCTATGCACTGTGTGTGTGTGTGTGTGTGTGTGTGTGTGTGTGTGTGTGTGTGTGTGTGTGTGTGTGTGTGTCTTACTTGCTAGTTAGCAGTCTCATTACGTTCCAGTCACGGGGGAAGATGCTGAGTTTCATCAAATTCCTAAACACACAGAGAATCTTCAACAGGAACTCCTGAGAGAGGAGACAGGAGAGAATGAGAGGAGAGGAAAAGAGGAGAGATGAGAGGAGACTAACTAACTACTTGGATTCCTCTTGGCATGATGAATGAATGCCTCATAAAATCTTTGGCATTTATTAATCAATCTATGGTTACACAACCTACACACAATCTACAGGTCCTAGTTGACTATGTTACAACGTACCTTGAGTTCGTCCATACTCTGGAAGTTGTCCAGCAGGTGCTGGAAGTGGGTGTCAGTCATCTGGCGAAGGAGGGACAGGAGGCAGGACACATACTCCCCCTACCAAGGGTAAGACAGGAACCCAGAAATCAGCCAATCAGAAGAGAACATCCGACCAATCAGTGATATAAGATAAACAGTCTTCAACACTCATGCAGATGGAGTAGAATGAGTCAGAATATAGATAAAATATCAGAAAATAGCAGTAGTAGTAGCAGTAGTAATAGTAGTAGTGGTAGTAGTAGTAGTACATTCGAATGGATGAATTAGTCGATAGTAGTAATATATTGTTAGTTAATGTGATCTCATCAAATGAATGAATGAGTCAATAGCAGTAGTGAATGAATGGTTGAATTAATTAATGAGTAAATATTATTGTATTGTTAGTTACTCAAGCCCATTTTACATATGCAGTATTTCCTATAAATGTTCAGGACAATTCCTGCGCAGGGTCCTGTGTGAATGGGAACAGGGATCGATATTTGCCTGCTCAAGACCTAGTAACATTTCCCAATCACTGCTGGTACGGCTCTGTTGCCAGAAGAGGCACGTAAAGGGTTACGTCCTGAGTTAATAGTAGTAGTAGTAGTAATAATGAGTAAGTATTATCATTGTATTGATAGTTACTAACAATGATCTCATCAGATGAATGGATGCATAAATGAGTGAATAGTAGTAGTGGTAGTAATAAACAAATGAATGCATCAGTAAATAGTAGTACTGTATTGTTAGTTACTAACAGTGATCTTATCAGATGAATGGACGAATGAATGAGATAATAGTAGTAGTTGTAATATAAATGAATGAATGACTGACTTATAGTAGTATTGGATTGTTAGTAACTAACAGTGATCTCATTCGATGAATGGATGAATACTTCAGTTAATGATAGTAGTAGCAGTAGTAGAAGTAATGAATGACTGAGTTAATAGTAGACTTGTATTGTTAGTTACTAACAGTGATCTCATCAGATTAATAGATGAATGATCAGTTAATAATAGTAGTAGTAGTAGTAGTAATGAATGAATGAATGAATTAGTTAATAGTAGTATTGTATTGTTAGTTACTAACAGTGATCTCAGCGGTGCACTGCGGACAGCGGTGACCCCTTACCGCCTCCTGGGATTGGCTCTTGCTCATGATTGACAGCAGGGTCTGGAGCAAGACGTCCAATAGGGATTCAACCATCATTTCCACCTCCTCCTGCACTGATGAATCCTGATATCATGAGAGAGGGATGAGGCAGAGAGAAGAATACATTTGTATAGAAGTATAAAAGATCTAAACTCTGTGTCTGTGTGTGTGTGTGTGTGTGTGTGTGGCTGTGTGTGTGTGTGTGTGTGTGTGTGTGTGTGTGTGTGTGTGTGTGTGTGTGTGAGTGTGTGTGTGTATAGAGAAGATGGAGCTGCAGTGTGTAGTTTATGTGTACATATAGGATATATAGTATATCGTTTAGTTATAGAATATATAGTATATATAGTACCAGAGAGCTGGTCTTGATGATGGAGAAGATTGAGCCACAATGTGTTGTATGTTTAAAGTGTGTATACATAGTGTATATAGTATATAGTGTATATATAGTATATAGTGTAAATATAGTATATATAGTACCAGAGAGCTGGTCTTGATGATGGAGAAGATTGAGCTGAGGATACCAGAGCAGATCAGAAGCTCTTTCTGCTGACGTAGGTGGAGGTGGATATGATGTAATACCACAGGAAGTAGAATCCTGCGAGACTCTGCACACAGACACACAGGCAGGCAGGCAGACAGACAGACAGACAGACAGACAGACAGACAGACAGACAGACAGACAGACAGACAGACAGGCAGGCAGACAGGCCGGCAGACAGACAGTCGGATAGACAGATAGACAAACAGGAAGGCAGACAGACACACAGCCAGAGAGACAGAGAGAAAGATATAATAAAGAATATTGATTTGATACATTATTTTCTAATGTACGTTCCTGTGTGTTTCTGAATGTGTGTCTTGTGTGTACAAGCTGGTGACCTCTGACCTGGGAAGGAGAAAAGTGGGCTGTCCACGGTGCGGGCAATCGACTGCAGCCTCACCACGTCCATGGAGTGTCCCATGTGCAGGGTGGAGGGCATGCAGCCCAGAGCCCCACGCACCAACTCACACACCTCCTGCACTGAAAACACCTGCAGGAGCTCCTCGAAGATAGCCGGGAAGGAGCTGAGGAGAGCCGCCTGCAGAAGAGAGGAGAGAGATGAGGAGGAGGAGGAGTAGGAGAAAGGGTGTGTAAGAGGAAGGATTAGAGGAGTGAAATGAGGAGGAGGAGAAAAGGGTGGTGTAGGAGGAGAAAGAAGGTAGAGGAGGAGGAGGAGGAGAAAGGAGTGGTAGAGGAGAAAGAGGAGGAGGAGAAAGAGGAGAAATGGGTGGTGGAGGAGGAGGAAGAGAAGAAGAAGTGGTGGAGGAGGAAGAGGAGGAGGAGGAGGAGAAAGGAGGTAGATGAGAGAGATGATGAGGAGGGGCAGGAGGAAGAACAGCCTTCTTGTCTCCTAAATGACAGATTAAACAGGGAAGATGGGGATAAGGGTGGTGAATGTGTGAGGTCCTGTTTTCACAAGCTACTACCATTTTGAATACATGCACATGATTTGCATCTCTGAGAATGGGTCATAGTGGCCATGATGTACGAGTTTATATTGTTTTGGATAATGCCGTGTTTAATAATAATTGCAAAAGCTAGGACAGTAACAGCACAGCAATGTTTCTGATAAATGTGCATATTACAGCCCCCCCTTATATTGTTTTTTGACCAGTGACGTATGAGCTAAGCAGTTGGCTTGACAATGCTTCTGCAGGACTTTCGGTCTAGATGACAACATATTGCTCATCCGTCTAGATTGAATGTAGCGCACAAGACCTCCGGAGGTGGTTTTGACCACAATTTCGTACGTCTCTCGTACAACCTTTCCCGCCTGTTTAGATGGAGAAAACCTCGCTCTGGTTCAGAGGGAGGTGCAGGTAGGAGTGGTTGTGGTGTAGTCCTAGTTCAGAGGGTGGAGGTAAGGGTGGTTGTGTAGTCCTGGTTCAGAGGGCAGAGGTAGGGGTGGTGGTGGCGTAGTCCACTTCCTCAGGGTGGAGGTAGGGGTGGTGGTGGTGTAATCCTGGTTTACAGGGTGAATGTAGGGGTTGTGGTGAAGTCCTGGTCTACAGGGTGGAGGTAGGGGTGGTGTAGTCCTGGTCTACAGGATGGAGGTAGGTCTCTGGGGTCTCTACTTACTGACAGAGGAGAGGGCCGGGCAGCAGTGGAGCTGCTGGGGGGCGGGCCGCTGCAGGCTACCGGCCCGGGACCCTGGCAGGAGGCTAGAGGGGGGCCTGGTGGCTGGGGAGGGGCCGGGCCGGGCTGGGGTACACACACCAGCCAGTAGGAGGGTGGTGGGAGAGCAGACTGGTTTTACTCTGGGACTCTAGCAGAACTGAAACCTACCGGGACATAGACTATATTCTAAACTACAAGCAACTAAAGCAGAATTAGACTCAGGATGCTTCTAAACTACAAGCCCAGAGGTTATGCTGTGTGTGTAACGTATGTAGTGTGTGTGTGTGTGTGTGTGTGTGTACAGTGTGTGTATAGTGTGTATAGTGTGTGTATAATGTATGTATAGTGTGTGTGTAGTATGTGTATAGTGTGTGTGTGTGTGTGTGTGTGTGTGTGTGTGTGTGTGTATAGTGTGTGTGTGTGTGTGTGTGTGTGTGTGTGTGTGTGTGTGTGTGTGTGTGTGTGTGTTTGTGTATGAACCTGAGAAAACAGCAGTGTGTCTGTGTGCCGGGCGTCCAGGCTGAGGACGAAGCGCAGTGAGGTGAACAGCTGGTGGACGCTACAGTGGAACTCCTCCTCTTCCTGGCCGCAGGTGGCCCGCGAGTACAGCAGCCGTGACTGGACTATGAACTTAAAGATATACTCTAGAGCCTGTGGGAAAGAGAGAGAGAGATAGAGAGACACAGAGAGACAGAGACAGAGACAGAGACAGAGACAGAGACACTAGTGATGAGTGAGAAGAGTCAAAAGCCCTTATATCAGGGATTATTGTCCATCTTGCTGTGAAGGGGGGCAAAAAAGTCTAGGGGTTTGGGTGTTGACCCCCCGCCAAAAGGTTCCTGGTTGGATCCCCAATGTCTGCAGTCTCCCTGTAGACATCCTAGAGCAAGATGCCTTAACACCTACCAGCTCCTTAATCACCTGTCTCTGTACCGTCTAACCCCCCAATTGCTCCTCAATTACCTGTCTCTGTATTCAATGTCTAACCCCTACCTGCTCATTAATGACCTGTATCTACTGTCTAACCCCTACCTGCTCCTTAATGACCTTTCTCTGTATTCACTGTCTAACCCCTACCTGCTCCTTCATGGCATGTATCTGGAATGTCTAGCCCCTATATGCTCTTTAATGACTTGTCTCTATACTGTCTAACCCCTACCCGCTCGCTGATGATCTGCCTCTGTATTCACTGTGATATGAATAAATGAGTGTCTAGTCTTTACCCTCATGGTCTCCTGCATGGGGTCCTGTCTGATAAGCTCTGATGATCGGTCCATATACCACTTCAGACAGCGAATCAGCTCTCTGAACACACAGACACAGACACACACACACACACACACACACACATACACACACACACACAGAGAGACACACACACACACACACACACACACACACAGTAAACGATTATGATGTAAGATCAGTATATGAACGAGAACAGTAGAAGTTGGTGGAATTAACATTAACTAAGTAACACATTAATATGTGTTATATATATAATTGATTCATATTACATATCGTATACATAGATTATAGATACGTTTAATATTATATACAGATGGTTATAGGACTGACTTGTAGGCCAAGGCTCCAGCGAAGTGCTTCTGGATGTAGGTGTCCATGACGGGTCTGAAGTGGTAAAACTTACTATCCCTGAGGAGGTTGATGATGAACACCTGACACAGAGGACCAGAGGAGGACAGGGGAGACAGTAACCAACCAAGAGCTGCCAACAATAATGCTTGTGCACATTAACACACGCACGCGCACACACACACACACACACACACACACACACACACACATCACACACATCTCCACACACACATACATCTCATTACCACACACACACACACATCACCGCACAAAAACAAACACACACATACACACACACAAACACACACGTGTAGGTACCAGTGACTGGAAGACCAGCGGCCCATATTTGTCTGTGTTGTCGTCCAGGATGGAGAACAGGGTGTCTAGGATGTCCTGCAGGAACTGGAACACACAACATATCGTCAACATATCAATAGCATTATAGGTAATTCTGAAATGCAATACATATTCCTGTCATAGGTTAGAGACGCCAGTGAGCTGAAAGTTGTTCCTGTTTCCCATCTATGACCTACTTTACTATTTATTAGTGATGCCCTGTAATCTATTCCAATACATATTGATGAAAAAAATGCTTGTGTCTTATGTTTGTGAAATATAAAATTATTTTCAGAATCATCCACTCCAACTTCAGGATTGTGTGCCTTATATTGGGTTAGATGGTACCACTGGTCTAGTGTTGGTCTCAGCTCACTGGGTTACACGGTACCACTGGTCTAGTGTTGGTCTCAGCTCACTGGGTTAGACGGTGTAGGGATGCTTTAGGGATGGTGTAGGATGATATAGGGATGGTGTAGGGATGCTGTAGGATGGTTTAGGGATGCTGTAGGGTGGTATAGGGATGCTGTGGGGATGGTAGGGATGGCGTAGGGTGGTATAGGGATGCTGTGGGGATGGTAGGGATGGCGTAGGATGGTATAGGGATGGTGTAGGGATGCTGTAGGGATGGTGTAGGATGGTGTAAGGGGTAGAGTTAGTGTTTCCACTCCATCTGATGGTTACCTTGACAACGTCTTCCCCGCTGACGTGACGTAGCCGAGCAAGGATGTCCAGAACTCTCTCAGGGTGACCCTTCCACTTCAACAGAGCTAGCAAGTCCACTACACATACGCACACACACACACACACACACACACACACACACACAGAACAGACACACACACACACACACACACACACACACACCGAACATACACACACACGCACAGAGACACCATTATGAAACATACAGATACACAGACAGACAGACAGTCAGACAGACAGAAAGACAGGCAGGCAGACAGACATACAGGTAGTCAGACAGACAGACACGCAGACAGACCGTTCTGGGTCAGCTTGGTGGAGGAAAGCTGGGTGGATATCCAGAGAGTCTCCTTGGAGCTGCGCTGGAAGGGGAGGCCGGAGGAGGAGGAGGAGGAGGAGGAGAAGGAGGTGCTGTCCTCCTTACAGCAGGGCAGGCCAAGGTACAGAGCGTGGTTACTGAACATGGTGTTCTCCTCACACTGGTAGAGAAACATACAGAGACACAGGGAGAGACATACAGAGACAGAGAGAGAGAGAGAGTGATAGAGCGAGAGAGAGCGGTATAGAAGGGGGGAGAGATTGTTCCTAGTGCACAAAAATGTATTTTCCATGTCAATAGAGGTATTGTGAATTGATTGCTATTGATTGCCATTATTTCGTGTTCGGCCACACAGGTAAACAGACAGACATACAGGTCCTAACCTTGTACACATAGAGTTCATGGCTGTCATCAGAGAGCGTCGTCCCGTCTTCTCTCATCAGCGGAGTGAAGGAAAAACCAAACAACTTCTTCTCTCCTTTGTCCTTGGCTGATACAGACACACAGAGAAACAGACAGGTAGACAGACAGACAGGGACAGAAAGGCAAAAAGTGATGAATTCTGCAGAACCACTCTCAGACTCCAGAGAAAGAGCCAAGCAGACCTCCAGAGGTATACTCACTGGAGCAGACCTCCTGACCTCCAGAGGTATACTCACTGGAGCAGACCTCCTGACCTCCAGAGGTGTACTCACTGGAGCAGACCTCCTGACCTCCAGAGGTGTACTCACTGGAGCAGACCTCCTGACCTCCAGAGGTGTACTCACTGGAGCAGACCTCCTGACCTCCTGAGGTGTACTCACTGGAGCAGACCTCCTGACCTCCAGAGGTGTACTCACTGGAGCAGACCTCCTGACCTCCAGAGGTGTACTCACTGGAGCAGACCTCCTGACCTCCAGAGGTGTACTCACTGGAGCAGACCTCCTGACCTCCAGAGGTGTACTCACTGGAGCAGACCTCCTGACTTCCAGAGGTGTACTCACTGGAGCAGACCTCCTGACCTCCAGAGGTGTACTCACTGGAGCAGACCTCCTGACCTCCAGAGGTGTACTCACTGGAGCAGACCTCCTGACCTCCAGAGGTATACTCACTGGAGCAGACCTCCTGACCTCCAGAGGTATACTCACTGGAGCAGACCTCCTGACCTCCAGAGGTATACTCACTAGAGTAGACCTCCAGACCTCCAGACCTGCAGACCTGCAGAGGGTGTACTCACTGGAGCAGTGTCTGAACTCGAAGCGCAGGTGAGATCCTCTGAAGCGGTCGATGGGGATGGGCAGTTTGAGGGTCTCGTTCCAGCGGGGGCTGTTGTTGTGGTAGAGGACAAAGCAGCGGTGTTCTGCAGTGTTGGGCTCCCCTGAGCCCAGGCTGATACAGTCCTACAGCACACACACACACACACACACACACACATAGATATATATATTCTTATGTTCTACTTCACTGGTACTTTCTATTTCACTTTTATGCCTTTCATACATTTATTTTCCTCATTTTTACATTTGTATGCACATTTTTATTTTTCCATTCCAATAAAGCTCTTTACAATTTGTCTGAATTGAATATGCAGAGAGAGACATAGAGACTTGGAATGTCTTCTTTCATAATATGTAGGTATCTGAGTGTTATTGCTGATCTGTAGTTTGTTCTACCTGGAGCAGTTCTCCGTCAGCATAGACGACGTAGACGGTGACCTCCATGTTCTTCTGGACGCTCTTGCCTCCTCTCTCAAAGTCTCCTCTCTCGATGGTCAGGTACAGGTCATTGCGGACATCCCCTGGGGTCAGCAGATGACTGTTACGTACTACAGATCTACAGCTCTTGTGATGAGGACAGTAACGCAGACAGGGTGTGCATATCATTCCAACCGAAAGTACTGAATACTTCATCAGAACGCATCAACGCAGGTCGTTAACATCCTGTTTTAGTTGGACAGGATCGTGGGATCAACGGGGTTGCATTATCATTAAAGACATCACTATGTGTTTCTCTAAACTTTCTCTGACCTGCAAGTGTGAGCAGACATAACTCAAACATAAGCATTTTGTCAGCAGTTTTGGTATTTACATTACTTTGATCTCTGCAACTGTGTCTTGTTCTTTTCCTCAGTAGAATGCAGAATACTGCTCTACTATTTTCTCAGGGTATTTCTGTATATTCTATTTTCTCTATTTTCTATACTGCAGTCGTAGCTGGCATGATAATCTAATCAGTGTACAAACTATCCTACACTGTAGACGTACCAGGGATGATGATGCAATCAGTGTATATACTATGCTATACTGTACTCCTGCCAGGCATGATGACATCATCAGCGTCTATACCATCCTATACTGTAGTCCTACTAGGCATGATGACGTCATCAGCGTCTATACCATCCTATACTGTAGTCCTACTAGGCATGATGATGTCATCAGCGTCTATACCATCCTATACTGTAGTCCTACCAGGCATGATGACGTCATCAGCGTCTATACCATCCTATACTTAGTCCTACCAGGCATGATGACGTCAGGGAAGCCCAGCTTGCGGGTGATAGCGACCCCCCGGCTGAAGAGCAGAGGGTTCTCCCGTCTGAGCTGCTCCATGTCTCCCCGCAACAGCTGCAGAGAGATCACTAGACCTGGGGGAGAAGAGAGGGAGGAGAGAGAGGAGAGAGCACAGAGTTTTTTGTATTTAATTTGTGTGCCTATACAGACATATACTCACATGAGCACGCACACAGACAGCAACACAGACACACAGAGACACAGTTAGACAGACATACAGATAGACAGACAGAGGTACCGTAGTTGGTGCTGGGGGCGGTGTACTTGGTACTGGACTTGCGGATGATGTTGTCATGGATCTGGTACCACTCGTTTTCATTATTACAGCTGGAGAGGAGCAAACGCAACCTAAATCACTTCATCATTCTGTGAGGAACTCAGCACTGCTTCACTCCGTTTACACGTGCGTAACGCGTTACTCACATGTAAACTTTGAGGACAAAGTCCTTCTCCTCCTTGAGTTCAGAGATGGTCTGCAGAACATCGCTCATGGCCAGGACAGCGCAGCCGTAGGGCCGGCGGTACTGGACGTGAGGAGGGCCTTTCTTACTGTCGTTCAGCAGCATGCGACCTGAAACACACACAGAGGATATCAGTACCACCTGGAATACACAGAACCCCACAACCGGAAGCACCGTAGACACACAGAGAGAATACCAGTACCACCTGGAATACACATAACCTCACAACCACAGAACCGCCTGAGACACACAAAGATAATACCAGTACCAAAACCTCCTGGGATACACAGAACCCCACAACCAGAACCACCTCAAACACACACAGAGAATACCAGTACCACAACCACCGGAAACATAGACCAAGTCAATCAGGGGAACTTTATCTTTATCTTCACTGGCCACACATTATACGACACCCTCTAATACTAAGCTTAGGAGAGTAATGAAGCACTTCTTTAATCTGTTGACCTAATGTTTTTTTTATGTATTCCGATGCTGTCACACCTGAATCCCCCCCCCCCCCCCCCCTCTGGGATCAGAAAGTATTGATCTGAAACAATGCAATATTTGAGTACCAGTAAACTAGTTGAGGTGAGGGTTAGAAAACTAGTTGAGGTGACAGTTAGGGTTAGAAAACCAGTTGGGGTGAGGGTTAGTAAACTAGTTGAGGTGAGGGTTAGTAAACTAGTTGAGGTGAGGGTTAGGGTTAGTAAACTAGTTGAGATAAGGGTTAGGGTTGGTAAACCAGTTGAGGTGAGGCTTGAGGTCTTACCAGTTCTGATCACCTGACAGACAATGTAGAGATCTCTCTTCATGTCTTTATTACTCAGGTCCTGTAGAACACATCACACGTTATATACACACACACACACACACACACACACACACACACACACGCACACACACACACACAAGATTTACATATACACGTACACACACACACACCCATTCGCACATGATATACACAGACACAATAACTCACACAACACACCCACACACACACAATCAAACACAGATATACACACATTATATATGTACACACACACATACACAGACAAATTATATTCACACACTATATACACCCCCCCCCCCCACACACACACACGATATACACACATGATATACACAGATACATACACAGACACACACACACACACATTATGTACACACATGTAATACACACACACACACACACACACACACACACACTATATATACACACCGTGAAGAGAGCACACAAGCGGTCTACTTTTTCAGGGTTCTTGGGTGCTCCATTCTTGTTCAGCCTCACCATGAACCTCTCACTGGAAACACAGACATACAAATAAACACACAATAAATGCACATAAACACACACACTCACAGACTTGAACACACACACAAACATATGTGTATATATATGTGTGTGTGCGTGTGTGTGTGTGTGTGTGTGTGTGTGTGTGTGCGTGTGTGCGTGTATGTGTACCTGATGGTGTTTCCCTCTCTCAGGTCGTACAGAGAAAAGAACAGGTCAGTGTCTTCTCCTATGGTGTTGTAGGTGAAGCTCTTCAGGTTGACCAGCAGGTGGTGCTGGACAGGAACTCTACAGGGCTCAGGGTGGCGCTGCCTGGAACTGTCTCCCTGTGCACCACACATTGCAGCATCATCTCATTAACTTTATTGAAATTAACATCACACACAATGCAAATGAGTTAGAATACTAATGAAAACCAATGGATCAAAAGAGGTAGATAAACCAGTCAAACAAGTCAATCAATAAATACAATTAAAATATATGACTCAATTCAAATACACAATATCAGAGATGAAAGATATAATATAGTTATACATGTGTATTAGGCTGGATTAAATATAATAATAATATAATAATATATTGTATATAATATAATAAAGAGATTGGTATAAAAAGGTAAAAGTAAAATGGAGGATTAGTCCACTAGAATCCCTATCTTAGCGTCTGGTTTGTGTTTATGAACAGTGAGTTCTGGAGCTGGAGCTAGAACAGGTTTGTGAATGGTTTGTGACTCAGCTGTTCAAGGCTGAAGGCCCCGCGCTCAGGGCTTGTTGTGAGTGTCTCTGACGTAGGCTGAGAACCACGGTTTCTATTGTACCTGTGTGCTGCTCTGCTGGACACTGTTCCTACTGGTAAGATGCTGCAGACACAGAAGAGAAGGAGACAGGTAGAGAGAGAGAGAGAGAGAGAGAGAGAGAGAGAGAGAGAGGAGAGAGAGAGAGAGAGAGAGAGAGAGAGGGAAAGAGAGAGAGAGAGAGAGAGAGAGAGGGAGAGAGAGATAGCAAGAGAGAGAGAGAATGGGATGAGTAGAAACAAAAGATTACAAGAGTAGAAACAAAAACGTCTCGTTCCTCTCCTCTATTCTCCTAGGTTCAGTTTTCTTTTACATTTGACATCTGCCCAGGTTTCATTACAGCCGGGACACTGAGACAAAAGTCCAATATCTGGATAAACTTCTCAGAGCAACCGAGTTATCACGGTGTGATTAGTGTAGTTCGCAAAACCAGCAGGTGAATGCAGTGTGAGAGTTTCCTTGTACCAAACAGCCTAACTATATCCATCCTTGGTCACTAGGCAACGGAGCCATGAGGAATCTGTAGGGCAACCAGGGTCTTGTTGGAGCACCGCCCAGCTATTTAAAGAGTGATCCAAGAGACACAACAAGGACATCTCCTGCAACGTAGAGAGACCCTGGAGCGCAACGCACAGTGCCACTGATGACGCGCAACAGGCTTCTCCGTTATCGTCAACGTAAAAACTCACCCAGCTGCACAGCTATACCGATGGCATTCTATTCCCAAGCATCGCTGCGCATGCGCTAGCATTTGGCTGCTGTTGATTAATCGAATGATCATACGACGGCATCTGTCTGTGCTGTACTTGATGGTTTTAACTCCCACGCCAGCACTGTGCTGGGCCTGGGACTCTAGCTTCATCTTTATTGTCATCAGGACTGACACCTACAAAGACGTCATACGTAATGAAGGCGTGAGCCGTAAACAGCAGAGGTCAACAAGAAGACTAAGACTTAAAACATGACACGAGCAAAGATGAGGTTCTTCACATTGGAGCCATCTTGAACTTTAGATCTAGGTGCGGTGCACGTTTACTGTGTAGATAGAGACATAGATAGAGCTCTATCCTAGGCTTGATTTCAGGTGTCTCCAGCAGGTAAACTGAAGATGACTTCTCACCATCTTGTAGAGATCAGACACACTGATCTGGTCTGCATCCACCAGCTCAAAGTCCTTACGTGGGACCAGGTCCAGACCCAGGTGTCTGAGAGAGAGAGTGAGAGAGAGAGAGAGAGAGAGAGAGAGAGAGAGAGAGAGAGAGAGAGAGAGAGAGAGAGAGAGAGAGAGAGAGAGAGAGAGAGAGAGAGAGCAGATAAATCCAAAGTGACTTACAGTGACTTCAGATACATGTCACTAAGCACCAGGTAGGGGTTAGGGGGCATCTTGCTCAAGGATGCTTAAAGGTAGATTGTGGACATTGGGGATCGAACCCACTACCTTCCTGCTTGGATTTCAACACCCAAACTACTATACTACAATGCTCCTTAATAAAGAAAATGATAGAGAGACAGGTAGATAGATGGAGAGAGACATAAAGAGGGAGAGATGAGCAGAGCGATAGAGAGAGCAATAGAGAGACAAGCAGAGAGATAGAGAGGGAGATAGAGCGACAAGCAGAGAGATAGAGAGAGCGCTAGAGAGACAAGCAGAGAGATAGCCAGAGTGATAGAGAGACAAGCAGAGATATAGAGAAAGCGATAGAGAGACAAGCGGACAGATAGAGAGAGAGATAGGGAGACAAGCAGAGAGATAGAGAGAGCGATAGAGAGACAAGCAGAGAGAGAGAGGGAGCAATAGAGAAAGACAAGTAGAAAGAGAAAGGGAGATATAGATAGAAAGAGCTATATATAGAGTGCTATTAGTAGCAGTAACACAGCAACAGAGATGCCATAGATGTGTGTTGTGAATTTGTGTGTGTGTGTGTCGTTTGCATACGTGCCTGTGTGTATATGTGGGTTTGTCGCATGTGTGTCGCATGTGTGTGTTTGTGTGTGTTGCTTACGTGCATGCATGCGTGTGTGGGTTTGTGCGTGCATGTTGTGTGTGTGTGTGTGTGTGTGTGTGTGTGTGCTGTGTGTGTGCGTGTGTGTGCGTGTGCACGTTTGTGTGTGCGTGTGTGTGTGTGCTTGCATGGATGTGTGTGAGTTTGTGTGTGTGTTTGTGTTTGCTCACTCATTGCCCCAGTCCAGACGAACGGTGATGTGTTTCTTGACGTCTCTGCTCTGGTCGCGTGTCAGGTGACCTGACAGCAGCTGTCTCCGCAGGTCGATCACCTCTGACATCACATGACGCAGCTTGTAGAACAGGTCCACTTTGTGTTTCTGACCAGAGAGAGAGAATCAGAACCAGAGGAGCTTTCGCATACAAGGAATGCGTGTACAAATACAAATACCATAGGTGTATAAATACAAGATACAAAAGAAATACTATATATATTAAGATATTAATAAATATATACAGCATACATATAAATATAATATAAAAAGTTTAAAAAAAGAGTTTGGATCTCTGATATTTGTAAGCGCGTAATCGCCTGCAGCCAACACAAACACAACCAGCACTAGTACGCTTCTCCCGGTGGGAAGACAAGCTAAAACATCCTGTCTGGACACCGCATTCATAGAAAGGTGTCTGTAACCAAATCAATACCATGTAGACTGGCCACTCTAGAGTGAGTGTGTGTGTGTGTGTGTGTGTGTGTGTGTGTGTGTGTGTGTGTGTGTGTGTGTGTGTGTGTGTGTGTGTGTGTGTGTGTGTGTGTGTGTGTGTGTGTGTGTGTGTATGTGTGTGTGTGTGTGTGCTAAGTCCACCCAACCTTGACCAAACCTTGAGCAGCTTAGTGGCTGGCCTGTGGTTTAGCCAGTGGTTCCCAGACTTGACCCACAGTGACCCACCTGCAGAGGGGCTTCTGGCCCAGAACCCAACACATATGTGGTGCAGTAAAATAAGCATTGCATGTAAAAGTGAGATCAATAATGTCTCTATATAGTGATCTTCAATACAGTATCCCCCTTTAAAGTCTCTAAACATACTGATGATGACGTGAAACAAGCATGTATTCATAGGCATATATGTTTAAGACCAAATGTCAAAACAAATGTTGATTGTCATTATGAGTTTGAAAAGCCACTGCAAGGGTATGGTTTGGGTGATTTAGGGGAGATATTTAGATTCAAATTGTATCGTTGAGCTTCATTGAAGGTAATCCAATATCAACCACAAAAATATTACGATAAATGTAAAACATAGATACAAATAGGTATATGCACATGGAAATTAGTCAACCCATCGTATATTTGGTGAGGAATATAATTTGGAAATAATTGGAGCAAGATTTGCACAACAAGTCTAGACCTCTCTGAGAGTGTTGAGGTCATGTGCATGTAAGCAGAGGATTATCTCAGTGCCCAGATGGAGGCTCACGCAGCCCAGTTACAGCTGTTGACATCAGGAAGACCAGTCAGAGCCTGCAGCTGGAAGGGACAGGAGCCAACATGGAGGACAGAGGACCTGGTTCACCTTACAACATTTCGAGAACACCAACTTAACTCTACCACGACAGACTCTATCAAATTAAAGGGGAACTGTCGCGCGCGGCTATCCTCTAATAGAAGAGAGAACTGGTTCATACATGTGTTGCAAAACCTTCTCCTCAATGTCCAGACACCCTGTGTCTCGTTTCAATGCTCCTCCTTTTCCTCCTTCTCCTCCTCCTCCTCCTACTCCTGGGGCTGGTAGAACATGTCACCTCCATGTTTCAGAGAGGTGTTTAAAACCTTCACCTTCTACCAACTGTTTCTTTTCTCTTCATGCCCCCCCCCCCCCCCCCCCACACACACACACACACACTCTTGGTGAAGTGTGAACCTGTGTCCCGTGGCCCTGTTCACACCTGGTGTTAACGTGTGTCTTGGGTGATTCGATCACAACCGGACAACTCTGAGTACGTCGGTTCATAGCTCGCGTTAGAATGCGTCTCAACATGCGTCTGCAGGGACCACTTGTGATCGGTTCTCACTTCCCCGCTCTATATGAAAATAAAGTCGCCTAACATTGCCATTTGCAAAGACCAAATGCGTTGTTGTGGGCTTTTAGACATTTATAGAAGTCGTGGTCAAAGCCTGTTTGGTCAAATCATCTGATGATTTTAAATTAACTTGTGTATGTGTGTGTGTGTGTGTGTGTGTGTGTGTGTGTGTGTGTGTGTGTGTGTGTGTGTGTAACGGTGTATGGCCGTTTTATTAGTTACCTTAATCTTATCTCATCTTGTCTTATCTTGTTATGTTTACGTCCTCTTACCACATAAAGCTGTTTCCATAGCAATGCCCACTCCTGTAGCGTTGATGTAACCTCGGTTACAATGGGGTCTTCCAGGGGGGTCACCGTCTCATTGGGCCTACACACACACACACACACACACATAGAAAAACACACATTAAGGGATAGCATCATGCAGAAACAGGAAACACTGCATAATTACTTATCAGTGCAAAGACTTGAAAAGACTTAGGAATAACCACACACTGTCTTCTATCTACCTCTCTCTCTCTCTCTCTCTCTCTCTCTCTCTCTCTCTCTCTCTCTCTCTCAATTAATATACATCTGTAGCTAAAGGCTCCATTAGTTACACTTATCACTCATTCTCCTCTACTCCTCCTCTACTCCTCCTCTTCTCTCTTGCTCTACTTTCACTCAATCTCCTCATCCCTCTCTCTCTCAACTAACCCCTCCCTAGTCTAATTATTCTCCTTCTACCCTAACTCTTCTCTTCTCTCTGTTCGTCTTTCTGCGTCTCCACCCTGTAGCTAAACGTAACCCTCTATGCATTAACCCACCCGCAATACATCATGGGAATAACCAGCTGAACCGTTCTTCCTATGTGTTCTGGTGATGTAATTTCTCCCCCCTGGGGTTCCAGAAGGATGGGGTTAAGAGAGAGAGACAGGAGAAAGAGAGGAGGATGACGAGAGGAAAGGAGAGAGATGGAAGGAGAGGAGAGAGAGGGGAGTAGAGAGAGAGGAGTAGAAGGCAGGGGACAAAGGAGGAGAGGAGGGAGAGACATGACGAGAGGAAAGATATGAGGAAAGAAGAGGAGAGACAGACGGTGTTGTGTTTGCAGTCACCAGTGTGTATCTCACTGTGCCGACAGCCATACTTAAAGCCACTAATTCGTATTAAATTAATTTAGCTCTCCGTATCATTAATTAAGTGCCATGATGCAGATGAGGAGGGGTCTAATAGGCTGACTCAGAGAGGAGAGGAGAATATTGAAGTGTTAGAATATGTATTCTAAGAGGACAGTTCTCCAGAGAGATGAACACACAGGGACAGATATGTTAGCCTGCTGACAGAGTACAGTACGCTGAGTCTGTATTCATGAACAAATTATTAAGATGGCTTTTCACAGTTGTCTCCCTCTCTCACTGTAACTTATCTAGGCTAGTCCCCAGGCTCCTACTGACTGTATGACTGTACTGACTGTATGTAAGGTATAACTGCAATCTACGCTACGCTACTATATAACTTTATTACTGTATTCATTCATATAATAGCCAGTCAATGAGAAATGTACCCTCTGTTGGTGACCACTGCCTTCTTCAGATGAACATGATTGGCTGGAAAAACTCCCTGGAAAGAGAGGGAGGGGGGGGGGGGGGGGATTAGAGACAGAATACAATTATCAAAACAAAAATGACTTGAAATCATATACAACATTAATAAATAAATTAAATAAATAATAATGTGTAAAGGGTGGAGCCATCATGGCTGTCCTATCAGCACTCTGTCTCTCTCTCTACACACACACACACACACACGCACACCCACACATACACACGTGTGTGTGTATGTGTGTGTGTGTGTTAACGTGTGTGTGTGTGTGTTTGTGTATATGTGTGTGTGTGTGTGTGTGTGTGTGTGTGTGTTTGTGTATATGTGTGTGTGTGTGTGTGTGTGTTCAACAGTGATTAGACAGAAGTGTTATTTAGCTGCTGGGTGAAAACTGATGTAGTTAAAAAGGTCAAACGAGAGAGAGAGAGCGCAAGAGAGAGTGGGAGAAAAAGAGAGTGAGATAGAAAGAGAGAGAGGGAGAGAGAGGGAGAGAGAGAGAGAGTTTGTTTTTGGCACTACCTCTCCCACAAGGAGTACAGAGCACTAAGACACTAGACTATTGTGTGTAATGGCGTAATATAATGTATTATAATCTATAGGTTTCAATATTGAATAATATATTGGACAGGTCACTTGCTCTGCCTTGCTCTGCAGGCTGCAGCACATCACCACTGCCAGTATCACTGGCTGAGCTAGCCTCTGGGAAACCCTGACATACAATTCAGCATGACAACATTCTCTGTCTACTGAACATTTTCTATCTCTAAGCCTCTATGTTCTTAAGAGATGTGCCATGGCTTCTTATGACATATTAAGTATGTATACTGTATTATATTTAGTTACATAAAAAGTTATTAGAAGTTCAGATTTGGTGTATTTTCCTTTCCGCTAGGGGGAAACAGTCACATTTGTGGGAGGCTTTCTTGACTGGAGAGGTGTCTTCACTCGATTGTAGTTATACATTATTGCCTTAATGTTTTTATTTCTGAGAAAATAAGTGTATGCAATGCACACACTTTCTCTTGTTAATGTTTCCTTGCATTGTGGTGGGGCTGTTTTTTTTTATTGTGCATGTTAATGCGCTTTGTTTTCAAAGACGCTATTCAAATATAAACTATTTTAACGTTCCAAACCATGGTCTTTCAATGTAGATCTCTGATTGTGAGGTTGTAAAAATATGATTTTGATGAGTCTTCCCACTCAAGCCTGAGGTAGGCCTACTGAAGTAACGTTGATGCTGAGCATGCTGAGTGACATCATCAGTAATGGACATAATAATGAGCCAATATTTTTAGGAGGCCCGTTTTAAATTTTTAACTCTGAGGCCCTTTGAGCCACTGTTATCACAGACAAGAACCACGTTGGACACGTCTTCAACTCTTCTGTTGCTGGCGTCGTGTAAGCAGATCTCAAAAGAGATGCGTTCTACTGAACCTCCTAGACCAGTGATTTTCAACCTATAGTGCCACTGATGAAACGCAAGGGGTACTGCTGTTGTACATGAGATTATATTCTTGAAATAGACACATTTATAATCATCGAACAAATGATATAATTTAAAATAAATGTATTATAAATATTGTAATATTTATTGTAATAAATAATGACAAGCCATAATACTATATTAATAGTATTATGGCTTGTCATTATTAAAAAAATAGTGTTGCTTCATGCATTCGATCAAATGTTTTCCATTGTAATGTTTTCCATTGATGTTTTGTGCTTATTTGTGTTTGCTAAATAAACAGACTGACATTTTTTCTGCTTCCCACTGGCCATGGCCATCTTGCAGTAATAATTTTGTATAAAGGGGGCGCTGGTACTCTTTGGTCAGCCACTGCATGTGTATTTATACATTTCTTACCGTTTGCATATGAGGTGGTCCGTGAAAGGTCTTGATGAAAATGTAGTGGTACACCTAAGGTCAAAGGTTGGTCAAACTACTGACCTGGACCTTCTGGACATCATATCCCAGCCATGGCCTCACCACAAACATGCATACATGAATATATGAATACATGAATGTTAAGCATTAATGTAGAGGCAAGCTACTGCAGAGTAGTTTTTGGCTCCATTGAAGAACATGACAGCAGCAAATCTTTCTTTGTCTAACCCTTCTTCCTCTTCCACTCCACAGCTACAACACATTATTTATCATTAAAACATCACCTCGTAGTGTTTACGGACTCAGGTAAAATGTGCTCCTTCCACACCCTGCAGGAACTGTAACTCTAATCCTGGATAATACCTAGAGTTAAGTCAAGTATGATAGACTGTTATAGCCATATTGTCCAGGTTTCTACTGGTACCTAAAGGTCCTCTCTCCTCCTTCCTTTTTCCTCTCCCTTCCCCTTCCCATTCCTCTCCTATAACCTCCTCTCCTCCTCCCTTCTTCCTCCCACTTCCTTCCCCTTTCCTGTCCTATATCCTTCTCTCCTCACTCCACTATTGCTATTCTCTCCTCTCATCTTCTTCTCTCCTCTCTCCTCCTCTCTCCTCCACCCCTTGCTCTCTCCATTACTCTCATCCCCTCATTTTTCCTACCCTATATCCTTCTCTCCCC